>OY728157.1:1069318271-1069918271 GCA_963277665.1 Viscum album | reverse complement strand
AGGAAATGAATCATGAATCAATTATATCATAGTTTATCTAAGATAAATATTCATAGAAAACAAGGTTAAACAGATCAACATTCAAGTATATCTGTAAAAAAATTATGCTAAATCCATTTAGATATTCATAAAAACTCAACTCATATTTCCTAGTTTCATTCCTACAACACTCAACACACAGATCATACGAATTCATACATATGTTCAAATAAAACTTCCAATACTACCATTATCTCCTTGGGAACATGGGTATGAAATAAAAGATTAAACTCATAGAAATACATAAATCAATAAGAGGTGGTGTTTTACCTCTCATTTTAGACATTATGTTATTTAACTACTACGTTGTAATATATTTATTGAGAATATTAGTCATCTAATCTAAAATTGGATAAATTATAGGCTCTTAATATCCTCTTAATACCTTATATTAGAAAATGATACCTTATCTCAATGATCTTTTACTTAGTATGTTGTAATGGATATTTGGATTTGTTTATGGAACTATAATTTTAACAACCCACAACCCAATGATTAGTGGATTTAACACTCAAGTCTTTAAATTTCATCTTCATTCATATCATTTGTGAATCTTCTGCTGATGAAAGAACATATTCATCCTTAGTAGAGCATACTGTTACTAATGATTTCTTATATTAATTACATTAACAAAATACAAATAAAAAATACTCTAGAATATGTGGAAAAAATACAATCAACTGATCTGTCCCAGTCATAATAAGAAAATCACATTAGTTATAAAATGAATTATTTCTAATATATCATCAAATAATTTAGAGGGACTAATATGTATCTCAAAATAATTTTTTTCTATAAAAAATGTTATGCATTTAGATTATATTGATACTCAGAAGAATGGGTTATGGCATATACAATTTCAGATCATGAGGCTAACAAGTTCATGAGACTCCCCATCAAACATCTGAACTTCTTCTAATTAATTAACTTCCAGTCATCATCATTTCTCATATTTTTGTCCACCAAAATTGGTGAGTAAAATAATTTGGGATTTTTTGTTTAAAACTTTATCAAGAGATGATTTAAATATTTTTTTTGAGGATAGAGTATTACCTAGTACATATACAATCTGTTTCCCAATGACAATTTTCATTTTCTAGGTGTTTTTATTTCAATCACTTCTATCATATTCCTTGAGAACCTCTAACATATTAATTTTCACTACTATAAGATATTATACCATAAACATATATAAACTCAAAAAATTATTTGGTGTTTTTATTTTTAAAATATAGTTTGTTGTCTAACATCCCCTTTTGAAAATCCATGCCTCTTAAATACTCATTAAATATAAATTAACAATATCAAAGAACATACATACAACCATAGCGATATTTATTATATTAATATGATTTACATCCTTATAAATCAAAAATAACTATATTACATTTTCACATATACAATTTTTCCTCAATATCATGATTTAGAAATAGTTATTTTAATAAATTTATATATTTTAATAATTTTTTGAGCTTCAATATTTAAGAATGTTCTAATAGAATCATGTTTCTATTCTCATGAAAAATGATCCTTCCAAACCATCCATCTAAATTTTTTAACATCTCGTACATACAAGTTTATCTTTTTTCTAAACACATCACCATGCACATTAAACATACTTTCTTAAAACCCATTTGGCTGTCATCTCATTCATTTTTGTGGGTCTATGAAAAAATTGACAATGTCACATAATTATTAATATGGTATGGGTCCTTATTCATGGTCGAAATCCACTAATTATATTTAATGTATTCTTTAAATGATCTGGGACTAAATTTTGAAAAAATAATTGTAAGGCCATTCTCCATGATATTCATTCTTATATAAATATCGTTTTTATAGTTATTGATATCTTTTTAGTGTTTTTATATATTATATAACATGCATATGTTTTCTTTAGAATTAAATTATATATACTTTTTACTAGAAGGAGAATAATCGTTGTCTTCTTTTTAATTTTTTTTTATTTTCAATATTTAGTGCGTCTAGTTCTGAAATGAAATCATATTCTTCATCGTCCAAAATGTTTTTATGCCGGATTTCTTAATTATTTTAAATAAACATGACATAATTTATATTAATAATTCTTAAATATTATTATTTTAATAATTTTATCATTTTTTACATCGTCTATACCAATTAATGATTCCATCTTCATCCTTATCAAAAAACTTATCTCAACTTATTTTCCTTTTCTTGATCATGTAAGGAATTACAAACAACTTGGAATGTTTGACTTTTTAGATAAATTTTAACCATATCTCAGAGGGATTCATGTCTAATTTTATCCTTCAAAGACATCGGTTAAAATTTATTCTAGTTGTTATGATGGAATTTAACTAGTAATATCATAATGTTTTAGGCTTATCCAAAATAGATCTGTTGATATTTCGTTCAATCATAACACTCCTTCCATAATATCCATTATTCTTAAGTGTATATAGAATTTTTTATTTATGTTTAATGATATTACTGATAAGATATTATATGAAATTTCTATTTTCATACTCACTCCCATTATTTGATTTTGACCTCTTTGAGTATATCCTTATTTGTTTCCATACATTTATTCTAAAATTGTTGAATCTATAAAATTCATGTTATTTGTGTGACATGAATATAATACTTTTCATTCTTGTGAAATAAACTATTAAATGGATGAAAAAACCTTTCTTATTTGTTTAAATAATATCCATATGACTATATACATTAGATTTAATAAATTCAAGAGGCTTCAATGATTGAATTTCAAATCCATTATGTTTATTGTTCAGTATTTATACTTTATGAGATTATTTTGAAAATATTAAATATTTACTTAATTCATAAATATAATAATTCTCATAGATAATTTGAAGATTTATTACATCATATTATTATATCCATGGTTTCATAGCCATATATTCTGTAACTCATTTTATGTTGGGTTTCATATGTAACAATGTCTAATTGTTTTCCCAATTCAGAACTTATTAAGTTTCTTATACTAATTATAATAATATTCCCTTCATCCATTGATATAGATTTGCATCCATTCATCCTAAATAGAGATTCTATTGTAGTAATGCACAATGGTGACAAACTCAATGAGTTTTATTTTATCCCATCAATAAAAAACAAATTCTCCCAATTGATTTTATTTTTCAAAAAAAAATCATCATAATACCGTTGATTTAATGGAATTTTTATTGTCAAATAATAAACCTCATTCTTAATAGTTTTTTTAAAAAAAATATGGGTTTTTAACTAAACTATCATTTTTTATGAGTACCCAACATGAATGATTCGTGGTGTTTTCATATTTTCAAGCATTAAATGAATCTTCAAAATAATTGATTATATGAGATAAATATTATTTTAATCATTTCAAAACATCCAAATCATACTTAAATGAGAATATATTATTGAAATATAAACATTTATTGTGTATACTTCATGATCACACCTTTTATTCATCTCTTTTAGGAATTCAAAAATTCTTCTCACTTGACCCTTCCTTTAAAACTAATGATGACTTGGTTGAGTTTTTACTTATTCTAACTATCTAACCTTTGATTCCATATCTATTCTTAGTCTAGGATAAGTCATATTAGATTAATTATCATATAACCTATGGATAAACATTCCACAACATCTTTAATACAACATAAATATTCAATTTTATTAGAGATAATGATATTGAATTCTATTTTCTCTTTCTAGGTTATCTATAATTAAATATTTGTATAATTCAAATTAATATCATGGATTTTTTCAATGAATGTTATTTATTGATGAATCCATTTTTCTATTTTAAATTATTTCCATATTTTAGTATACATTAGCCATTATTTGAGACATTCTATTTTAACATCTTATCATATATCATCTGATTCTTTATTTGACTAAATATCATATTGAACTATAATATATATAAAAATTTACATCTCACATATTGTATCCTTTTTAGAGAAACTAATTGTGTTATTTTTGTTAATACATTTTATATATTATACAACATACTTATTTTTATTTAATTTACTTTTATCATTCTTCTTTTTCAGATTATCAATTTCTTCATCCACTATGACAATGGAGGTATTAAAATCATCAATGATTTAGACCCATTTTCAATATCCATCTTCATATTTTAAACATCTTTGTTATGATTGTTTGATAAAATCTTTAGTTAAATATTTTAATCTCTTAGAATTTAAATGTCCTTCAAACATTTATTTATTTCAATTATACGGGTGTATTCCACATTTGTCTCTTTTTCATTTGGATAAATATATCCATTGTGTTTATATTCATTATATAATAATTTTAACTCTTCTTCCTATTATATCATGATTAATATTTATGATATATATCTATGATCTTCTCTATCACCACAATCGTCACATTTAGACACAACTTCTACAACATATAGAATGTTCCATATTAAGGAACATAAATAAACATTAAGCATTCCATTTTATTGACAAATTATGTACTATATATTAGTTTTGTTCATAAAATCATCAAAATTATAACTTTCTCATTTTCATCTCATAGCATAGTTATCATATAAATTTCCAATCTTCCCATAGTTAGAATATCTTAGTGTTTCTTTACCTATGTTCTTAAATCTTAAACCTATTGTGAATTCCTTAGCATGAGATATATAGTTTATACATAATCTTTAATATCATCATATTCATGAATTCATACTTATTTATCAAAACATTATACACATTAAATATTTTAAATCCATCCCATTTTACATATTACCTTTTCCTTTAGTAATAAGTATGATTCTCATTCCATAATTTATATGGGTTCTAGGAAGTTCAACAATGTTAATGTAATGTGGATCCCTATTTTAATGTGTGGACATCTTGGTATGAAATTTATCTGGATCAATTAGCATCAATTTGTTTTTTAAAAAATGAATTCTTAATTAGTTTATATAAACACTATAATAGAACATATAATTATATTTACACTGGTAAATAATACATCAAATGTTTCATCCTCATGTATTATGATATATCAAAAAATAACTAATCTACATCTTTTATTATTTACCATTTTTATTTTATTCATCAATTCTGTCATAATTTATACAAATATCATTATAAATCAAGAATCATATGACCATTTTAGTTATTTTGGGATATGGAAGATAATAAATCATTCATTTACATCCCAACATATTCAATATTTTTTTCCTATTAGTTAGTAATTTTAATGAGTTATCATTTGTAAAATTGAATCCGTATTGAATAGAATCAACAAAACGAATCCCCAATGGAATAATCTATGTACCATACTGTCTTTCCCAGAGTAATTTTTTTCATAAAATGATGGGAACCTGTTAGTATTAACAAAAATGGTCTTGATCTATATCATAATCTTTAGAGATAAGAATATATATATTCAATATGGTACAAATTGTTAGATATCCTAAAGTGTCACCTCATTATGTTCCTTTCATATAGATACATATATTTGTATTAACCACATTAAATTTCTATATACTCTTATGTCATTTTGGAGGAATTTTACGAATTATTTTTTTCCCATTTTATAATAAGCACAATGTTAGGTAATATTGTGTGGGTTATCCCTGGAAGAAAATGGGTTTTGTGTTAGAGTCCTATATGTGGGAGAAATGTTTGGAAAAAATTAATCCAATCCTGAGTGACTTCCCTTATAATTATTTATCATAATATAGATACATTTCAAATGATCAATACATTGTTTTTCAATATACGTGACAAAATAGAGTGGCTCCACCAGTATCATGAAAATAAGATCACAATTGTCACATTTTCCCTATTTGTGCGGCTAAACTAGGAAATAGTAAAAATTAAAATAAATCTTCATTTTAAAACCCAAAACAGATCATTTTTACCTATATTGTTATTAATTTTGTGGAATATGACATTGAACTAGGAGATTCCTCTTAGAATTGTTATATGTTCCATGCATCATGGTCTTGGATTAAAACATACTTGTGGGAATTGAATCTAATTTTCCCATATTATGCTTTATTATGCTTTGTTTTTTTATTCATTTTCAAGATATAACCGACATTACTCAAAATTAAACCTTAAATCAGGGCTTCTAATTTTACATCTATGGTTTATGTCATTATATAATTGAGTTTCTTTTATATCCATCATGTAATTTGTGCTTGTTTACAAGATCATTAATTTTAATTCTATGCCTTTTAAGAATCATCGAGGTATCTATTTTTATCCATTACATTGTTATATAAATGATGAATTTTAGATTCATGATTGGTAATAACTTATATAGGTTCCTTAGTTCCAATTGTATTACGGTGTTTATGCATGTTTTGGTATTAAAATTTTCTGAAGGTAACATGTTTTGTAAATTGTATTTATCTTAAAAATATGGTTTTCCCATTCCATAAATGTTTTTTAAAAATTGGTTAGAAAACTATATTTCTGTTATTATCTTCGAAATTTTTTTCTTAATTGTTTTGAATGTATATTTATTGTAATAATGTGATTTTATTTATGTCAATACAAATATGTTTCCCTCTTGGTGTTGTTAAAAAAAATAGTTATAACCAATGAATTTTATGGTTTCGAAGAAAAAATTACCTTTGAATGATATTTGATATGGTAAATAAAACTAAGATCAAAAATAAAGCTAGGATACATCATTTTTTATAAAATCTTTCCCCCTAGACCTATACGAATTGTGTATTGTATGAGATGTGAGGCCTAATATATGGTAGGTATCCAATCTTGGGAATGATATCATACCTACAAGAACCTATTCATCTTGGGTAATGTGCACACCAAGTGGAATACTGATCACATGAACTATATGAGGATCATAAATGACAAGGAAATCATGTGACTCAAGATATTGTTTTCTCTAATTTTAACGACAGATTATTTTCTGTTGTTTATGGAAATTCACAAAAAAAACCATGTTGTCTGATCATTTTATAAAATGCGAAATAGGGTAAATATCCATGTTTTATATGGAACTCTATAAAATTTTATCACATGCCTTTATTTTATAAACATGAGATTAATTTATTATTATTAAATTTATTCTAATTAAAAATATAGTGGTGTCCTACTGGGATTGTTTTTTCTTGTTATCATGGGATGGGGTTTATGAGGTGAATAGATGTCAAAAGGAAATGGTGTTTTTAGGTGATGTATTATTTTCTTTGGTAATGATGTATTTGGTCACTTGTTTTTATAAATATTTCCTTTTTTAGGGAAATGTATTGGAATACAAAAATATTTTGTCTATCTTGTCCTTTTTGACCTTTTTATAAGAAATAATTCACAATGGTAGTTCATGATGACCAATAACTTAAATATAGCCCTCCGGTTTTATGAAAGCACATCAGCCCATGTGAGTACTGGTTCAATTTCTGGATAGTTTGGTAACCTAGGTTGGTTAATGATCAATTTGTATTAATGAGTGGTTTTTCTATTTTTGATGTTGACATTGAATTTGGAATATATGGGTAGATATGAGTTAGTAATTTTTGGGATATAAGGTGTATGTTCTTTGTAAATTTATTTCTATATATCATTAAAATAAATAATAAGTTACCAGAAGTAATTGGGAAATTTATTTTAAGGGTATACATGTTTTTATAAAATACATCATTTTTTCTTGTGCCTCTATGTAATTTATGTTGGATTATATTATTTTCAACTATAATTTATTCATGGATATCATATTTATAGGTCCCTTTCTCTATTATCTTATAGTTTTATTCCCCTAGTAATATGCCTCATAAATCCTCCAGAGGGTTTTGTAGTCCAACCATGGAGAGGGAGCACTCCCCATGATCAGAATCTCATTGAAACAAATATGTACAGCATCTACTCTTTGGAAAAATTAGTTTTCACATACCAATATTCATGTTTGATATGTAGAACCTCGATGGAGTTGGGATATTAATTAAATCCTTTGATCATATTCACTAAAATCCACCACCATTTAAATAGAATAATGACCTTCTAAAGATGGTGTATTAGATCAAAATGATTGAAATGATATATGTATTTTGGGGAACCCCTGATTTTTCCTTGATGAGGTGTGTTATCATTTATTGGAAGGCATATGCAAAAGGTGTTAGGACTATATTTTTTTTGGAAACATATCATGAGGGATTAGAGTGTGAAGTCATCAAGGACATCTTTACTAATTAATTCTACCCCAATCCTTCAATCAATGTGAAATATATGGTTTTCCTCACCCTCAAGAAATACAACCGAGTAATTATGGAGTACATTAATAACTTCTACAACCACTCCCTATATTTAGTGAATTTCATATAGAATAATATGATAAAGGATTCAATGTTTCATACAATCCTTTAATATTATATTCTATAATATTCTGTCATTCATAATCATTCTACCTATGTAGAGGTGGTGGAAATGACATTAATGAAATAGATTTACTTATCTAGTAAATCATGGATGAATGGAGTTCATCCTACATCTGGTGGTATAACTAGGAGATCAGTCTTGGGTACAATTAAAAAGAGTGAGTTTTATAGAGGAAATATTAACATTTCATTACATAATCCATTTCATGCACAATCATAATTGGTTGGTCATATGAAATTTTATTAGTGTTTCCAGATCAGGCCTATATAGACTTTTGGTACTATTTATCCTAATGTCTGCAAATATTGTGGATTCCATATTCACATGAATATATTTTTTCATGCTTTTTCCTCTTAATTTTTTAGTGTAACAACCTAGAATATTTTTCGATTTAATTCCCACATTATTATCATTCCATGTATTATAAATTAGAAACATACCCTAAAGAAACCAAAAAACATTATTCTAATAAATGATGATTGTTACATTACACAAAAAAATAAACATATAATAATTACAAATATTATGGTGGGTAATTAATAGAATATAAAATAATAATAATAGGATAATATTGATATTCATTATCCACTTGAATTACCTCACTCACATGAGAATCCAAAGAAATAAAACATATTGTTAATAATTCGATAATCATTTTGAAGACCAATGTACATATAAACATGTGATAAATTATAATTTAATGGATAGAGAATGGTATAATTTTTATTAATTGTAATTAGGAAACCCATATGACCATTATAAATATAACCATTAGAATATAAATATCTCTATCAGAATAATAAAATGACTGTTGGAATAGTAATTAGATCATTAGGAATTGTAATATATCTATTAGACTTGTATCCTCACACATGAAAAAATAAAATAATATTTAGTTATCATAGAAAAATAAAATTTTACATATATATACATTGGTATAATAAAATATATATTTTAAATATGAATAATTAAGTATTTGTATTTTTATAACACATAAATGCTTTAAAAATAATTTTTAAAAAAATATAATTTCCAAAAATAAATATTATTTAAATCAAATGAAAATATAAATTAAAATTTCTTTTTTTGTTAAAATATAATTTAATTATACAATATATAACTTGAAAAGGGGTGTAATTTGGATTATAACATTAAAATAGTAAATATTCAAAATTATGATGGGTTTATTTTAAAATTCAATATCACAAAAATTATAAATTTATTTCAATTAATTTGATTGAATTTTTGATGTCAAGGAAATTATAAATGGTTATTTTAAATTTTATGTATTTTTATAAAATAATAGATTTTTGTGTTAATAGTGAAATATCGTAATTTACTGTATTTGACATTATATGCCAAATTTATAATTTTTTTGATTCATAGATGATGTAAGGGAATATTTATTATAACTAAAATCTACCATTTAATTTATATAGTATCATGAATCAATATTAGTTATAGTCTTTATCCAAAATAAAAGAAAAAATGCATATAACTGTTGAATCTACCCATATTCTCCATTATAAATACCTACCCTTACCACCAATTCTCCTAATATATTCCAGGAATTATAGATTACCAATACACTAATAAAACCACTCTTTTTAACTCAACACATTTCCATGTTCTACTCGTCTCACCAAAATACCAATTCCATGTTTCTCATGGCGCCCTTTAGAGAAGTGATATTCAAGAAGTAACATTCTCAATTGATCACTTCTAATTTTTTTCTTCTTATAAATTATCATGGCCTAATTGAAGCATAAAATAATAATAACTAAATTATCATATTTAATAAATTTTTATATTTATAATGGAATATCCTCTAAGATTCCCTTTTTTAATCTACTGTTATTCAAAGAAACAAAACCATTATCCAAATTTTAATGTATAGTTGTCCCCATGGATAATGAGTTTCAATTTTCCATTATGTCCATCAAGGGTGGTCAAAAATCTATTATTATGTTTAAATATTTTTTATTTTTAAATTTTTATTCATATTCATGTTTTGAAACTAATATGTGAACATAATATTGAATAAAATGAAACTAGTTTGAGATTGTTGGTAAACCTACCAAAATGAACAAATCACATAACCATATCATTTTTAATCAAAGAACCATACCCATGTCATATAGAAAATAAATATGGGAATATATATAACTCTATACGTTAAATACTAACATTTCAACTCACTTCTAGATTAGAATTCCTATTTTACAAGAACGTCTATTACTATACACAAGTTAATCAGAAGCGAAACAACAACAAAAACAGCATCAAATAAAGACATTTATCATTATAAATCATTGAAATGGCCATTTATGTCCTTAATAAAACAATAGTAAAAATATATATTTTTGTAATTCATTCTATATTTATTATATAATTACTCTATATTTATTGTCCAGGATATTATGTGCATGTGACGAATGCATTCATATATAAGGAAATCGATCTCTATGAACCTCCATATTTCCATTAGGTAACTCTGTAACAATGTTTGGTTAATTTTAAATCTCAATTAGTATTATATAATTATTCAATATATATACATATATATATATATATATTTCAAAAATACATACATACATATATATATGTGTGTGTGTGTGTGTATCTATCCCAATTCATATTTATTTTATGTAATATAAATGTTATAAAAAGGTTCCCATCTCAATTCCTCTTAATAACAAAACATGATAAAAGATAACTTATAAATTCCATACCCATTTATGGTACACTCTATAAGATATTTTTTTGGCGACCAAACTTTTTATAAAATTAAAAATTTTATCATTAATGTTTTCCTTGATTATTGTTTTTATGGAAATAAATATGTTTATTTCTTATTAAATGAGTCTTTATTCCTTTTTTCTAAAAACTCTCTATATTGGTATATTTAAAAATTTACCTAAAAACGTTTTTTAATATTTTAACTTTATTTGTGAATTTTTATTTATCATATATTCTAATTTTAACATTGAAAAATAATTATTTTACCCATTATTTCCTAGATAACATTATTATACGCCCCTTCATTATTCCTTATGAAATGATTATCAAAAACATTTATATATATGGGATTCCATTTTATATATTCATATAATTTTATTTATTTATGTGGCACACATATTCAATTATTGGTTTTTATGGGTGAGAGATTATGGAAGTCCAATTCCCTTTGTAATGTTTTTCTTAATGATATGGTATTTGTGGGATTAGGGAGTAAACCTAATCCATTATAATAATTGTTCCACCATGTTATATTGTCTCTTCAGTTTTCCTTTCCTCATGTTCATATCGTGTTATATAATTCTGTGAAATTCCTATATTTTCATATTCATATGATTCCATGATCTTTATACTAGGCTTCCATAAGGTTATTAATGTTCATTGTATTTTATGTTATAACGTCAGGTTTTTTGACTTATATTCCATGATTCATTTCTATGTTTATCCCATTATTGATATTTTTATCACAATATTTCATTGCCCATTTATATAATATGTTATCCAATGTAGTTTTATGAGATCAAATAGTGTTCATATCTCACAATTTATATTACTATATTTAAATTTTTTATAGTTCCATGATTTATAATGATGTTCTTATTATTCAAAAGATTGTGATTTTTCAATCCATGGTTGTAAAAATGTATAATTAGTCTCAAAATTATGTAATAATATGTGTAAAATATTTGGGTCTCTATAGTTGGTATGATAGGACCTAGAGATTATTCAAATATGGAAAAGTGGGGAATTATACTAATCAATATCAATGGGATATGAGGAATCCCACTAATGTGGAAAAATAAATGATGATTATGATGAAATCATAGAAAGTGTACTATGTTTCAACATCATGGAAAATGAGAATTATGTTACCTAACAACCAAATACATGGTTTTTTTGGTAAAAATCAACAACAATAACCACTAAGGTAGTAAAGAGGAAATTGTTTATCCCTACTACTGAGGTGGAATCCAACAATGATTTGTTGATAAGTTTGCTGGTTATTCAATCAATAATAGAAAAACTAAATTTTTATATTTTCTTGATATGTTCTTTAATATATTTTCATGTTTAATAGACCTTTTAATACATCACATTAAATAATATAGGTTTATTTATCCATGAGAAAAAATGGAGAAATTATTACATCGAAATTATGTAACTCCTTATCATAAAATGGTTGTATAATAACCCTCTAAGAAAATCAAGCCTTACATCAAGTATATTATTTTCATTCTATATTGGACAAGAATGTTATATCATAATAAAAATACATCATCAGATTTTGGTAAAGGTATATAACTTTTAACATCCCAAGGAATATCCTATTTTTTTCCAATTTTAGGAGGATATTAGAAATCCTTTTTCATATCCTTATCTTATATTGATACTACTGATTTAAAATAATGTATACGTATCTAAAATGACCAAGAAAAAGGAAATAATAATTAATGAAGGTATTCCAATAGTTGGGAACTACACCAATGTGGTCCTGGATGAACTTCTTAGTCTTTCATCAATTATAGTTGTTTATTTCTCAATTTAATGTCTTCTTCGATCTTTTTTCCCAATCAAATTATCCTTGTAGGATATCCACTATTGGGTTGGTATAAATGAATAATCTTTTATAGGATAATATGGAATATGGTTTTATATGGCTTAGTGCTTCACCAAGGGGAGTACAAATACTCTTCAACAAGTAGTGGGACTGGTCAATGTGCCTCTACATTAATTATAATTTTCATAAATAAATCATGATAAAGAACATGTATCCCCTTCCACAAATGGATGAGATTGCCCCAATTTTTTTTATAATCCTTATAAATTATATCGTGATACTCCTTGGGAATGTGGGTCATGAGGAGCTTTTTAATATTGTACTTATGACATCATGAGGGGACAAACTATATTCAAATTAAAATAAATGTGTGTTTTGGATTGGGTAAGTATGTTTTTACTGAATATATTCATCAAAAGGGTTATATTTGTAGTATTCTATGATATCTATAATTAATAAGGGTCCCATACTTTCACTTGTAATGTTAATATATAGTATTAATTGATTAAGTGTGTATTACGCATGATTTGTGACAAAATTATCAATATTTTCAATACTACATAGTAATTTTTTTCTAAAAAAGTGAATGTGAATACTTCTTTAATGTATGGAAATATATTCTTATCACTACTCATGTACAAACACTACCAATAATTAGTAAATCTCCATTGTATATTGTGTTATCTCAAATAAGGTTTTAGTTTTTGTAATGATGAAATTTTCTAATGGGATAGCATAAGACTCAAGGTATCACATGAGAAAAAAATCACATTCATGATCTGGAGTTAGAGCTTATGTTCTTTGCATTGAATATCTAGAAGCATTATATATTTTTGGAGAATTTTGAGATATATACTAATCAAAATAGACTAAAATATAATTTCACATAAAGGATAAAAATATTTTACTACAATTTTGGTTTGATATCATCATGAATTTTGACTAATCAATAAACTACAATCCTGCTAAAGAAAATAAATTGGCAGATTCTTTATGTATGAAGGATCTTTCCACTTTATCAACAATAATAATTAAGTTGGTTCCAATATTTTTTGAATTTAAATGAATCATAATGGGAATAATAAATTAAGGATCATCTTTTTATCTTTCTCAAATTATTTACCAATTATCCCTTTTTGAGAAGATAATGGATCCTCAAATAAATGATGTGGAAATTTATAAAAATGTGGAAGATTTAAAAAATATTAAATCCTTGGAATTAAGAATTTTATGTTAAAGGAGATTTAATATTTGGGTGCTAAATCTCTATAACAGAAAATTGAAATACAATGATGAGTTATTTTGAATGATACATATATCTCAGCCTTCTCCATCCACTGATGGATCACAATGACCTATTTATATATCATAGAGAAAACATGGTTTGGAAATATGTAGAAGGAGGTTACTAAATATAGATCAATGTCCCTGGAATGTAAAAAAGTGAATTATGAAAGGAAAAACTATTAGGGGAAAATGAAACCATTACCAAGAAATATATAGAAATGGGATGAAATCACCATGGACTTTGTCACTAGAAAACTGAGGACATCTAGAAAAAAAATTAAATATGGTTTGTCGTGGATTGTCACATAAGGCCTACTATCATTTATGAATGTAAATTGGAATTATCACTCAATAAATATTCAAAAATATACATAAGATATTTGGTGTGGCTTCATATATTACCAATATTATTTGTATCTGATCATGATCTGATATTTACCTTAATGATATTTAAATATATCCAGCATTCCCTAAACAAAATATTGAACTTCAGTATAGATTATTACCACCATAATGATGTTTAATATAAGCAGACTATTAAAACATTGGAAGATATATTCGATGGTGCTCAATGGATACAAAAAGAGGATGAGATCAACATCATCTAGTGGATCAATACTTAAAAAATAATAGATTTCACTCAAGCATCCAAATACTTCTATATGAATCCATTTATGGGATAAGATGAAAAACACCAGTATTCTTTGATGACATGGGATTACATGAGCTACTAGGACATAAAATTATTGAGAAAAGGTAGAAAAGGTGTAGGATGTCTAATATCGATAGAAGTGATATGAAGACAGTCGTGGATGTGATCAGGAGATTGATGTTAGAGATAAGGTATTCCTCTATAAATCTCTATTGAATATGTTCATGTGACAAGGGAAGAAGGTAATGTTATGTCCCATATATATTATACCCTTTTTGATTCTTGATCATCAAAGATTTGTGGCCTATTGACTAGCATTTCCGCCAATCTTGTCCCATGTACAAGTTGTATACCGCTTATTCTTCTTGCGGAAGGACAAATAAGATCTGTAACATGTACGAAATTCATTGGAGTTGTAGATGGAAAATTAATTCCCTTTTGAGCAGAATTCAGCAATGATCTGGGACTATAGAGATAAAGGTCTGCAGAACAAGAATACTAACCCAGTTAATTTATTATGGCATAATAAAAAATATACAGATAAAATATGTGAACCAGTGTATGTAATGAACCCACTCATTTTATCACCTTAGTATGTAAAATTACATTTCAAGGGTGGAATTTCATAATGGTGGAATAATGTAATGATCCATAAATTTTTAATGGAATTTATTTTATTATAATTATATCAAATAGTATAAAGAATTTATTCCTAGAGAATGCAAAAAAAATATTATAATAATGAATTAATAATGACTCATTAGCCCAAAAATAAGCCCATAAGAATGAAAAATATCATTAAGAGGTGGCACATAGGAAATATTATAATAGGAATAAGATTATTTGGATGTACCCAATCAACTAAAATGACCCCACTCAAGAATAATTCCATAAAAATAAAACATAATCTTAATAATATAATGTCAATTATGAATATGTAATTATATATAAACAATATATAATGTAATATTTAATAAATAATTAATGGGATAATTGGAAATTATATTAATTAATAATCCCATATGTCCATTATAAATATGACTGTTGGAATATTAGTCTACCTATTAAAATAGTAACCCAACTATCCTAATAGTAATTTGACTATTAGGAACAGTAATATGACCGTTAGGAATAATAATATAATCATTATAATTGTATCAACACCAATGGTAATGTATTAAAATATTTAGGTTTCATATAAAATGAAAACATAAAACATTTAAATCAATTTAAAATAAAATATATTTTTTCAATGATAAATTAAATGTCTATATTTTTATAAAATAAAAATTTTTTAATCACAAATTTATAATAAATATTTTTAATTAAAATAAATTATATTCACTAAAAATTATTTTATAAAATAATAATATTTTTCATTAAAATTATATGAAAAATTTATGACAATGTAAATAATTTTTCAAAAGGTCATAAATTATATTATAATATTAAAGTAATTATTTTAAATATAAATGAAGATTATATTTTAAAAATAAATATATCAAATTTAGTAAACTATTTTCATAAAATGGAATCCATTTTAGTAATCCACATTTCAAAAAATCGGTATGGATAAATTTTTTTCAAAAAATGAAAATTTTGATGAATAATAAAATAAATAAATTTATTGTATTTAACTTTATAAGAAAAATACAAGAATTATTGAAAAATGGATGATGCAACTACAAAAATATTTCTAATTAAAATGAAAAAATACACTATATTTCTAGGAATCAATTCTATTGATAGTAATAGTCCAAAATAACAAACAAAATAATATAATAATCAAAACCCCCCATCTCCACCCCTAATAAATACCACCCACCACCACATCTTCTAAACCGACCTACAAAGATGTCAAGATTCCTAAATATTTTCAAAAAACTATCCTCCCCAGTATACCGATGTTCAATAGTTTTTGGTGTCACCCAAATACAATGTCCATGATCTTTAAGGGGTCCTTTTAGGAAATGATATTCAAGAGGTAACAATCTAAAAATACAAATTTTAATTTTGTTCCATCTTCTACCTTATCCTCACCTCATTCATAAATCAATGAATAATTACTCCAACATCATCTATATACTAGAATGTTATATTCCAAATTGAATATCATCTATCTATCCCTTTTTTGATATCATTTTATTCAAATTAATGACACCATAAAGCATATTATGATGACTAATCATCAATATGGAGAAAAAGTTTTCATTTTACATTACAACCTTAAAATAAGTTCATAAAAATATTATTATATAAAAATAATATTTCAGTAAGTATATAATATCTTATTTAATTTTTGGCTACAAATATAGAAAAATAATATTAAATAAAATTAAACTAGAATGTAGTGGTCAGTAAAAACACCTAAATGACCTCATCACATAACGACATCATGTTAACTAATAGAACCATTTAAATGTCTATAAATAATGATGTATTGGACCACATATAAATTTAAATATCATTAATACCCTTCCATTTCACTTATAATGAAGTACTACCATTTTTCATGAAATTTCATTACTATACATAACTAAATCGATAATGAAACCATTAAATGAACAATCTCGGGACAATGAAATTGAACATGATAACACATCAAAATAGAAATAAATAAAAATTAAAAAATAATTTTAAGAAAAACATATTTTTAATAGGTTATTAATTATGTAATTAAATAATCTGAATTGATTCTCTTGTACTCTAAGATCATGTGAAAAATGCATTCATACATTAGGTAAATGATATTTTTGATCCTAATTATTTTCTTTTGGAAACTCTTTATACATATTTATATCATTTCATCTCATATTTAATCATATATACCTCTAACATATTCAATTTATTTTCCCCTCTTATATATATATTTATCCAATTCATCATTATTTTTTTGGAATTACATGTTTTAAAATGCTTCCATTCTTAAATAATCTTGACAATCAAAACGGATTAAAAAACACTACTTTGGTTTTTAACCATTATTATGTACACTCTATAAACTATTTAATGAACCTAATTTGTTTATAAAAATAATAATTTTAAAAATAATATTTGATTTTGTTCATTTATATTTTATTTTTCATATAGTTATTGTTTTTTTACTCTTTAAATACTGTTTATTATTTTTACTAAAATGTCCCAAAAGTGGAACAATTTTAAAGTTATGTAATCCACTTTTTTATGTTTTTCTTTAGTTGGACCTTATTTTTCATCATGTATTGTTATTTTATGAATTTAAATGAAATATTTAAACCCTAAATTAATGTATACCATCGTGACACCCCATTTAGTTTTTCCTAATTACATGATTATAAAACCCTCTTATTTCTATGTTTAACACAAATGGGAATTCATTATGTTTGTTTTCATTATGTGGTAAACATATTCATGTACATGTTATGATTTGGGATCATATTTACAACTCCAATTAATTATGTAATATTGTTTCTCATGAGATGTTATGTATGGGATTATAGAGTAAACCTAATCTATTATGAGGACTTATCCAAAAAGATATATTGTCTCAATAGATATCCTTGAATCATGTTTAAGAAATTTTATCAGTTTCTTCAATATTCATATATTTACATGGGCATATGATTATATTCTCCATAGTTTCTGATTTCATATGTTTATTTATGTTCCATGTATTTTATGTTATGATTATATGTTTTCTGACTCAGGGTCGATGTTTCATTTCTATGTATATTTTTGGCCCATGATTTATACCTCACCACTTCTTTCTATATATTTACTAGGTTATACATTATAGTTCTATGAGATAAAATTGAGTTAGGATATCCAAGTAGAGATTAAATTTTTTTTCTAGATTGATGCTTTATAATTGTGTACCTAATCTTCCAAATATTGTTGCCATTTAAATCCATTGTTTGAAACTAATGGATAATTATTCTTAATTTCATGTACTAATATGTGTAAATTTTTGTGGTCTCTATAGTTGGTATCATGGTATTGGGTAGTTATTTTATATGTATTATGACTTTAAAATGTTAGAAAGAACCCTATGGATAATACCATCACCTTAGATAACCTATATTATCACTTAGGATTCAAAAGTTACGATAACAATTTCTTTTATAATGTTATACATCTATGTTTATTGTTTCATATTAATATTCTATTTATCTAATTATTACACCCCCAAAAATTTATCCTTTTATAAACTCAATGGTGGGAAAGATAAGAACTTGTGACAATAATGAATGTGACATGAAATGTGATGACTTCCATAATGTGATTCTAACCCTAATTAGAATAGGAGTTTACAAATTCATGAAAGTACAGGATTGATTAGATCATGTTTTGAATATAGACAAGAATATTGTGGAATTCCCTCCATCTATTAATTAATTTATTTATTTTATTGAATCCTTTACATCATATTGGGCTACAATAATTTTTTTCCACTAATAACCTCATCACAAAATAGTATTTTAAATCTATTTGGAAGATATTATATTTTCCTCTAGTTCATAGAAGAAGAGAAAGTCACAGGTGAAGTATATAATATTTATTGGGATTATACTTAGATGTATATCCTAATAATGAAAATAATATATAAAGAGGTAATTTATTCCATGTAATATGAAGTATTGACAAAAATATTTTTTAATAAATATTTTCCTCAAAATATCCATCATAATTTTGAGAGGGAGTTCCTTAAACTATAGAAAATGGTAAATGAGTCTATCAGGGGGCATAAGGAAAACTTCATTAAATTAGATTGATACTCTTCTAAAATTGTAATTTACTCTAACAAACATTACATTATTAATGAAATAAATTCATGTATATTAAAATATTTGGTGATTCGAGACATTGAAGATTATGAATGGATTTTCTATTTTGACCTTATGGATGAGATGAAGATTAGATACTTTTAATGGTCTTCTGGGATCTTATATAAACAGAAGAATATGGTGTTTAATTTTCTATAATAAATATATAAATCACGTGGGGGAAATAAAACCTTACATCCCACGTGTCAAAAGTTTGGTAAAATGAATACTAAGAAATTTATATAGGGATATAGGGGATGATTAACACATGGATTATAGGGGAATTAGGATAATATTTTATGAAGTAAAATAAATAATCCCACTAATATTGATGAATAAATGAATATTTTGGTAAACACATACCATGTAGTTCATGGTTTTAACTATAAGGAACAAAAGAATTATATGATAAAATGACATAATGCATGGTTTTTTGGCAACAATCAATAATTATAACCTCTAAGGGAAAAATAAGGGAATATTATATCACAATTTCATTATTGAATCGTAAATATGGTGTTATCCAACTACATTTTTTATTAATTCAATAATATGAAACATAATTTTTTATTCTAGTTCTATACCTTGTCTTAAATATTGTAATGTTAGTATATGTATTAAAACACTACCTTAAAATATGGAAGTTCAATTATCCGTGAGAATAAATAGATAGTAAATTATTCCTTCTAAATTATATAACTCATCCACAATCATTTTTTGGACTAATCCTCACATAAAATATCTTCTTTCTTTCTATGTTAGAAGGTGATTCTTTATTGGTAATGGATTGGGTACCTTTATATAAATACAACATCATATGTCATGAATGTGATCCCACACTACATTTCATGATGTATCCTCTAATTATATATAGATTTATGGAAGTGTATGGATACACATTGGTTTATTCCTATCATGAATAGATAATATTTTTCATTTGAAAAATCATACATTTCTAAAATGATATAAAAAATTGAGTTGTTCATGATGGAATAAATTCCTATTGTGAGGGAAAACATTGATGAGTTCCCTAATAATATTCCCAATCCATATTTAAATCAATAGGTTGAGTTATCAATTTAACTTATAAAAATTTTATTGACCGTAATATTTAATCCATTTAAGATATCCACTATTTAGTTTATGAATTGAATATTTAATTAAAACAAAATATTACAGAGAAAAAGATTTTCTATATTTTTTTTGATATTATATGTAATATATTAATGACCAATAATTGAGACGGTGTGAGATACTATTTCACAGATTTCCAATAATAAATGTTTTAAAATATGTTGAATATATTTAATTAAAACATTTCATTTTTTCCTAAAATAGTGTAACAATAAATAAATGGAGGCTTTGATAATAAATCTATTGATGGTATTGAGTTCATAAATTAATTTTTCCATTAGGTGTGACAAAACATTTTTTTACATGGGAAAATTGTGAAAATGTCATCGTATACAGAAAATGATAAAAATAAATAAATAAAGATACTTGATTTTAAAATGACACACAGAGGTAATTATTTCGTTATATAAACTATAATATGGAAAAAAAATTGGATATCCACATAACTCGTCATATGGAGACATTCCATTTGATTGATTTTGAGGGGCTCTAATAGCCAATAACAGCATGATGGAGGATCATGGATCAACATGAAATATAATTCAAGGAACTTATTAAATAAAATTAAACAAAACCATTCTTCAAGAGTGACAGACTCAAATTCATTTTGTAATTTACCATTTTTCAATTCATAGGATTAATTTGAGTGAATAAACAAATGAATTGATTTATAAAACGTGTGTATTGCTGGTATATGTTCAAGTTATTTTGGAATTGGGGAATTGTGTTGTGATTATATTATTATCTAGTTATTTTATATTCTAGTAGAAATGAACTATGGAAACCCCAAACATTGTCTATGGTTCATTTTTCAAGTTAATTTTTATTCCTATCTCCACTATTTTTTAGTTCTTTGAGGGGGAATATGTTGGACCATGGATTGAAAAATATTGTTGTATAATCTTTGGTGCATTAGTTTATTGGTAAAATGGTTCGATATTATATTATTGGGATTATATGTAAAATTATATTTTGCTATTATATTTGAAATAAATGTTTGTTAAAATATTTTTATACCATTGGATAGAGTAGGAAATGTGATAGAGACAAGGACCAACAATGGGTAGTTTCATTTGGTTTAAAAAACAAGATTTTGGTCAATGGAATTTGAAAGGGTTTTCTAGACTCTATCGATTAATTATGATTTGACTCATTGAGGGATTTGAGGCCAGTTTAGTATTAGTCACTATAGGGAGAATATTGGTGGATTCTAAATAATCATACTCTACATGGCATTTATATTCAAAAAAATATAGTGGTGGACCATTGGTGTGGTGGTTAGGGGTTTAAAGTGATGTAAAATACCACAAGGTCTATTCCATGACCTTTTTTGTCCCTATATAGGTTAGAGGGTACAAAAACACAACTAGGAGTACACACGCTCATAATTGTTATGCACTCTGACAAAGACATAGCATGGATAGTTGTACATGTGAAGAATCATGTAATTTGATGGTCAAATGTAAAACAATTTGGCGATATCAAAAACATTGACATAGAAATGGGAAAATTACACGATACATGGTCATGGACTTGTGAAAAAGTGACATGGAATATTATACTATTACTCACTGTGTTATCCATTATAAATGGATTGTAACCCATATAATTTTAATCTTAGACATGTTTTTTAGGGTTTCTTCTATATATTCATAGGCTTGGAGTCAGTATGGTATAATTTTCTACACATTTCATAATGATACATTCAGTATGACTTATTATGTGTAGATTTTGGAATTCCTTAGTTACACCCAATGTGAGATCCTTTATTTTCGTTTTTGTGTGTGGAGGACGTGGTATTTTAATTAAAAACATTATACTTGTGTTGATCCTCAAAATAGTAATTTTTACAGATTGAGATGTTTGTATACCCCAGGGAATTGTGTGTGATCCTCATCTATGTATCGTTCTCTTCAGAATTCCATCACTTACAGCTCATGGAATGACCTAATAAAAACATCTCATATAGAATACATTAGCACTATCTAACACATGTATAGTGTTACCCTTGATGATTGTTATATGGAACCTTTGATTAGGAATCCTATATAGGAACCAATATAATTACATTAGTTCGAGACAATTCCACTATGTTCTCTATATCTAGATATTCTTGTTATATGTGTTGTATATATATATATATATATTTGTGTAGAGATTACTATTATTCATATATTTGTATGATTAGCGATTTTATGGTATCTCACATGTTATTATTATAATCACCCAAGCATGGTAATTAACTCAATGTGTCATGTCTTATGTAGATGATAATATTTTGAAGGAATAATATATGGACGTGGACCAAGAAGTTCTTAGTGAGACAGAACAATCATGGTGAGTTTCTATGGTAATCATGAAATCTCTCCCCATTATTACTTTCCATTTGGACATGATTTCAGGATCATTATTTTGAGATTTTATTGATACATATTTTCATTTCACTTCTTATAATAGTACTCACGTTTTCAGATATACATGTATACATCCATGGTTTCTTGGTTTCTTATTCTAGTATTGTATTTGATAGTTATGAGTACATGTGTACAAGAATATTAGTCAAATTCATCCCATGTTAGTTATATAATCACATGGTGCTAGTCCAAACCCACGTCCTATTGGTGGAAATCAAGGGGAGTCATGGAAGGGTCCCCATTGGAATGAGTCATGAAAAATTTGGGCTAGGGGTTTATACACAAATGTGATTCAACATGGGTTGACCCAATACTCTACATAACAAAGAAAGACAAATTAATGTTCCTCTCCATTGATTATTATGATCTTAAAAAATCATAATAATGTACAATTTTCAACTTCCATGGATAGATGACTTGTTCAATAAAATAAAAGGGGCCTTTTATTTCTCTATGATGAAACATGGTTGATATATCACTAATTAATGATGAATAAGGAAGATATTCCCATGATTTTCTTTTGAACAATGTATGTACAAACATGATTTCATAGTGATTCCTTTATACTTAGTAATTATCCCAAAATATTCCTTGGCTAAATGAATAGTGTTACGAGGTAACCTCGAACTATATATGATAGTCATTATATGTGAAATTCTAATAAACTCAAATAGAAAGGAGGTGAATTTAAATACTGTGACAAATAAATTGTTCTGGATTAAACTATATGGAATTTAAAATAAATGTGTGTTTGAGATGGAGTAAGAATCATTTGTTTGTCATGTAGTAATAAAAATGGTGATATTTCTCAAACATTCTTAGATTGAGGAAATTATGAAGTTTCCCAAAAAAAAATTTAATGGATATCGATTTTGTCATTATAATAATTGGGTAGTACATATGCTTTTTTATAGAAATTAAATTTATTTTCAAACCCATAAAACCAAGTAGAACTATAAATGAGTAATATTTTTCTAGAAAATTTAATGTATAGATTGTTTCATAGAGCCCAATAGAGGTATATTACTGCTATAGAACATAAACTAACCAAATATGGAAAACATATTGTGGTATAAAGTAAGGTATCATAGAATGGAAATGGTTATTTATTTATGAATAACACTAAATAGATACCATAAGACCCAAGGTAGAAGAATTTTAATGAGAAAAATATTCTCACACACGATATAATGTTAGCAGTTGGGATATTCACATATGAAATCTAGAAGCATTATCTATATGGAGAGAAGTGTGTGAAATATAATGATCAAAAGTGTAACAACCCCCTCCCCACAATGTGTACCCCTCCTGGGTCGGGAATGTGAGAAGGGAGATAATGACCCCCAAGTCCTGCATCTAGTAGTCCCCGGTATGGTGACTAGCACCGAGGGTATATTTTCACACAAATGGGAGGCATTAACCTCTAAGAGAACACATGCAGAAGTGAGAGATAATCTAGACACAAATCAAATGCAACTCAAAAATGGAAATATAAAAGAAACCAAACATCACAAATAGAATATCATGCAAAATTACTTCAACAAAAAGGGGATGAACTGTAAGTACCCAAAAGAATGTAAAATAGCAGCAACCACAAACCCAAACTACTCCTACAACCACAAGCTAGTATTAACCAGCCTGATCTCCACGCTGCTCAAGGTGACCTGAAAAGTAGTTTATATATATGTTCTGTGAGTATAACAATATACTAAGTCGGATCCTCCCCAAATAGTCTCATGCAAAAGTAAAGAGATCATGCTAAATCACAACGAACAACAAGTGAAACTATCACATCACCTAAACATGTATACTAAGTTCCAAACCTCACCATGTATACTCTCACAAAGTAACGCATAGAAGAATATAGAATATAATAAATGATATCAAGGGTACCCTGATACTACTTCCCCACTAGTTTTCTGCATTACCCCTATATCGCACGCCATAAGCATCTCTCTCCAAAAAGTCTTGCCCGCAGACACCTAGGAGAAGAACCAAAATCTACACCTCGTGCACCACAAAGGCTTGCCCGCAAAAATCTGGGTGAAGCAGTACACCATCCTCATAACCAAAATTTACCAGGTAGTTTCTGGGATCCACCACAGCTCGCATAATGTGTATCATACGTCGGGTATTATACCTCAAGCCATTACAGCCAATACATTGAGTAAGAATCCTCAATCCATCACATCCTATACACGTTACACCTATAGTAGTCCATAGGATACTATATTCGGAATATATTTGTGTGAATAAGCACAATCCAATAAAGCCCTCTACACACATAAATGGGGAAAACTAACTGTTGTTCCAAATGGCACAATTATCTACAAAGAGAAGAGAGTGGGGAAAAAGTGGGTATTCATCCATTCATCCTCCCACCGAAATGTTAGGGAATACACCCCCAGGGCTCAGAATTCTCGATGTTTCAGTTTCCCTTATTGAGAGGGTAGATTAGTGTATGAAAACACAAAAAAGTAAATTATTATATTATAACTCACAACCACACTATGGGCATAACCTAGTCTTAGACACAACTGCATCTAACATATCTCGAACTCTAGGCTGCCACTTATAAGACTATGTATCCTATTACCACAAAACCATTTAAATAGATTTATTAAATTACAACATTCCATTTTTTTTAATTCCATTGTACGTTAATTAATTCTATAAATATTAATTAACCATGAAAAAATCCACATTGAATTTCATTAGCATCACACCCAAAGTCCATTGTTCCTTTTAAATTATAGAATAATCATTATGTTTCAACGAACACCAACCCCATGGGTTAACACCATTTTATAAAACATTTATTACAGAAACAATTTCCCACATTTCTAGGAAATCTAGAAAAACTCTCTATGTTACTAACACAAGGGTCTCAACATGGTGAGTAGATGTAATACCCATCGAGTCTTTGCCGCATAGAGCAATAACATAGAGCCATCCTCTCTGGAGAAGATAAGCTTGGAAAGCATGGGGCATACCCCTTGCATCTTCGCCTCTTTCGGAAGAGTGGTAAACAAGACCATCTACCTTGAGTAGTGGAAAAAAGTAAAGTAGACAATCAACCAAATGAAACAGCAAGCATCCAACAATCACATCCAACCCATTCCATCATCCCTGGTGTCCTCCCCGACACCCACATGCATAAACCGATGCATATCTCTACTCTAGGTGTCATCTGATGCCACAACCAAAAGGCCTCTATGCCCCCACATATCACAACAGCCACCCAAGATCCCATCACATAACAAGAAGCATGAAATCAAGCATCACATCAGTTGGCTCTTGTCCCTTTAACAATCAACATGGTAACTAATAACCCTTTGAGGAATTATCAAAAAATAAAATCTAGAAACCATCCTGCATTAACAGATTTATAATCCAATGGTTCCAAAATAAGGAACCAAACCAGGAAGCTATCAAAATAATTATACATGCTTACTATGTCAATTTGATTAACATAAAATTACCACAAGAACAAGATTCGTTCACATTCCTCTTTATCTTTAGACAAAAAAATATCAATTAGCCCCGATTTACATTATTTTCCGATTTACATCAAGGACAACAGCTAAGAAAAGAATGCATAGATATCACACCATCTAGCAAAAACATGAGGCAATAACATACGACTTAAAGAGTTTCTTTATTCGGTTCAAAATATTTATTATGTCAGTTCCATTGTCATCCATCGGGATTAAACATGTTAACAATATAGTTTGACTTAAATGAGAGAGAAGAAATTAATCCTCTACCTCAATGGTTTTTGACGAAAACCATAACAGTCGAAGAATGATCAAGAAACCAGGGTCGATTCTCCAAAACCCACCTTAGATCTCTCCTCATAGAAAGGTCAAGAACCAATCTCATCATATTTTATATCCACAAAAAAAGATATAACCATAATGAGTGTAGATCTAAGAAAACGACAGAAGAGGAGGAGTAGATCTAGGTTGATCTAAGAAACCAAACAAGAATGATCACATACCTCAAGAAACCATCTTTGATTCGCCCAGAGAAGCCTTCAGATTGCCTCCAAAACACTTGGGAGAGGTTCCCCTACCTTTGAGGAAGGGTAAAACCGAGTTATGGCCACCTAGAGGCTTAAACGAGCATGTTTGGGGAAAACAGTTGTGATACCCAATTTTATGATCTTTATTAATGTTCCCACATGGTTTTCTTGCACAGTTAGACAAACAGTGTGATAACCGTGCGGTCGCTACTACCTCATCAAACACTCGCCACACAATTAGGCCACATTGTTTAAAAAATCGTGCATTAGCTACTGCTTCCAACACCAACCTCTCATGGTTTGGCCGCATGGTTTAGACAAACTGTGCACCTCCCATGCGAAAGATATATCCCTATGTATTCACATAAATGACCACCCAAACACGCCCCAAGTCACCTTAAACTACCATAACCCCACTAAAACTGAATTTTCACATTGTAATGGACTAGAGAGGTTAGGGACATTACATCAGATACCTCTCAAAAAAATTTCATCCTCGAGAATCCAAAACCCACCTAAAGTGAAAATGAAATAGGTTTTGAACAACCACCCCTTGAGATACCTCTCAAAAGATAGCAAGCCAGAAAATAAAAAAAGGAAGGCATCTCATAAACATGAAAGTTTCATAACCACATCAGCTACAACGATACATGAAAAGAGTTAAACATCAAATAACTCTAGGTACTAATCACGTATCTGTGACTCAAATTCCTAGGTACTCTCCTCCAAGCCTCCATGTCGCCAAAAGACATGAACTAAATGAATAGAACGCTTGCACCACACCTTCTCCTTATGGTCATGGATCTCTATAGGTCGCTCATCAAAGGTTGCATCATCATCAGCATCGATCTCTCCCCAATCGATGATGTGAGAGTCATCATGAAGATAACGACGGAGCTGTGATACATGGATAACATCATGTATTTGACTCATCAGAGGGGGAAGTTCTACTCGATGTTCCACAACTCCAATATGAGCTAACACCTCGAAAGGCCAAACATACTGGGGAGAAAGCTTACATCCACATCCAAGCCATCCCTTCTCACGATGGTGTGTCACCTTCAGAAACTAATGATCCACAAAATTAAACTCCAAGGGACTCATTCATTGATCGACATATGATTTCTGAAGATCCTGTGCTAAATTTATCCACTCCCAAATCACCTAAAACATCTATGTTGTATTCTGCACTAGTTCAGGTCCGAGAATTGCTGACTCTCCGGCCACTGTCCAGCACAACAGAGAATGGTAAGGCCAGCCATACAAAGCTTAAAATTGAACCATTCCAATGGTGGAGTTAAAACTATTATTGTAATCGGACTCCACCATGGGTATGT
The DNA here is from genome assembly GCA_963277665.1 of Viscum album. Taxonomy (NCBI): domain Eukaryota; kingdom Viridiplantae; phylum Streptophyta; class Magnoliopsida; order Santalales; family Viscaceae; genus Viscum; species Viscum album. The sequence goes on along the minus strand of OY728157.1, from coordinate 1,069,889,643 downwards.
GCCTTATCCATGGGCCTCCAAAAATACAGAACCCAAGAGCATAACATGTATTCAAGAGTTTGGATGGTTCACTCTGTTTAACCATCCGTTTGTGGAAGAAAAGCATTGCTATGGTATAATTGAGAACATAAATCATGTTGGGGACCTCTCCAAACCCTAGAGGTAAAATGAGGATCTCGATTATAAATGATCGGCCTAGGTACTCTATGATGTCTCACCACCTCCTCTAGATACTGCCTCCAAAAAAATCAACTGAGATTGACTCCTCGATTGATATAAAGTTGGGCGATTTTTTAAGCAATCCACTACCAAACAAATAGCATAATGTCTTCCCAGAGCTCGGGGTAAACCAGTAACTATGTCCATTGATATGTCCTCCCACTTCCACTAAGGAATCTCTAATGGCTGAAGAAGACCACATAGAACACGGTGTTTGGACTTCACCTTCTGGCAGACCAAACATCAGGACACAAACTCTACATCCGCACACATCGGCCTAGGCCTCCAAAATTGACTCCTCAAGGCTCTAAACAACATTGCCACAATATGATATAATTCTAAAGGTGAAGTATGGAACTCTCTAAGAACTATCTCAAGAATTGTCAAGGGAACTAAAATACTTCCAAGATACAACACTCGGTGTTGTTCATCCTCCGACCAACCATCAGGGGCATCACCACAAACAACTCGGTCTCTCCAAAACTCCACCTCTAGATCACCCAACTGGGACACATCCACCTTCTGCATCATGGATTACTATACCATCATCTGAAAATGATAGCCTCTACCCCTCAACATCTCCCATATCAAGATGCAATGCTGACAGTTCTTCCATTACTCTCCAAGAATCGTCAGATTCTCACACAACATCAGTACATGACTTTCGACTTAGCGCATCAGCTACAACATTCCATTTTCAAGGTGTATATGATATTTCGTAGTCGTATTACTACAACAACTCCATCCACCAACTCTATTGTAAGTTCATGTCTCGTTGGGAGAAAACATACCTCAAACTCTTATGATCGGTGAAAACCTCAAAGCGCTCACTAATGAGGTAATGTCTCAACAACATCAGAGCAAACACCACGTCTTCCAACTCAAGATCAGGGGTGGAATAGTTGAGTTCAAGGGGACACAACGACTGATACCCATAAGAAACCACTAACCTCTGCTTCCTGAGCACACGACCTAACCCCAGATGTGAAGAATCACAAAAAACATCGAACCAGAAACACTAATCTGGACGAAAAAGTACCAGAGCACTTACTAACATCTCTTTTATATACTCGAATGCTTCCTAAAACTAATCAGTCCATATGAATTCTTGATCATTCCTGATCAAAGCTGTCAGAGGAGTTGTATCTTGAGAGAAATTGGGTACGAACCTCCTGTAGTAGCCTGTGAGACCAAGGAAACATCACACCTCTAAAATTATATTGGGGGCTGACCAAGACAAAACTGCTTGTATCTTCGATGGATCTATGACGACTCCATGTTGGGAAAAAAAATTCCCCAATAAACATACTTCTCAAGTCCAAAACACACACTTAGACAACTTCTAAAGATGGTGATTTTAAAGTAGAACTCCCAAAACATCTTGTAGATACTATGAAAGCTCCTATTCAGATGTGGAGTACACAAGGATGTCATTGATGAAAACCACCACAAACTTGTCCAGGAAGTCATAGAACACCGCATTCATCAATCCCATGAACACAACTAGATAATTCGTCACACCCAATAGCATTACAACGAACTCATAATGCCCATGATGACAATAGAATGCAGTCTTCAGAATATCCTCATCCTTCACACACATCCGATGATATACTAACGACAAGTCGATCATTGAGAACCAAGTTTCACCCTATAGTTGATTGAATTAGTAATTAATCCATGGAAGAGGGAAGAGATTCTATATTGTCGTTTTGTTTAAGTGACGATAATGGACACAAAAACGCAAACTGCCATCATCCTTCTTCACGAACAAAACTGGTGCACCCCATGGTGACAGACTTGGCTAAAAAAACCCCACTGTAACAGACCATCATGCTGTATACATACCTCTCACTGCTCAAAAGGGGACATACTATATGTGGACATAGAGATAGAAGATTCTCCTGGTTGTAGCTCGATCCCAAACTCGATCTCTTGTCGAGGGGGTAATGCTACATCCTCTTCTAGAATGACATCGTGGTACTCTTCTATGACCCTTGGAACGCCAACTGTTGAAACTCTGAGGAACATGTCATCATCTCTGCCATCATGGATGATAATGATGGAATGCGCCTATGACCCATATAAGGTTCTCGATCACCAAAAAACAATACTTTCTCTCCATCCACACCAATGAAGTCGACCTTCTTCCTGAAGCTATCCATGATACCATGCACCGAATTCAAAAATCCATTCCGTGGATGACATCATATGGTTGTATTCCTAAACATAAGAAATCCCCCCAAAAGTAGTTTTTCCCTCACAATATGCTCACGGTCTCTACATACTTCAAACAAGTCAGCAAAACCTCTAACTGGTGTAGTCAATGCCAAGGGCACTGGAAGCCTCTCTACCTCAAGTCCCTAATCATGGACAAGGGTAGGTGATATGAAGGATTGTGTCACTCCTAAATCTAACAAGGCAAACATCGAGGTAGAAAACATGAAAATGGTACCGCAAATGACAACTGGCTCATCTAGTGCTGGCAATGCTATAGCATGAAGCTGACCACGACCTCCTCTACAGCCTCTCTGACCCGGATAATGACCACCACCATGGCCACGATCTGCTCTCTGAGGACCAGGAGCATCATGGGGTTGTCCTCTGCCTACCCCATCTACCCTCAGCTGATCTAATGCTGGTGCAACTTTCTACTGCTGCCCCGGTAGGAACTGCCTCAATGGAGGAACCTAGAGCGTCTCGCCCGTTGCAAGATGACCACTGTAAAAGGTCGGGCACTCCCTCTTGTGATGGCCATAACTACCAATAGAAAAACAAGCACTTGATCCCTTGACATAGGCCTGAGGGTTGCTCCCTTTGGAGAAATGATATGTGAAGGGATGAGACCTACCCCCGACTGAACGAAAACTCTTCTTCCCTAAAAAATGGGAACCGCTATCCAAAACCATGCTTCATGAGGGATCATGAAGGTCCCCGTCTCGTGATGATCCAGTATTGGCCAAGGTCCTCTCAACAATCTATACCATCTCCAGCACCTCAATATATTACTTCAAAATAAATGGGGTGACCTAGCGCTGGATCTCTGGACGCAAAGCCTCCTTGAAATGACTCTCCCTAGGCTCCTCATCTGGTAACAGGTCCAAATGATATCATAAATGGTTCCTGAAACAGACTCTATGCTCCCAATCATTGGATATCCCCTGACGAAGGTTATGAAGCTCCTGGTGACTGGACACCTTCGCAGTCAAAGAAATAAACTCAACTCTAAACCTATTTCGGAACTCCTCCCATGAGATCACTGACTCATCATGATACCTAAAGAACAAGAACCACCACTACCTTTTTGCTCCCCACAGCATCGTCACAGCTAAGGACACCCAATGCTCCTTCCGAGCTCGGATCGAACTGAATCCTATCTTGACCTCCTCTAACCAGTCTTTCGCGACTGCATCTGAAATGGATCCCTCATACTTCTACAAGCTCTAGCACTGATAGTCTCGGAGTGTCTTCCTACAAGTGTCATCATCGTCAACCTCTACCATATGCCGATCTGTTAGAACAGCCTGTTGGACATTTTCTGCCCAAACCTGACAAGGATGTCAACCTAGAGCCATACTTGTAAAATAACAAACCGTTAGAACTCCAATGCTTGGAATATGAAAGAATCAACATTAATTAATTAATTTTTTTCTTTTATTCATTATAGGTTAACCTATCCCAAGGTCTAACCATTCAAACATAGGCACAAAGAATAATGATGCATGATTCTTTCCTAGGTCTCTAACCTGCAACTACTATCACCTTGTTTAGTAGCCATTGTAAACATAAAGGTTCGTACATCCGATCAATGGGATCCCTAAACACATATGTATCAACCAATCTCTATTGTTTACCTCACTTTCTAAACATGAATGACACGGTTTCCCTACCAACCCATGCAACCTCACCTATGCCTAACTCCAAGATCCATCCAATCCCTCTACCAGACTTCTGATACCAATCTGTCATGACCCACTCCCCACAAAGTGTACCCCTCCTAGGCCGAAAATGTGATAAGGGAGATAATGAACCCCGATTCCCTCTTTTAGTAGGCCACGGGATGGCGACTAGCACTGAGGGTATAATAACACACAAATGGGAGGAAACCCCTCTAAGAGAAGACATGCAGAAGAGAGAGATAAGACAGACACCAATCAAATCCATCTCAGAACTAGAAATATAAACGTAACCCAAGTGCCCAAATGGAATGTCATGCAAATGTACTACAAGAAAAAGGGGAAAAACTGCAAGTACCCAAACGAAAGTAAAACAATAGCTACCACCAGCCCAAACAACTCCAGCAACCACAAGCTAGATGTAACCAGACTAATCTCCAAGACGCAACAGGTGACCTGAAAAATAGTTTATATATACATAGGGTGAGTATAACACTATACATAATAGGATCCTCCCCAATGCCTCTCGTGAAAAATTAAAGAGAGCATACTAATGAGAAGTGAACAAAAAGTGAAACTAACTCTTCACCTAAACAGGTATACTAAGTTCACAACCACACCATGGGTACTCTCACCATGTAACACATAGAAGAATATAGAATATAATATAGAATATCCAGGGTATCCCACTACTACTTCCCCATTGGTTTGCCACTTTGCCCCAACGTCGCACGTTCTACGAATCTTTCTCTAGAAAGGCTTTCTCAGAGACACCTAGGTGAAGCACTAAATCTGCACCTCGTGCACCAAAAAGGCTTTCCCACAAACACCTTGGCGAAGCACCACACCATCCCCACAACCAAAAGTAACCAGGTAGTTTTTGAGAGCCACCCCATCTCTCATAACATGTATCATACGTCGTTTGTTATAACTTAGGCCACTACATCCCATACAACGAGTAAGGATCCTCAATCCATCACATCCTATACATGTTACACCTATAGTAGTTCATAGGATACTATATCCAGAATATATTTTTGTGAATAACCACCATCCATTACAGCCCTCTACACACATATATGGGGAAAACCAACAGCTGTGGCTAATGGCACAAGTATCTACCAAGAGAAGAGAGCGGGGCCAAAGGGGGTAGTCAGCCATTCGTCCCCCCATATGAATGTTAGGGAAAACACCCCCTCAGGGATCAGAATCCCCATAGTGTCATTTTCCCTTACTGACAGGGTGGATTAGCGTTTAGAAACACAAAAAGTAACAAAAATATTATAACTCACAACCACACTATTAGCATAACCTAGTCTTAGACAAAACTGCTGCTAACGTCTCTCAAACTCTGGGCTGCCACATCTAAGACTAGGTATCCTATAAGTACACAACCATTTAAATAACATTATTATATTACTTTATTGTATTTTTATTAATTCCACTACACATTAATTAAATCATTAAGCATTAATTAACCATGAACAAATCACTTTAAGTTTCATTAGCATCACACCTAAAGTATCTTGTCCCATTAAATTATACCCTCATCATTATGTTTCAATGAACAACAACCCCATGGGTTAACACCATTTAATAAAACATTTATTACAGAAACACTTTCCTATATTCCCAGATCCTCTATAAAAAGACTCTATGCTACTAACACAAGGGGCTCAACACGGTGAGTAGATGTACCACCCGTCCATTCTTCTCTTTCTAAATCAAGTGGATAGACACATACTCCCTAGAGAAGAGACACACTGAAATCATGTGGCATACCCCGCACATCTTCACCTCTTTTGGAAGAATGATAAGAAAGACCAGCTACCTTGAGCAGTGGATAAAAGTAAAGTAGACATGCAAACATAAGAAATAGCAAGCATCCAGTAATCACATCCAACCCATTCCATCATATCTAATGTCTTCTCGACACCCACATGCATAAACTGATGCATCACCCCACCCTAGGAGTCATCCGATGCCAGAACCAAAAGACCTCTATTCCCCCAAATATCACAACAACTATCCAAGATCACATTACAACACAAGCAGCAGGAAAGCAACCATCACATCAATTGGGATCTTGGCCCTTTAACAATCAAGTGGGTAACTCATAGCACTTCAAGGAATTTTCAGACAATCAAATCATTAAACCTTTTTTCATTAACAAATTTATAATCTGTTGGTTCAAAAATTGGGAACCTAACTAGTTAGTTATAACAATAATTATATGTGATTACTCTTCCAATTTTATTAACATCAAATTACAACATGATCAAGATTTTTTCACATGAATCTTTATCTATAGAGAAACAAATATCAATTAGTCCCAGTTTGTTTTCATTACAGATTTCCATCAAGGACAATAGCTAAGAAAAGCAAGCATAGATATCACACCATCAAGAAAAACAAGAGGCAATAACATACGATCGATACAATTTCATTATCTGGTTCAAATTTTTTATTATGACAATTCCATTTTCATACAGCGGGATTAAACATGCTTATAATAAAATATCATGTAAAACAGAGAGAAAAAATGAATCCCCTACCTCAAAGGTTTTTGACAAAAACCACGACGGTTGAAGAATACTCCACAAACCCGGGTCGATTATCCAAAACCCTCTTTAGATCTCTCCTCTTGCCAAGATCCAGACCCAAATTCGTCATATTTTACATCCACTCACTTAGACCTAGACATAATAGTTTTAGATCTTAGAAACTGAGTAGAAAATAGGGGTGGATCTAAGTTGATCGAAGAAACCAAACAAGAACGATCACATACATCAAGAAACCATCTCCAATTCGCCAAGAGAAGCCTTCAGATTGCCTCCAAAATTAGTTGGAGAGGTTATCCTACCTTCAAGGAAGTGTAAAACCGAGTTATGTCCACTTAGGGTATTAAACGAGATAGTTAGTGGAAAAGCGGTTGAGATCCACAATTTTAGGATCCAGATTTAAGTTCCTGCACGGTTTTCTCGAACGGTTAGACAGACCGTGTGCTAACCATGAGTTTTCTAGTGCCTCTTCAAACACTCTTTGCATGGTCAGGCCACATGGTTAGATAATATGTGTGCTAACCATGCATTAGCCACTTCCTCCGACACCAACCTCACATGGTTTGGCCAAATAGATTAGTCATACTTCGCGCCTCCCGTGCGAAATATATAGCCCTTTAGTTTCCCATAAAATTGCAGCCAAGCGCACCCCAAGTCACCTTAACCTCCCATAACACCTCTAATAGCTCATTTTCACAAAGTAATGGACTAGAGAGGTCTGGGTCATTACAAAAAGTGATTTCAATATATATTAACAAGAAAAGAGATTAATATGAACCAGTAAATATAGTTAGATAAATTTAAGAGTTATGGATGATCAATCCAAGACCATCCTAGTAAAGCAAATAAAGTGAAAGATTATCTATTTATAAATGATACAGATAGTTTATCATTGATAATAATTAATAACAATCCAATGTTATTATACATTAATAGGAGGTACATGGAAATTATTAACAAAGGACTATCATCTTTCAATTCAAAAATTATTTTAAAACCATTCCCTTTAGTTAAAATGCATGATGCTCAATGAGATGATATTGGAATTTAGAAAAAGGGGAACAATATCAGAAATGTGAAATCATTAGTGGTAAGATTTTATGATAATGGAGTCTTAATATCTAGGTCACAACACTATGTAACATAAAATCATGTCATAAAGAGTTGATGTTTTGAATGATGAACATAGTTTGACCATCTCCATCAACCGATGGAGCACAAAGATCTCTCAAAATATTCTACATAACTGTTAGTGGAACAATTTAAAGAATGAGATCAATGAATTTATATAAAATTTCATTGTATGTTGACAAGTAAATAATGAAAGGAATAATTCTATTTGGAAAACATCATCATGGACGTTTACACTAGACGTCTTAAGATATATAGAGTAATTAATCCAATATAGGTTGTTGTGAATAATATTTCAAAGATATATTATATTATTGAATTTATATAAAACATATCAATAGATAAACATTAATGAATATACATAATAGGAGTGGCGAGGATTTAGGTAGTACTATTATAAATTATATATGATAATGATTATAGATTTACCTCTATGTTCTAGAAAAGTATCCAAAATTCCTAAAAGAGTAATATGAAACAAAATATTGATTATCAAAATGTAAATGATATCTAGTATGAATTAATATTTCAATAATAGGAAGATATGTTGAGAGAATAGTCAGTGGAGTTTAAAGGAAGATGATACCATAATATTCTTTTGGTCAAATTCTCTTAGAAAAATAGTTTACACTAATGTATTAAAATGGATCAATGTGAATCCAATTATATGAAAAGAAGGAGAAGACATGAATTATAGGATAATGTTAGTGAAGAAATATACTTTGAGATGAAATAAATGATTAAATAGATGTAAATGTAAAGTCCATTTAGCAGAACATCTGGGAAGTCGAATGTGGATAGAAGAGATCTACAGACTATTATCTACGAGACATAGTGATTGGAGTTGTAGTTAAGGTATTAATTGGAATATATCCTATAAAGAAGGTGATGCGATTTGGGACTAGGGGAATGATATTTCCTAGGTACATTAGACACATTTATATTCTTGATCATGTCGAGGCTATGGCCTTTGGACTATAACTTCCACCAACCATGTCTCAAGTACATGATATATAACATATACCCTTCCTAAGGAACTATGTTTCAGATTCCTCATAGAAATCGATATAAAAGATGGCGAATCTATAAAAATATATATCTTATGAGGAGAAGGTGATGACGATACATGACCACGTAGGTATTTCTTTAAACAACAATATTAGTCATCTAGTCAATGCATTATTATAGAACAATAAATAAAAGGACACATCATGGGAACCACATGAAGCAATGACTGTTTGTACCATCAAAATGTTTAACCATTGTATATAAAAAATTTGAGGGTGAAAATATATATGGTGTAAGAATGAATTAAGCCATGGTTTTATCAATGGAATTTCCGTTATTATAAGAATATCATATAGTATAAAGCACATACTTCAAATTGAAAACCCTAAAATAATAGTTCTCATAAATGAATAAATAAACATTATTATGAAAATAAACCTTTAGTAATGAAAAATATTATAGAGGGATGATATATATAAAATCATATGATAATATGAATCTTCTCAATCAATCTGAATGACAACATTAACAAAAAACCCATAAAAATAATTCATAATATAAATAATAAAATATTAATTATTAAGATGAAATTATATATACACATCAAATAGATTGTAATTTAATTATGAATGAATGCAATTAGATTTAAATTTTGGAAGTATGATACCCATAGATTGTTTTTAAATATGGCCATTGGAATAGTAAACAGAGTGTTGGAATAGTAACCAATCCATTGCAATAGCAATCTAATAGTTATGAGATGTAATTTGACTATTTTTAATAGTAATGAAAAGTTAATAATTTTAACACCACATATAGAAATTTAATATAATATTCATGTATCATATTAAATTGAAATTTTAATTTTTTTAAAAATGGTACAAGAAAATAAAAAAATTTATAATTGATAAGTTAACTTTTTGTTTTTTATAAAATAAAAATGATTTAATAACATGATTATTGTAATTATAATTATTTAAAATAAAATATAGTTACAAAAATTTATTTATCAATTAATATTATTTTATACAATAATTATAAATTACATTTATTATACTATAAATAAATTTGAAGGGATGTAAATTCAATTATGATATTTAAATCATAATTTTTCAAAAAGTAGTGGATTTTAATTATTTATTAATTTCATCATATTTATAAAATTATTTTCATAAAATTGATTACATTATTAAAATAAATATTTAAAAAATTGGTTATGGAGTATTTTTAATTTTTTTTTAAATATGATTTTCTGAATTGAGAAATATCGTATGTTATTATATTTATCATTTTAGGCCAATTATATTTAATTTAGAGACATGGATGATATTATAACCCCTTAGTTCAAAATAAAATTCAAAATTAACTATATATTGTCCATATAATAATTACTATTAATAGTCTAGGTCCAAACTAATAAAAACTAATATATTAAATAAGAAGAAACATATCCTCCTTTATAAATATTATTATAAGCTATTAAGGGAAGCTTCAAACGTGATAAAATAGCATCAAATAGTCACACCTACCGTATAAGTTAAGAAACAATCTTTCTTTAATTTTTCAAAAGGTCATATATTACCTTGTTATGAAAACATAAAAAATATTCCTTTAAAAAAATTTCATTAAAATTCAAACAAGTGTATAAATGACTTTTACCTATAGTCTTGACAATAGTAAATATTTTTTATACACAATATTAAGAATAATAAATGTGGAAGATAAAGATGTCCCAGTAGATAATTATGTATGGACTACCTCAGATAATAAAAAGATTGTAAAATTAACCCTTAACTTGTACATTTCCTCAGTCTAGGGTACATTAATCTCCTATATAATAGCTAAATAATTTTTATTAAATTATAAAAGAACCATATACCTAAATATGATATCATATATGATACTCTAATATTTCATTGTTAATAATATTTCAATAGTATAATTGTTTCGTGGGATAACGAATTCATATTCCTTTATGTGTTTTGTTATGTAAGTCGTGTTTTTTATCGATGGGATGTATTTTATTCATATACAGAGATATAATACGTTCTTAAACATTATTTTGAATCATGAAATGAAAATTTTTGTTGAATGGTTACGATGGGGAACAGAATCTCATCGTGTCGTGGAGACGGTAAGACGTACGTAAGCACGAGTGACAATATCATTATATTATTTGTGAAATAATATGTAATTGGATTTTCTATTATATTTAAATAATAATTAACAATATATATTTATTATTTACATCAATTATACTCATAATTATAGCAATCCATATAATTAATAGTAAAATAACAAACTACACAACGACGTGGAGACAGTTAGCCGTACATACGCATGTATGTTGACTTTTTCATTCATAGGATGGATAGAATAATCAATATGGTTGAACCATATTTGTAATAACTCCATATTATTTATAAGATATTGGATTTATTATATTGGTATGGAATCAACAATTAATGAGGAAGTGAAATAAGAAAATAACTTTGAAAGAGGTGATGAAATAATTACTTATTCATCAGGTTATTCCATTTCATTTGAAAAAAAGGGATCTTTAGGATGGTTTATGATAAAATTATGGAAAATAGATTGAATTGATGGTAGTTTGGAGGATATTTGAGTAGTTTTTTTCCAATACAAACGGCTTTGAGAGTATCAATTTAAGATAAGGGGACATACCCTTTTATAAGAGAGGTGAGGGACGCTTTTGGAAAAGATCAAAATATTAATTTATTCTAAAATCATGTTCAGTTTATAATAGCGAAAAATGGATTTCTTTATAGACAACAGTGTGGATGGGTCAAAATCCTCTTATACAATATGTTTTATAAATTTTTAGGTCACTATATTAACCGTATCTGTTTATAGCTCTTAGTTAAATAGTTTACCATTTACAATTTCTTTTTGTCTTTTAATATTACATGGTTAATAAACATACAATAAAATTACAAGAGAACAGAAGGTGGTTCATTAATGATTTATATAACCTAATATATGGACCTTGGCTGAATCTTATATATTTAGGAATATTATATAATTTAATATTATAATATTTTCTTTAAAAACTTATTCTCTGTCGATTTTGACACTATTTAGTACTTGTTTCTTTGAATGTGATAAAAACTTGATTAATACATAAAAATCCATTGAATAATTCCTAAAATGTTATAATAACCTATGAAATTCATGTATAGAATCCAATGTTTCAATTTAAATTTATTTTAATATTTATAAAAAAATATTTTAATCTTTCATTAATAAGTTAATTATAGAATCCTCACTGTGTCATATATATAAAATTAATTATTTAATTTCTAAAAATTATAAATAAAATAACAAGATGTACGAAATATGTTTATATTTATAATTTCTATTTATATGTGAATTTATCTTTTGTGTAACCCGATAATAAAAATTTAATTAGTTATTAAACTTTTATTTAACACTTTTAACTCTTCTTTAAATAAAATGTAATAAATGTCATAATCTAATCCCAATGGATAAATAAGGATCATATTTTTTTCTAAGGTGTATTTTGGTTGAAATTCAATTATCCAATTGAATTAGGACATGGATTAGGGGAATTATAATATCATTTGTACCATTAATTACGATATTTACTTTAAGTCATGGTAATTAAAATTAAAAATTAACTATTTACAAACATGATTTCCATCATATTAAACCAAATTTTTCTTACTTATGTCAATCATTTCTCTTTGATATTTAAAATACAATTCATAGAAGTAGTAAAATTATGTTTTGAGCAAATTTTATAATGTTTATATAAGGTGGTTAAAAGATGTTAAAAAGTTCAATAATTTTTTTATATTTAATATTATTATAAAATGAATCCAATGAATTATATTGGATTAATATTGGTATTATGTATATATTTTTACTATAAAATAAATTTATATTTTAAAAAATTATTTAAATAAAACTTCAGTTTTAAACAATAATGTTGTGTTTTTTACTATTCATCAAAAATTGAATATTATTAGAAAAAATACAAAATATTCACCCTATGATAATTTTGGTAGTCCTAATCAAAAAATGAAGTCCAATATGAAATATAAAATTTATTAAATTTTAAAAAGTGTCTGTCATAATCCATACCATTATTTTAAATGGGTAGCTTGATTTGTCTTTGAGTGCTAGAAGTCGAAGATGCATATATTGCAAGAAACGTTTTATTCACAATGAATGATCATAATATAGACCAGCCTCTACATGTTTTGTATTTCTATATTTTATTTTAAATTATTAGATGGTTTAAATTGTCTTAGTAATTTCTAAATTAAATAATTGTGATATTTGAATATCTGTTTCACTTCTATGATGTATAAACTAATGTGCCCATAATTTATTAAATTAAACTAGTTACTCATATTCCCCATCAATTGAATTGGGGTAATATTATAAAAATAGATTTCTTATTTATATAATTTCTTATCACTACAGAATAAATACACTTCTCAGTTATCTATTTTGATCCATTCAAATTAATTTATTTATATAGGTTGTTTTTTTAATTTAAGGCAATCACATTGACTGTAATTATTAGTATATGATTAGATAAATCTCCAATGTTGCATATGTGATAGATTTTTCAGTACATGGTTAATTATATATAAAATCACTAATTTTGATTAATTAAAAACAATATGTAGATTAAATTTTATTTTTTTCATATAATTTTTTCACATCCATAAATATAACTCATAATAATACTTCTACAATTTGATTTCGAAGAGAATCATAGAACAAGTGGTCTATTTAATCATAGTAATCCACCATCCATTTATATGGGATTTATATTGAAAATGATTGTCTGACCTCAAAAAAGTTTCATTAATAAAATTCTTCAAATCTAGCATGGTTCAATTTTATAGGATTATTTGAGTAAATTATATTTTATTGAATAAGTATTATAGGTTTTCCTCCACAAATTAATAAGATACAAATTAATTCTACTAGAAAGTGTAAATCCTTCCAAAACACCATTGAGTGGTTTCATGGATATAATATATCATTTAATAGTTGATATATGTGTAATTTCAACTTGAGTATCTAAGAGACGAGATATTCTGAATCAAATGAATTGTGTTTATTGGATTTGGTAAAATTACGGGATGCATAAATTATTAGTCACTCCATAATGTTAATTATAAGAAAATATAAAATAATAATGTACATCAATTGGATTATTAATGAAAAATTTAATGTAATGTTACATGTATATAGTCAATATGGATGACTCTATATAAATGAAACTATCTATCAAAATCTAATTTATGATAATGGAACAAGTTTTTGTTCATTGTATATTCTTAGATAAGAAATTTCTTTTGTTCAGGTCCCCACAATGAAATGATACATCATCAGATGCCATTAAGGGTGATAGGGGAACATATTATGTATATGGATAATGAATAAGATGTATATCATGACATGTTTCCATTAATTCCCATTAATCTACACATATAAGTTAATGACATAATGTATATATCATATTATCCCATCTTAAGAGGCGTTACATAGGGAAAGTGAGTTATAGTGAAATTTAATATTTGACAAATTATTCATGTAAATGATAAAATATTGAATCATTGTTGGTACAAATATATGAAATATTATTGGGTATAGAAAATGATTAGAAAAATAACGATTTAGAATAGTTGAACATTTATACACACATATTATTATTTTATCCCTTCCACGTTTTTTGATAGTATGATTATAATTCCAATATGAATACTTTGGAAAAGACTATTACGTACAATTTTTTTATATCTATCAATGATAATGAGGAAAAAAATAAATATATACCATTAGTTATTATGGAAGTGAATATTAAATGAATGACAAATAGGTTAATTTTTTGATAAAACCAAATTTTTCATATACAATTTTTTATTAAAAAGAGAGATATTATTAAGAATAGATACATATATAAATTTATCCACTATTCATGTTCCAATATAAATTCCACATGTAAAGTAAATGAAATGATGTAAAAATGATTCACGGGGAATCTAATACATTTGTTTTTTTCAACATCTCATATAATGTTTTTTGGTATCTTTCTTATATGATTTAACTTCTAACTCATTCATTTTATTAAAAACATTTCATTAATGATCACAAAAGATGATTATTATATAATAATGTGTGTTATTGTTTATCTATGAATTTTTTATGTATGAATGATGGGAAAATTTTGGTGAAGTAATGGAAGGACCTACAATCTTACTAATAAATACCAAAAATGATTCACTATTGAGGAAGTCTCATCATTGGGATAATAAAGTGAATAAGATTTTAAAACACATAACATCATTAATGAGTCACCCCCACGAGGGAAAATTGAATATTTACAAGAAACACAATTTTCCAATGAATGAGTAATCATTAGAACATAGTCCCCAAAATATTTATAATATTTTTTATATAACTTACCGCTTGATCTGAGTCATCATTGTTGAGGAACTACGATCATACATTCCTTCCCCTAGAAATTTCGAAAAGTTCAATACTGAATCGGTGTTAAGACAAGCCCCATTAGGATATGTTCTCTTTAACAAGACTCATTACTATATCATGTCACCTCAATAGTTTTATCAAAATTATAAAGAGTCACTTTCTCTATTTCTATTTATATTGAATTATAAAATTTATAAGAGATATTTTATGACCATTAATGTTGAGATTTATTTTAACAATTGTTCATAAAATATTACCAGAATGAATTAAATTTGATCTAATCGATTATTATGATGTGAAAAGAATCTAAATGATTTTTTTACTTGTTTTGATATATTAGGATGTAGGATCCATCATAAAAAACATATCAGAGTAGATAATATTGAATATAGAGTTGTAAAAATGGATATAAAAGGCACATAGAAGGGTGTTTGAAAATTGTATGAACTAGAATGTTCTGGTAAGTGTACATTCATGAAGAATCATTTCCTATGATTGACTCTATAATATTAAAGCACATTTATCATCCAATTCCATCCCACAATTAGAATATTAGTATTCCCAACAATCTTTTCAACTTCATTTTTTAGAATCATAATTCGAGATCAGATTCAATATATTTTTAAGTAGTCATATGCCTCAAATCATATCAGACTGGGAAAAATTAATTTCTCTACATTATTATTTTATCATTATTTTTAATGTATATTATTTTTTAGAAGGGTATGATTACATGATATATTAAACAAACATGAAGACTAATGTATTTGAATGGAAGATACTTGATATATACTTAGAACCCTTTAAACATTTTTACCCATAAGCTATGGAAGTGGTCCATGTGTGACATGTATTCGTTTTATTCCGTTATTTTTTTTTGTAATAGGTTTATGTGTGGACAAGATATATATTTTGATGTTGTATACCTGATTGTGGTTATGGGTAATGATTTTTTTGAATAATATATTTTGACCAGGTGTTTTACATGTGGATCGGTTTAGGTGTCATCTTGAGACAGAACCCCTTGTATTAATTCCACTCGATGTCTGGTTTTATATTTGTAACATATACACTGAATTTGTTTTAAACTATAAAAAAATTAATTTTATAGTTATTCATAATTATAGTTTATATAAGGTTATGAATAGGTAAATTTATTATTAAATTTAATAAAATATTAATATATTATTTTTACTAAGTCTTAATCACTAATTGATAAATCTGTTAAAAGATAAGAATTTTTATGATCTTATAATTTGATTTAGTTGGGGTTTTTTAAATATTTCGGGTATTTTATTTAAACTTGATTTGAAGATAATTCTTTTGGCTACTCAATTCACCCCCACTTGAGATAATCACAATAAACAAAATATTGTACAAAAGGAAATTTAGAATAGTAATATGTGGTTATAGTTGTGATTTAATGATCATAACTTTCTATTAATTATATTGTTACTTATTTAAATGGATAAAATAAAATAATTTTATAGAACTAATAATCCCGCATTCATAACTAAAAAAACATTTCTCAATGAAAAATATAAATGAAAATACATAATGAAAGTATGTGGTTTTAAGTTCCTTATAATGTAGATGACAAATATGATGTACCTAATACTTATACGAATATCTAGGGTTATGATAATAAAAATTCCTACAATAAATATTTTCAAGATGTGAATTTTCACTAATGTGATTTTTGAGATTCCAATTTTAATTGTATATCATCAAGTAATACTAGTTATGAAATATGGGATACATTATATATTTCACATTAAGTAACTACTATTTTGTAATAAATGATGTTAAACCCTAATAAAATAATATGACACAATTATGAAGAAACACGATGATTTTATTTTTGATACGTATCTCAAGTTAAATGACATAATGAACACTATGTGCTCCTTCGGGAATTCATTTTCAAAGAAAGATAAAATTATTCACCTGAAGAGATATATTATAAAGATAAGGATATATAATTCTTTTTTAAGAAGAGAATTATGTTACATATGTGAAATTCAAGTAATTGAAGATATTGGGTTGTTATTTATGTATATGGAATATCATTATGTATATATTGTAGTGGATGATGAATGAAAGAGGTAATCTATTTCCCTCTAAACTATGTTATCAAATTATAAAGAAAAAGAAAAGATGAAAGATGAAAGATCCAATTAATAGGAATCACCAATCTGATATGATTACTAAATAGATCTTTTGGGGAAAAGGTTTATGAAATCCTACAACAAGAATAAATTCACCAGGTAATTGATCTACAACATAATGTATAAAAATAGAGGAAATTATATTTGTAATTGAAAATAGATGACAATTCAAATGATATTTATTATTATGTGTGGAAGAGAAAATGTAATGTTAAGGTTTAAATGTAGAATAAATAAAATAAATATGAGGTAATGGATGAAAGGTATAAGAAATCCATGAATGATGTATGGAGTGCCTCTGGGAATAGTTTTAGTGACTCGGACTCACATGTAGGAAAGATTGATATAGAATATATAAGCTTCATGGAAAATATGTTGGAGGGAGAATACATCACTAGGTCCTAAAGAAATATTTGGTACATGGATAGAAGATGTTATATAAACATAAAATAATATTTCATGAGCTCCATGATCAAGATAAATGGAGATGGTGTTCACGTCACCTTTGGAGTCAATTTTAACATCCCTCTTTCTCCTCCAGGAAATGAGAAGAGGGAGGATGCTACTTGGCCTTAAGTGACACCCCCAAGACACCAAATGATGGAAATAAATGCTGAAGGGTTTCAAAAACAAGTGAGGAAAATAGTTCCTTTATGAAATAAAACCATTACCCCAACAAAACATAAACAAATAACTCACTATATGATGCATGAATAAATTAAAGACAACTCAACCACTTACTTTGTATCAGCACCACACACAAGGCTACTACAATAGAAGGAACGAAACTATGAAATTAAAAAGTGTAAAAATGACTATAATCCATTATTTCCAAGAGTCCATGCTCCACAAGCTCTATGCTCTAACATCACCAAATAATAAATAATCCTGAGGTGGATCGAAAAATGAGTGATACTATTTGTTTTTCCATTTCCTAAAAGATAGAATCTATAAAAGAAAAAATGTTCCCAATGAAGGGTGACTATAAAACTATGTATTATTTCACCAATGACTTCTCTAATTATACCACTAGGATAGAAAAGTTAGCCACATATATATACAATATTTTATATAAAACAATTTCCAAAATAGCTTATAACTAAATAATGAAATATTAGATCAACAATATTCCAGCCATAACCATTTTTCAATGAATGAAACCAAACACAGCCTTATCCCATTTCACATGTTCCATTTTCATAACCATTCCATGCCGCAAATTCACACTACCAACCATGCATGTTTCATTATTAATGTTCCATACTCATGAGCAATTTCTCATCAATCTACCATATCATCATGAGATAACTATATACCAGGTTCCATTACCAAATTTGCACTGATAAAAATGTCATATTGCAACCAAGCCTCATAATCAAAATATGAGAACTCACGATGTATGGCCAAACACCATGAAAAAACCATTTCAATAAAATCATTCTTTTATTGAAAACCCTTTTTCCATCACAACATTTCAATAAAAATATTTTTTTTTCAAAACCTATTTTAAAAAAATCATTTAAATATTTCCAGAAAACCCATATATTAATATATCCATTTGAATATCAATTATTTAATCAATTTTACAATTCATTCCACCAAAATTACACAATTCCATAAAAAACAAAAATAAACACTAAATAAGATCTATTACATGATTTTTACATAAATTTCAAAATAAAATTCATGGAATTAAGTATATATGACACTAATCAAATCAGTTCTAGTAAGAGGATTTGAGATTGATTCCAAATATCACGAATGTTTAAAAAAACTGAAAAAAGACAAATAATGCTCATGAAACTGTGTACGAATTTCATGAAACTGCTTAGATCTATTCTCCAATCAAGAAAAATATGAAATGTCATTATTTTTTGGAAAAAAATCATAGATCTACCTATAATGTGTTTATCCAAGAATTATATTGGGGAGAGAAATATATCTATGTATATCTATGAAACACGATTAGAATGAATATGAAAGATGACATTATTAAAAAAACATGGCTTCTAAAAGATAAGGAATGTCTCTAAATTGATTTAAATTTTCTTGGGAGAGGTTCTCCAAACTTAAATGGAGAGTAATATCAAATTTGGACACCAAATGAGGAAAAGAGAATCCCATAGAGTTAAACAAATTTTAGGTCTACTCTTTTAGAATCTCACATTAACCCTACGTATCAGTTTGTGACATGGTTATAAAAAACATTGCACTAAGTTTCTGTTAGATATAACCCATTGAAACCGTCATATGACCTCCTCACAAGGCCTCCTAAAATATTATCCCACGATTCTGATGCTACATTCCAACGTCTACAACCCTATATATTTTCTCTTAAGATTATGTGCGATTTAGACAGACTATGAACATATCATGTGCCTATTCACTATCCCCAAAAATATTCCACTGGATCTTCAACCCCGCCCCCAATTCTCCCTTATACATTATAGACATGAAAATAAAAAATAAAGTGCTTCATACTAGATACTTGGGGTTCTACACTTTCCCCACCACTAGTCATTACGTCCCTAGAAAGTAAAAAACCATCATTTCCCTAAAAAATTTCCAAACATTTCTCATTCTTTTCCTTTTAACATTTCCATGTATCTTTCTAAATCTTACCATATTTCAATTAAACCCGAAAGAGACCAATGATTTTCACATTCAAGATATTATCTTATGTATCCACAATCATTACTGGGATATGAATCAATGAAGCATCCATCTCTAGGTCAGCATGATCATTTTTGATCACGTGTTCAGGATTATAATTATGCTTTTTAACTGACATACTTTGAACTCATTATGCACCAAACTAAACCATGGTTGCAATGCCAACTGATATTCCAACTTCATAACTCATTCTAGTATATCAAAAGGTATTATTTATTGAGAATATGACTTTCCATTCTCCCCAAAATGACGATGTGCAAGCCTTGAAGAAATCATAATATACACATGATCACTCACCATGAAAGAAAAAGTTCATTGAAAATGATCTGTATAAGATATATGAAAACTATGTGACATCTCCATTATCTTTCTGATTAACTAAATATTCTGCATTTTTTCATGGAAGAGTCATGGATCAACTAGTATTTTCTTATCTATTTCCACCTAACAAAAAGGATATTGCTAGGGATGTCCATAAAGTTCTTCAAAAAGAGCCATGTGTATTGAGGCCTTATAGTTGTTGTTATACGAGAAATCCTCTAAGGGTATGGGATCTTCCAATGAGCCACCTAAATCCATTACATGATCCTAAAAACTGTATTCCATCATCTGTGTCTTCCTTTTGGATTGCCCATCATTCTGAGGCTGATATATCATACTCATGTTAAACTATGTCCAAATAGATTTATATAAGTACTTAATGAAATGAGATCAGCATCTGAGATCTCTATCTGACATGATTAAAAATGGTCTTACATGTCATTTCACCACTTCTCGGTTAAAGATTTTAGATAGATCCTCGACCATATGAGTTTCATGAATATGAATTAAATTGACTGAATTTTTGATTCGATCCACTATCACCCATATAGAATCATGTTTCCAAACTATTCATGGGAGTCCTATAACAAAATCCATGTATATGCACACAGATTTTTACACAAGAATTGGTAAAGTCTGAAACATACACTCTAGTATCTAATTATCTTCACTAAACTGTTGGGAAGTAACGAATAATGAAATGAACTATTCCACTATCCATTTCATGTCTCACCATTAGAAATGAAACTTCAACGCCATATACATTTTTTCCATTCACATATGTACGACCCATCTCTAATAGTGGTAATCATGATGAATTTCATCCAAAAAGGCATTAAAAAAACCATCCAAATATTAACTATAAAACAGAACTCACATCATGTTTCGAGCCCTCAATGATCTCCCAAACATTTAGTATTGAACTCATAACCATGCATTATACATTAGATGTTTGTTCCTCTTTAACCATCTCTACCAAATCAGGAATAGATTTGGATGAAATTGAAACTACAACGTCACCTTGGTCATCATATTTGACATACAAATCAGCTAAGACTGAAGTCAACTACCATTCATTTGAATCTTATTTTTCCAACTGTGAATATGAGTTTCTATGTAATGAACCACCCATAATATTTCCATTTTTGGGTTTATACATCATATAAAAGTCAAATATATTTAGATACAAAAGAAAACTACATTTCCTCATATTCAGTTTCCATTGTGGGAAAATATGTTACAACAACTTATAATTAGTAAAAATAGTAAATATCTCACCAAAATGATAGTAACTTTAGATCTTCAAATAATGGTATACTTCAACCATATACAAATCATAGGTTGGGTAATTATTCTAATTCATTCTCAACTACCTTGAACCATAAGCAACCACAAGGTATCCATGCATGAGAACACATCACAACCAAGATCCTAAACCATCACAATGCAAAAAATATCCCTGTAATAATTCTGTAAAAATCATGCAAAGTTCAGATGTAAAGTAGACTTTTAGCTTTTGATAATATTTACAAAATTCTTCAGTCCATTGGAATTTATATTTATTTTTCATCAAATTTGTCATAGGACAAGATTGTCATGAGAAGTCACGCACAAAGCATCAGGAATAACAAGATAGAAAAAGAATTATCCATATCTCAAAAATATTTTTTGGATGTTGAAATCATATAACAACCTCTACCATTTTTAGATCAATTGAAAAAAATCGTTCATAAGATTCACAGATAAGAAGGCATACATATTTTACTCAAATAACACACTCTGGTTGTTTGTTATAAAATTGTTTATTTTTTTATGATTTTTAACATTATCTCCAATTGTTGCTCATGCTCATACTCTGTCCTTGAATACACTGATATATTTTTAATGAAAAAAATATGAAGTGAATCTAGATATCTCTAAAATATCCAATTATTAAAATCCATATTGTCCAATGGTGAATTTGTAAGATCGAAAGTAATTAAAAAAATTTCATAATGGCTTTATTTTTTAAAAAAATCTGTTTTCGGAATGTCATTCAACCAAACTCACAATTGGTGATCTAATGATTTCATGTCAATTTTAGGGAACAAATTAGAACCCCTCAATTGATCGAATATATCATCAACATGTTGAAATGGATATTTATTATTTATCATAACATGGTGAAGATTACTATAATTAACGTAAATCCTTAGAGTTCCATATTATTTTATCACGAACAAGACTAATACGTCCCATAGATATGTGCTCGCAAAATAGAAAAAATTTATTTCTAGCTCTTATAACAAAACATGTATATCTGTTAACTACGTTGGATCCATCCTATAGGACAAAAGTAAAATATGACTTGTCCTTTGGAGGAGACAGATCATAAACTCCACTTCTCTTAGAGGTGGTAACCCAGATATATTCATTGGAAAATCATCTTGAAATTGGTCCACATTTTTACGATAATTGTTTTCCCCTATGTATTCCATCAATTATAAAGATAACACTACCCACTAGTAAGATATTATTCCCTCTTCTTGGGCTAACAAGCCCATCCCACATGACATTACTACCATTTATCCTTTAAAAAGATACTCGACGTCATATAATGTTTCATTAGTAACTATCCTTCTATAATAGTTGATGTGAGCACAGAAAATTCACAACCAACCCTTTCCCTTGATTATTTCATAGACATACATCTCTAACCACAAAAAGTTACATTTTTTTTCTCTATAAATTGTTATATAAATGATATACATAGAAATGTTCTATATTCTCATTCCTTAGGATATGTTTGAAGTTTCACATAGAGGGAAAAATATTGACATTTAAATATATGAATTAAACATCATGAGTATCAATGAATGAATTATATGAACTTCTATCAAACAAAAACATATATAATGGTTGAATTTAAAAGAATGATACCAGTCAATATAGATGGTTTAGCCAGATAATCCACAATCATCTTCTCAAATCCGTATAATTTCATAGTTACTACAATTTTATTCTTATTTAATTGATGATATTTACCACACTGAGGAGTCATGGTATTTTAAAAATTTCCATTGCTAGATCTTCTTCATTGATGAGACTGATTCTGTTGTCCGCACACGGTCGAAGCGTACGATTCCAACGACATCTGATAAGTGTCTTGAGCACCTAACCATGGCGCACTGCGATAACAGTGATTAAGTTGTCCCATTTTTTTAATTATGTCATGATTATGGTGGTTCAATACACTCTCATTTCATGTAGTCAATAGATCCACATTGGAAACATCTTACTTAGATCTTTGGTAGTGGAGGAAGGTCTAATAATCCATATATATTGTTATGATTTTTGCTCCCACAATAGAAATAGGTGTCCCTCTTCTGGTTGATAGTAGAATTATTTTTCCCACTAGTTTCCATGGGTATCAAAATACTACCTCCTCCAATATATCCTGAGATTTTATTTCTAGGCACATCACTATATTAACTGTCTAAATATAGTATGTAATTCAGAGTACTACTATCTTTGAATGAATCTTCTATCATAGATCAGATTCAATGATATGTTCTTTTAAAGCCGCACTAACCCTAACCTCATGCGCAAAGCCTACTAAAATCATGAATTTATACACATTATCTAGGAAAGAGAGATTTTACTAATTCACACTGAAAAAGACAATTTTTCTTTGGAACATGAACGTGTGATGATTGAATTTGTTGTTGAAAAATTCTTCATAATCATCCCAATTAAGAACTTGAATGACATTATCATGAAACACTAGTTCCCACCATCGGTATACAATATCATCGAGTATATATTTCTCCATCATGACCATAATATCTACTAGTTTGCCGATGAATTCAATTATACGATTCATCGTGTTAAACAATTACTGTACTCATTCTAGTTCAGAATCACACCTGAAGAAGGATGGATTCTATTTCATGAACATGATGAAATGGTCTAATTGTCTTGTATCATCACTCCATCTCACTTTTTCCATAGCCCGAAAAGAATGGACTATACTTTGATTAGCTGTTGGTTCAACTGTGGTTCAGGTGCAACCGCCTTCTCCACATCTTCTCCCTATTGAATTCTACAACACCTACGAGGTTCTATTTTCTAAGCCAACAACAACTCCCTAAGTATCACTTTATAAAAAAAATTATGGAATTGCGTATCAAATATATCACATCATATATGACAACATTAATTTCCAAAATTAAGCATTCACAAGTTGAACTATTTTTAGAACATTCAAATTTCATTATGAAAATCATCCCATTATAAATAAAAATACACTACCATGTTAATTATCAAAATCGTTAATTTTAAAACTATTTCAAAACTATTGGTAATCAATAATAATGAACAAACACATATATCATTACTCAAAATGATGTATTCACTCTTTCTGGGAATTCATTCCTCTATTGGTTTTCATGATTGTCTAATTGGATAAACCCATGAAAATGATATTCTGATTTTCTATAAGTGTGTCCAAAATACTTATGTTCCCAATTCAATTGTAACATGATGTTAAACATAAATAGGATAGCTATATCTTTTATTCTATACAATTCATGTTCCTAAAATCCTACTCATTTCTATGATCACAAACCCATGGAATAGAAAAGAATGATTTCAACTCAATGGTCCCAAAAACCGAAGACCTATTGTTCCACAAAAGAAGGACCAATTTGATACCATTTGTCACAAAAAGTATTTTTAACTACAAAAAATTGATGCCATTATTATTAAATGGTAATTTTGACTGACCAAAATTGATACCATTTGTAGCATCCTCTCATCTATTCATTGTCTTGAGAATGTTAGAGGATGATACTTGGCCCTAACCAACATCCACAAGATGAAAAAAATATAAATAAATGCCAAACAGTTACAAATAAAAGTGGGGGATCATTTACCCTTTCAGAAATAAAACCATTTCCACAACAACACAAAACCGAAAAACTCATGTTATAATTCATGGATAAATGAAATAAAACCCAACCACTTCATTTATATCAAAACCACATCCTAGTGTACTATGGATGAAGATAACAAAATATCCTAGTAAATGGTGGAAAACAACTAAATACTCCATGAAAACTAGACTCAATGCCCCACAAGCTCCATGCTCCAACACCACCAAACAACCAAAGTATAATTTTGTGGGGCTAAATACATATGATACTTTACCTTTTCCCATATCTTGGAAGATATAAACAGAAAAATTACCAATTCTCTAAAGCAGGGGTGAGTATAAAACATTGTATGCTTCCCCCGATGACTTACCAACTCTCACCACAAGAATGAAGAGATAGCCTCATTTATATATAATAGATTATATAAAACAATTTCCAAAACTATTTATAACTAAAAATAAAAAATTAATATCAAAAGCTTTCCATCCATAACATTATTTCAATAAATCTAACTGAACAAGGCCATTTCTATTTTCACTTGATCCCTTTGGTATAACCAATCCATTCCAAAAATCCACACTAAAAAACATGAATAATACATTATGATAGTTTCATACTCATGTGTGGTATCTCATCAATCTACCAAGTTGTCACGAGGTAATTATTACCATGTTCCATTACACTATTGGAACTGAGAACAATGTCATGTTTCAACTGTAACACCCAAAGATTTTGTGAGATATATTATTTTTTATTTCATTGATGTCTTCTATTATACACTACACCAAGATTGGCTTGTACTATACACAAAACTGTATTAGCTTGCAGTATATGAAACACTATTCATGGCTCGTGTTACACAAAATTCAAGTTCGTTTTTTGGAAATTATTCTACGTAACATTATGTATAGATTTTGTTTAATATATAAAAGAAATATGTTTTTATTATGTTATAAGAAACCCCAAATGTAGAATTCACTACATGCAACCCCGTCTTGGCTGGCATTACACGCAATCAAAACCTTCTTCGATAGCGTGTGTAATACGCAATACCAAGGATTCACTAAATGAGATATTATTATAATATTATTATGAACTAGCTGTTATGAATAGTAATACCCACTTTTTGAAATTTTATTTTTCAAAATGGACTTCATTTTTGGTTTTAGAATATCAAAATTAGCCGAGGGTGAATTTTTGGTGTTTTTCTGAAAACTTTCAATTTTTGATGAATAGTAAAAACACTAGGTTAATATTTAAAAAACAAATTTTTTAAATAGTTATTTATTTTATATAAATTTATTTTATGTTAAACGTGGTATTTAATACCTATATTAGTTCAATGTTATTCATTGGAGTGATTTTATAATAATTTTAGATATATAAAAATTTTATTGAACTTTTCACCGTCATTTACCCACCTCCTAGGAGAATTTGAAAATTTACATAAAAGATAATTTTACCGCTTCTGTGAGTGGAATTTCGAAAATTCGAGAGACACGGTTTATATCAAGGATTAAAATGTTGTTCAATAAGATTAAAATAATTTTTTGTGAATACTAATTGTTTACTTTTTTTACCACGGTTAAAAGTAAATAGTCTATTTAAGGGTAAAATGGTATTATTATTACCATAAAACATGTCCTAATTCTATTGGATAAGTTTAATTTGATAAAAAACAACATTAAGAATAATATATGATCATTTAGGGCCACTTAGATTAGATTCAAACACTTATTATTATTTTAATTAAATAAATGTTAAAAAAGTTACTATCAATGTTTAATAAATAAAACATTTCTAATATTGGGTTATACATAAGATAAATTAAAATATAAATATTCATTAGAAATCTAAATATATTTCCTACATAATGGTATTTAATTTATAATTTTTATACATTAAATAATATAATTTATTTTTGACACAATGATGATGAAGTAATTACCTTATTAATGAAATATTAACATAATTGATGTCATAATTACAAAAATAAATGTAATTTGAGACTTTTAATTAATTACACTAATTTTCTAGGTTACAGTGACATTTTATTTGTGATTAAATTAACTTTTTTCGAACTAATCATGTTGTTATGAGTTTCAAAAGAAATCAATTACCAAATAGTGTCTAAATTGAAAAAAAATAGTTTTTAAAACAAATATTATATTATTAATTGTTATTTTATTCTTAATAATCTAAGGATAAAAAAATGACTTAGATAAGGTTATATATATATAATAATGAATAACATGGGGTTCGTTTGCCTTGTTATAGAACGTTTATTAACCATATAGTGTAAGAAAACAATAATATAACATAAACGTGTCTAAAAAATATTGGTTGAGTGGATTTCTACCCATCCCCACATTATCTTCGAAATAAATAAATTTGGAACTATTATAAATCTAATATTACTTTGTTATAAAAATAATATTTTTAGTTTTTCAAACGGTGCCACTCTCCTCCTTTATAAAAAGGGAAACCCTTCCCTCTACACTCTCACACCCTTTTAAGCCATGAAGCATGGCCAACCCCTGATAATTACTCTTCTCAAAATCTCTAGTTATATCATATAGGTTTTGGTATTCAGAATAGACCAAATCTACTGCCCTCTGAAGAAGTTTAAATGAGGTGCGTCGAGGAAGAGGAAATCTCTTCTACCGAATTTTTCAAGTTTCTTTCTTCTTCTACTTCCTCTTATTTAGTTGATTCATTATAAAGTAATAACATGAGTATTAATTATATACTAATATGTTATTATAAATATGAAACAACCCTATTTGACCTACTATCCATCCTATTGAAAAAGAAATCATTGCGCGTGCGTACGTACGAAATACCGTCTCCACGCCGTGGTGTAATCAGTTTTTCCACCACCACCTTAATTGGATGGGTATAATGGTGTAAATAATAATTATATATTATTATTATAACAAAATAATTATTCTAATATATTATATCATCCACTCAAATTTCACTAGATAAATATGGAAATGATATAATCGCTCGTGCGTACGTACAGATTACTGTCTCCATGGCCCGATGAGATTCATTTTCCATGTTAACAATTCAAGAATGATTATAAAGTAATATAATAGTTAATAATGAAATATATGACATAATAATGCTACTTTATTTTTGAATATATATATTTATGTCATCTACTTAATTCCATTCAATTCAATAAGGAAACGAAAAACAACATTCATGCGTACGTACGACCTACCGTCTCCATAAACGGTGTATTTCATTTCATTTATTGATTTATCATATATTTTTATATACTGAATATATATTATATATAAATCATGTTTTACATTCTGGAATTATGTAAATCAGTATTTATGTAATAATATCATGAACAACATGTCAAAACACGTATGATAAATGAAACGATTTTACCCAAAACACTGCTTTAACATAGAATTTACAAAAGAACGGGTAATATAATGTCATAAGTGAACCATATATGATATCATAATTGTAGAGACCCGAAGCTTATCATACATGGACATTACATTACTTTTGCGGAATACTTAGTACATAACAAAAACACACACACAAGGATCGTAGTAGTTTAGTGTCTTTGAAAACTCGGACTATAATCTTCTAATCGTGGTGAAAGATCTTCAACATCTCCCATAAAGATTTTTTTTTACCTAAAACCTTTCTTTATATCCTGGGGAAAAGAAAAAAAAAGGGTGAGCTCAAATGCTCAGTATGGTTAAACAAAAGAAATATCAATCACATCATATACATAAAAACATAGCTTTTGGAAATCTTAACCTGCAAAAGAGCTCATAATATCATAACATGGGATAAATCATAGAAGTGAAAATGAGATCCCCATAATCATAACACAAAACTTGAAACTTTGTGGAATGCACACATAATCATGGAAAATCATTTCTTGTTAGTCATGACTCATTGCCAAGACTATCTTAGTGGACAAAGTCCCTTTATGAACCGAGTTCACTCCTCGTTTCAGTCCTGTATCACTGAACCGAAATAACCTTCCGTTCCAGCCATGTCTATCTCATGAGATATAAAATCTTTACCCAATGCATTGGAGGGAGATATAGGTCCCACCCATCTTATAATGAATCCTTTCTTATGTGTGCCACATAATCATAAAACATACATCATCGCATAACACATGTAATTAAAATGGGATTCTTGAAACATCATGACATCATAAATCAATTCATATAAGATAAAGGAATTCATAAACATAATTCCATCACAACATAGTCAAATCAATGTAAAAATATGGATAGAAACAGAACCCTTTATTATCTTAGATGGAAAATAATTTTGATAAAACACTTGAATTGAATTCTTGAGGAAAATATCCTTTCTTCTAAAAAATCAATTTCTTTTCACAAAACATCATGCAATTTTAAAAGAAAGAGATTTTATTGAAAATTGTCATGAAATCTTTTAGAGGAAGCTTCATGAAAATAAGGCTTTATAAAACAGTAGAAATCCGTTCGTGCCATATAAGTTAAAAAAACATTCTTCGTACTTTTGTCGGAAAAGTCAAAAAGTACCTCGTACGAAAAACATCAAAAGATTCCTTTCATTTCTTTTACTAAAAACTCACCAAAGGGTAAAAATGGATTTAAACAATTGTAGGTGGATTGAAATAATATTACATATTGATGAAACATGGATGTGGATGATAAAATACACCCCATTAAATACTTACGAATAAACAATCTCGGATAAAAATGAGATTGTGATATTTCCCTTACCTTAGGTCCGACTTGCTTTGTAAGTGTCCGAACCTCCTGTATAATGATTTAAATCATGTTATTGACTTATTACAGAATCATATTCATTGTTATGATATCATATAAGGTTCACTTATGACATTATATTACCCGTTCTTTTGTAAATTCCATGTTAAAGAAGCGTTTTGGGTAAAATCGTTTCATTTATCGTAGGTGTTTTGACTTGTTGTTCTTGACATAATTATTACTTATATCATGATTTACTCATTTCCAGAATATAAAATATTATTTATATATCATATATATTCAGTATATATATATATATAATAGGTATATAAATAAAATGAAAAACACCGTTCATGGAGACGGTAGTCCGTACGTACGCATGAACGCTGTTTTTCTTTCCTTATTGTCTTGAAATGGAAGTAAGTAGATGACATACATATGTATATATATACATAAATCCAGTAGCTTTATAATGTCATATATTTCATTATTATTTCTTATATATACATTATAATCATTCTTAAATGGTTAACATGGAGAATGAATCTCATCGCGTCGTGGAGACGGTAGTCCGTACGTACGCACGAGCGATGATATCATTTCTATAAATATTGAATTGAATTGGAGTGGATTATACAATATATCAGAATCAATATGATGTTGTAATAACTATGTATAGTTATTCTTTACACCATTATACCCATCCATGTAAGGTGGTGGTGGAAAATAGATTACACCACGGCGTGGAGACGGTATTCCGTACGTACGCACGCGCGGTGATTTCTTTTTCCGTAGGATGGATAGATGGTGAAATAGGGTTGTTTCATACTTATAATAACATATCAGTATATGAGTGATACTGATGTTATTACTTAATAATGAAACAACCTAAGAAGAAGAAGTGGAAGAAGAAATAAAGATGAAAGAATTGGTAACGGTAATTACCTCTTCTTTGAAGTGCCTCTTTGAGACCTCCTCTTAGGGCACTAGAATTGGTCTTTGAGGAAGACCAGAACCTCTAGGATGTTGCTAGGGAAGTGGAGAAGGGATTTTGGCAGGGTTTGGACGAGCTTTAGTTCTCAAATTGGTGTGAGGAGGAGGGGGAGGAGGTGTCCTTTTATAAGGGAGGAGAGGGGCACCTTAGGAATATCTCAAAATATTATTTTATATTAAAGTCAAAATCGGTTTATAATGGTTCCAAAGGGTCTTATTTCGAAGATAAGGTGGGGAGGGGTCGAAATCCTATCAACCAATAGAATTTAGACAAGTTTAGGATATTATTTTAACCTTATCAATTAAATTTAACTATAAGTTAAATAATTTAACTTTTACCATGTCTTTTTGTTTTCTTTCACTATATGGTTAATAAACTTACCATAACACTCCAAACGAACCCCAAATTGTTTATTATTAATATATATATCCTTATCTAAGTCATTTGGCCGAACCTTAGATTTTTAGGAATACAATAACAATTAATAATATAATATTTGATTTAAAAACTATTTTGTGTCAATTTTGACACTATTTGATATATGATTTTTGTGAAAGTCATAAAAGAATTAAATGTTCGAACCAAGTTGATTAAATCAACATTAATATATCATAGTAACCTAGAAAATTAGTGTAATTCATAAAAAATCTCAAATTACATTTATTCTGGTGTTTATAACATCAATTATGTCAATATTTCATTAATAAGATAATTACTGCATCATAATTGTGTCATAAATAAAATAAATTATTTTATGTCTAAAAATTACAAATAAAATACCATCATGTAGGAAATCTTTTTAGATTTCTAATGAATATTTACAATAGAATTTATCTTATGTATAACCCCATATTAAAAATGATTTACTTATTAAACTTTGATTTTAACTATTTTAACCTTTCTTTAAATAAATTAATAATAAATGTCCTAATCTAATACAAGTGGGCCTAAATGGTCATATTTTATTCCTAAGTTTGTTTTTGGTCGAATTACACTTGTCCAATAGAATTAGGACATGTGTTAGGGTAATAGTAATATCATATTTACCCTTAGTTACCCTATTTACTATTAACCGCGGTAAAAAAGTAAAAAGTTACTATTCACCAAAAAAATTATTTTCATCTCATTGAACCACATTTTAGTCCTTGATATTAACCGTGTCTCTCGGATTTTCGAAATTCCATTCACAGAAGCGGCAAAATTAAGTTTTATGAAAAATTCAGTTTTTTTAACTACCACTTAGTAGTTTCACTATTCATCAAAAATTGATGTTTTTCAGAACAATGCCAAAATTTCATCCTAAGATATATTTCATATTCCGAATTCAAAAATGAAATCTATTTTACCAAATTCATAACATAGAAGTTGCATTAATTAATTTTATAATTAAATCCCGCTGTTAAAATAAATAGCGTGTTTTTAGGAAACAATATATATCAAAAGATTGACACTTGATTATGTCTTGTTTAAATGGGAAATTACAACCAATGACCAACATTGTATTAAATTGTAAAAATATATTCTAAATATACTTTAAAACCACTCAAATTAATAAATTATCACTATTAATTATTTCGATTAAAAAAGTTGTTTTTAATTATAATTTAGTAATTTTTCACTATTCATCAGAATATGAAAGTTATCCGAAAAGTACCAAAATTTCACCTTAGGCTAAATTCGATACTCCGAATCCAAGAATGAATTTAATTTTAAAAAATAAGATTTACAGAATTTTAAAAAGTGGTTATTACTATTCATAACGGCTAGTTTTAATAATATTTTAATAGCACATCGTTGTTTAGTGAAACTCGGTATTGCGTATTACACACGCTATTGAGGAAGGTCGCGATTGCGTGTAATGCAAGGC
The DNA here is from genome assembly GCA_963277665.1 of Viscum album. NCBI lineage: Eukaryota > Viridiplantae > Streptophyta > Magnoliopsida > Santalales > Viscaceae > Viscum > Viscum album. Next base: position 1,069,856,658 of record OY728157.1, on the reverse strand, counting down.
AAGACAAGGATGCGTGTTGTGCAAGCTCCTTTTGGTGTAGCGTACAACACAAGACATTAATAAAATTAAAAAGAATATTTCTTTATAAAATCTTGGGCTGTTACATTCTACCCCCCTTAAAATGAATTTCGCCCTCGAAATTCGTCGGGGTTATAAATGGTTTACTATTCGAAAGTTTCTTTAATAGAAACCCACATCGTAAAAAGGAATATCAAAACCAATCTTTAAAAACAAAAGTATGAAACGTAACGGTTACCCAAATAAACTAATCATTGGGTTTCCACATAGGTGAAAATATGGATATGGAAGAGAAATCTAACCATCATGTTCTGATGGAGAGTGGTAGAGAACATGGCTATGGAAAAGCCAGTAATCACAAATCCATAGATTTGTGATGATATAAGGTACCATCTGATTCATCAGGTATAAGATCACTAGGACAACATTTTTGGTTTTCAAGATCATTTCCCCTAAAGTTGAAAATTTGAATTAGAATAAATACTTACTTTATTTTGGTACAATCTCACTGTTGTTCGTGCCTTGAACAATTTCCACTTCATCTCTTAAATAAATGAAGTTGAATTTGTTCTTCGTGAAGTGTTAGCAGATCATGTGATAGAATGACGGGTCATTCCATCTGTCTCAAACAAAAGGTTAGCAAAAATTATATGCATAAATCGATCTATAGTAAGATTAATCATATATGGTTCCTAAAATGGACTTATACTTCATATATCATACTGCTTAATATAATAAAACTAGTTTCTACTAAACAGGGACTTCCTGTAGGTCAGTGGTAGGCGATAAAGGCCAGTCGCACTTCGGTTGTGGGTTCGATTCCTACAGCCTTGTCTGAAGCGATGGGCTGTCGCCCGTCCTGCAGGTTGTCCTTTTTTCTAAAACTACATTACTATAACATCCCATCAATAATATCGAAAAAAAACTTCTATCCTTAAACAATAATCACTTATTTCAATCTTTAGGCTTATCCATAATACTGCAGTCCACTCTCATAACATAGTGAAAATGATTACCAGAGATTTAATACCATCGTTGATCCCCATATATCATAAGATATGTTTTGTTGGTCACATTCTAAACATTCAATGTCCTTAATCATGTATTCTCTTGAATACCTTAGTGAAAACATGAATGCAGTTAAAAGTTAACACTTTCCACATACCAAAATCCTCAAAATTATATATACTCAATCCATGATATCACTTAGTCCTTATATCAATCATGAGCTCATGAATACTATTAAACATTTCATTTTCTCATCTTCATTATGCGCATATCATCTTATTTCCAAAAAAAAATATCTCAATCACTTTGAATACCACATCAATAAGTATTGCAATACTCAATGATACAACATTATTTTGGAATCCCAATACATAAACGCTTAATCATTCCACCACATTGTTATCATATTCAACATCGCCAATAGTGATCGCATGTGACTTCCCTTTGTCCTTTGCCTTCAGTGGTTTCTCATGTTGATCATCACTAACCCTTGGATTAGGGCAATTATTAGCATAATGCCCCATTTCCTTGCACTTGAAGCATTGAAGTGTTGGTGGTGCGTTCTCTGCAGTGTTTGCTTTATTCACATCATTAGAAACCCTTTTTCCATTACTTCGACACTCAGCTGCTCGATGACCTTCTTTTCCACACTTAAAACATTTTCTAGTTCCTTTAAGACAATCTCCACCATGCTTCTTTCCACACTTTGTGCATAAGGAAACATTCATCTTCTTTTCACCATTATTATGAGATTTCTCCTTGAACTCCATCTTTCGTTTCTTGTCAAAACCATGAGATGGATATGTAACACCAACTTCCATTTCTACCTTGATAGCACAACGCACAATTTCTTCATAGCTACTGAAGTCTCTTATAGCTAATGCCCTTCGAAGACTTGGTTTTAAGCCACTGAAAAATCGATCAACTTTACTTTCAGGTTGGATGATAATGCCAGATGTATACCTTGCAAGTCTTGTAAAATTCGCTTCGTATATACCAACAGATTCATCATCCTTCTGCTTCAGCTCAATAAACTCCTTTTCCATCTTTGTTCGAAGAATACGAGGGAAGTACTTACTGAAAAACAAGTTCTTGAACTCGTCCCATTCCATGGACTCAATTTCATCACTTGGCCTCGTATTCTTGATAAGATTCCACCATTGATCAGCTTCACCTTCCAAACGATATACTGCTAAGATGACTTTATCATGTTCAGAACATTGAATAACTCAAAATATCTTTTCAGTGGTACTGATCCATTGTTCAGCAACAAGTGGATCGGAAGTCCCACTAAAAGAAGGTGGACGTTGCCTCATGAAGGACTCAATAGAATATTGTTCCCTTCTCAGCTCATTTGGAAGTCCAGAATGATTCATAGCTTGTGTAAGTATAGCAATAAGATTTTGCACTCCATCTCCCATAACATTTGTTTGTTTAGGAGGGCAATCATTGCATTGATCAACACGGTTCTTTCGGGTTCCAACCATCGTCTAAAACCCAAAAAGAATAGTGTGAGAGGCAAAAATCATGCTAGGGAAAACAACATAATAAAGGGGGATTACCTTCAATATCCAACATCTTAGGTTTAATTCTATGATCTTTAGCGTAATTATATTACTATAACCTATACGTATACTTATCCCTAGGGACATCCCTAGACATACCTTAGAAATATCTCTAGGAATCTCACTAACGTTTTCGCATCCTAGTTTCCAAAGGTTGAATAAACCTTTCCTCTGATACCAACTGTAGAGACCCGAAGCTTATCATACATGGACATTACATTACTTTTGCGGAATACTTAGTACATAACAAAAACACACACACAAGGATCTTAGTAGTATAGTGTCTTTGGAAACTCGGACTATAATCTTCTAATCGTGGTGAAAGATCTTCAACATCTCCCATAAAGATTTTTTTTTACCTAAAACCTTTCTTTATATCCTGGGGAAAAGAAAACATAAAAGGGTGAGCTCAAATGCTCAGTAAGGGTAAACAAAAGAAATATCAATCACATCATATACATAAAAACATAGCTTTTGGAAATCTTAACCTGCAAAAGAGCTCTTAATATCATAACATGGGATAAATCATAGAAGTGAAAATGAGATCCCCATAATCATAACATAAAACTTGAAACTTTGTGGCATGCACACATAATCATGGAAAATCATTTCTTGTTAGTCATGACTCATTGCCAAGACTATCTTAGTGGACAAAGTCCCTTTCTGAACCGAGTTCACTCCTCGTTTCAGTCCTGTATCACTGAACCGAAATAACCTTCCGTTCCAGCCATGTCTATCTCATGAGATATAAAATCTTTACCCAATGCATTGGAGGGAGATATAGGTCCCACCCATCTTATAATGAATCCTTTCTTATGTGTGCCACATAATCATAAAACATACATCATCACATAACACATGTAACTAAAATGGGATTCTTGAAACATCATGACATCATAAATCAATTCATATAAGATAAAGGAATTCATAAACATAATTCCATCACAACATAGTCAAATCAATGTAAAAATATGGATAGAAACAGAACCCTTTATTATCTTAGATGGAAAATAATTTTGATAAAACACTTGAATTGGATTCTTGAGGAAAATATCCTTTCTTCTACAAAATCAATTTCTTTTCACAAAATATCATGCAATTTTAAAAGAAAGAGATTTTATTGAAAATAGTCATGAAATCTTTTAGAGGAAGCTTCATGAAAATAAGGCTTTATAAAACAGTAGAAATCCGTTCGTGCCATATGAGTTAAAAAAAACATTCTTCGTACTTTTGTCGGAAAAGTCAAAAAGTACCTCGTACGAAAAACATCAAAAGATTCCTTTCATTTCTTTTACTAAAAACTCACCGAAGGGTAAAAATGGATTTAAAAAATTGTAGGTGGATTGAAATAATATTACATATTGATGAAACATGGATGTGGATGATAAAATACACCCCATTAAATACTTACGAATAAACAATCTCGGATAAAAATGAGATTGTGATATTTCCCTTACCTTAGGTCCGACTTGCTTTGTAAGTGTCCGAACCTCCTGTATAATGATTTAAATCATGTTATTGACTTATTACAGAATCATATTCATTGTTATGATATCATATATGGTTCACTTATGACATTATATTACCCGTTCTTTTGTAAATTCCATGTTAAAGAAGCGTTTTGGGTAAAATCGTTTCATTTATCGTAGGTGTTTTGACTTGTTGTTCTTGACATAATTATTACTTATATAATGATTTACTCATTTCCAGAATATAAAATATGATTTATATATCATATATATTCAGTATATATATATATATAATAGGTAGATAAATAAAATGAAAAACACCGTTCATGGAGACGGTAGTCCGTACGTACGCATGAACGCTGTTTTTCTTTCCTTATTGTCTTGAAATGGAAGTAAGTAGATGACATACATATGTATATATATACATAAATCCAGTAGCTTTATAATGTCATATATTTCATTATTATTTCTTATATATACATTATAATCATTCTTAAATGGTTAACATGGAGAATGAATCTCATCGCGTCGTGGAGACGGTAGTCCGTACGTACGCACGAGCGATGATATCATTTCTATAAATATTGAATTGAATTGGAGTGGATTATACAATATATCAGAATCAATATGATGTTGTAATAACTATGTATAGTTATTCTTTACACCATTATACCCATCCATGTAAGGTGGTGGTGGAAAATAGATTACACCACGGCGTGGAGACGGTATTCCGTACGTACGCACGCGCGGTGATTTCTTTTTCCGTAGGATGGATAGATGGTGAAATAGGGTTGTTTCATACATATAATAACATATCAGTATATGAGTGATACTGATGTTATTACTTAATAATGAAACAACCTAAGAAGAAGAAGTGGAAGAAGAAATAAAGATGAAAGAATTGGTAACGGTAATTACCTCTTCTTTGAAGTTCCTCTTTGAGACCTCCTCTTAGGGCACTAGAATTGGTCTTTGAGGAAGACCAGAACCTCTAGGATGTTTCTAGGGAAGTGGAGAAGAGAATTTGGCAGGGGTTGGACGAGCTTGAGTGCTCAAATTGGTGTGAGGAGGAGGGGGAGGAGGTGTCCTTTTATAAGGGAGGAGAGGGGCACCTTAGGAATATCTCAAAATATTATTTTATATTAAAGTCAAAATCGGTTTATAATGGTTCCAAAGGGTCTTATTTCTAAGATAAGGTGGGGAGGGGTCTAAATCCTATCAACCAATAGAATTTAGACAAGTTTAGGATATTATTTTAACCTTATCAATTAAATTTAACTCTAAGTTAAATAATTTAACTTTTACCATGTCTTTTTGTTTTCTTTCACTATATGGTTAATAAACTTACTATAACATGCCAAACGAACCCCAAATTGTTTATTATTAATATATATATCCTTATATAAGTCATTTTTCCGAACCTTAGATTTTTAGGAATACAATAACAATTAATAATATAATATTTGATTTAAAAACTATTTTGTGTCAATTTTGACACTATTTGATATATGATTTTTGTGAAAGTCATAACAGAATTAAATGATCGAACCAAGTTGATTAAATCAACATTAATATATCATAGTAACCTAGAAAAATAGTGTAATTCATAAAAAATCTCAAATTACATTTATTTTGGTGTTTATAACATCAATTATGTCAATATTTCATTAATAAGATAATTACTGCATCATCATTGTGTCATAAATAAAATAAATTATTTTATGTCTAAAAATTACAAATAAAATACCATCATGTAGGAAATCTTTTTAGCTTTCTAATGAATATTTACAATAGAATTTATCTTATGTATAACCCCATATTAAAAATGATTTACTTATTAAACTTTGATTTTAACTATTTTAACCTTTCTTTAAATAAATTAATAATAAATGTCCTAATCTAATACAAGTGGGCCTAAATGGTCATATTTTATTCCTAAGTTTGTTTTTGGTCGAATTACACTTGTCCAATAGAATTAGGACATGTGTTAGGGTAATAGTAATATCATATTTACCCTTAGTTACCCTATTTACTATTAACCGCGGTAAAAAAGTAAAAAGTTACTATTCACCAAAAAAATTATTTTCATCTCATTGAACCACATTTTAGTCCTTGATATTAACCGTGTCTCTCGGATTTTCGAAATTCCATTCACAGAAGCGGCAAAATTATGTTTTATGAAAAATTCAGTTTTTTTAACTACCACTTAGTAGTTTCACTATTCATCAAAAATTGATGTTTTTCAGAACAATGCCAAAATTTCATCCTAAGCTATATTTCATATTCCGAATTCAAAAATGAAATCTATTTTACCAAATTCATAACATAGAAGTTGCATTAATTAATTTTATAATTAAATCCCGCTGTTAAAATAAATAGCGTGTTTTTAGGAAACAATATATATCAAAAGATTGACACTTGATTATGTCTTGTTTAAATGTGAAATTACAACCAATGACCAACATTGTATTAAATTGTAAAAATATATTCTAAATATACTTTAAAACCACTCAAATTAATAAATTATCACTATTAATTATTTCGATTAAAAAAGTTGTTTTTAATTATAATTTAGTAATTTTTCACTATTCATCAGAATATGAAAGTTATCCGAAAAGTACCAAAATTTCACCTTAGGCTAAATTCGATACTCCGAATCCAAGAATGAATTTCATTTTAAAAAATAAGATTTACAGAATTTTAAAAAGTGGTTATTACTATTCATAACGGCTAGTTTTAATAATATTTTAATAGCACATCGTTGTTTAGTGAAACTCGGTATTGCGTATTACACACGCTATTGAGGAAGGTCGTGATTGCGTGTAATGCAAGGAAAGACAAGGATGCGTGTTGTGCAAGCTCCTTTTGGTGTAGCGTACAACACAAGACATTAATAAAATTAAAAAGAATATTTCTTTATAAAATCTTGGGCTGTTACATTCTACCCCCTTAAAATGAATTTCGCCCTCGAAATTCGTCGGGGTTATAAATGGTTTACTATTCGAATGTTTCTTTAATAGAAACCCACATCGTAAAAAGGAATATCAAAACCAATCTTTAAAAACAAAAGTATGAAACGTAACGGTTACCCAAATAAACTAATCATTGGGTTTCCACATAGGTGAAAATATGGATATGGAAGAGAAATCTAACCATCATGTTCTGATGGAGAGTGGTAGAGAACATGGCTATGGAAAAGCCAGTAATCACAAATCCATAGATTTGTGATGATATAAGGTACCATCTGATTCATCAGGTATAAGATCACTAGGACAACATTTTTGGTTTTCAAGATCATTTCCCCTAAAGTTGAAAATTTGAATTAGAATAAATACTTACTTTATTTTGGTACAATCTCACTGTTGTTCGTGCCTTGAACAATTTCCACTTCATCTCTTAAATAAATGAAGTTGAATTTGTTCTTCGTGAAGTGTTAGCAGATCATGTGATAGAATGACGGGTCATTCCCTCTATCTCAAACAAAAGGTTAGCAAAAATTATATGCATAAATCGATCTATAGTAAGATTAATCATATATGGTTCCTAAAATGGACTTATACTTCATATATCATACTGCTTAATATAATAAAACTAGTTTCTACTAAACAGGGACTTCCTGTAGGTCAGTGGTAGGCGATAAAGGCCAGTCGCACTTCGGTTGTGGGTTCGATTCCTACAGCCTTGTCTGAAGCGATGGGCTGTCGCCCGTCCTGCAGGTTGTCCTTTTTTCTAAAAATACATTACTATAACATCCCATCAATAATATCGAAAAAAAAACTACTATCCTTAAACAATAATCACTTATTTCAATCTTTAGGCTTATCCATAATACTGCAGTCCACTCTCATAACATAGTGAAAACGATTACCAGAGATTTAATACCATCGTTGATCCCCATATATCATAAGATATGTTTTGTTGGTCACATTCTAAACATTCAATGTCCTTAATCATGTATTCTCTTGAATACCTTAGTGAAAACATGAATGCAGTTAAAAGTTAACACTTTCCACATACCAAAATCCTCAAAATTATATATACTCAATCCATGATATCACTTAGTCCTTATATCAATCATGAGCTCATGAATACTATTAAACATTTCATTTTCTCATCTTCATTATGCGCATATCATCTTATTTCCAAAAAAAAATATCTCAATCACTTTGAATACCACATCAATAAGTATTGCAATACTCAATGATACAACATTATTTTGGAATCCCAATACATAAACGCTTAATCATTCCACCACATTGTTATCATATTCAACATCGCCAATAGTGATCGCATGTGACTTCCCTTTGTCCTTTGCCTTCAGTGGTTTCTCATGTTGATCATCACTAACCCTTGGATTAGGGCAATTATTAGCATAATGCCCCATTTCCTTGCACTTGAAGCATTGAAGTGTTGGTGGTGCGTTCTCTGTAGTGTTTGCTTTATTCACATCATTAGAAACCCTTTTTCCATTACTTCGACACTCAGCTGCTCGATGACCTTCTTTTCCACACTTAAAACATTTTCTAGTTCCTTTAAGACAATCTCCACCATGCTTCTTTCCACACTTTGTGCATAAGGAAACATTCATCTTCTTTTCACCATTATTATGAGATTTCTCCTTGAACTCCATCTTTCGTTTCTTGTCAAAACCATGAGATGGATATGTAACACCAACTTCCATTTCTACCTTGATAGCACAACACACAATTTCTTCATAGCTACTGAAGTCTCTTATAGCTAATGCCCTTCGAAGACTTGGTTTTAAGCCACTGAAAAATCGATCAACTTTACTTTCAGGTTGGATGATAATGCCAGATGCATACCTTGCAAGTCTTGTAAAATTCGCTTCGTATATACCAACAGATTCATCATCCTTCTGCTTCAGCTCAATAAACTCCTTTTCCATCTTTGTTCGAAGAATACGAGGGAAGTACTTACTGAAAAACAAGTTCTTGAACTCGTCCCATTCCATGGACTCAATTTCATCACTTGGCCTCGTATTCTTGATAAGATTCCACCATTGATCAGCTTCACCTTCCAAAAGATATACTGCTAAGATGACTTTATCATGTTCAGAACATTGAAGAACTCAAAATATCTTTTCAGTGGTACTGATCCATTGTTCAGCAACAAGTGGATCGGAAGTCCCACTAATAGAAGGTGGATGTTGCCTCATGAAGGACTCAATAGAATATTGTTCCCTTCTCAGCTCATTTGGAAGTCCAGAATGATTCATAGCTTGTGTAAGTATAGCAATAAGATTTTGCACTCCATCTCCCATAACATTTGTTTGTTTAGGAGGGCAATCATTGCATTGATCAACATGGTTCCTTCGGGTTCCAACCATCGTCTAAAACCCAAAAAGAATAGTGTGAGAGGCAAAAATCATGCTAGGGAAAACAACATAATAAAGGGGAATTACCTTCAATATCCAACATCTTAGGTTTAATTCTATGATCGTTAGCGTAATTCTATTACTATAACCTATACGTATACTTATCCCTAGGGACATCCCTAGACATACCTTAGAAATATCTCTAGGAATCTCACTAACGTTTTCGCATCCTAGTTTCCAAAGGTTGACTAAACCTTTCCTCTGATACCAACTGTAGAGACCCGAAGCTTATCATACATGGACATTACATTACTTTTGCGGAATACTTAGTACATAACAAAAACACACACACAAGGATCGTAGTAGTATAGTGTCTTTGGAAACTCGGACTATAATCTTCTAATCGTGGTGAAAGATCTTCAACATCTCCCATAAAGATTTTTTTTTACCTAAAACCTTTCTTTATATCCTGGGGAAAAGAAAACATAAAAGGGTGAGCTCAAATGCTCAGTAAGGGTAAACAAAAGAAATATCAATCACATCATATACATAAAAACATAGCTTTTGGAAATCTTAACCTGCAAAAGAGCTCATAATATCATAACATGGGATAAATCATAGAAGTGAAAATGAGATCCCCATAATCATAACATAAAACTTGAAACTTTGTGGCATGCACACATAATCATGGAAAATCATTTCTTGTTAGTCATGACTCATTGCCAAGACTATCTTAGTGGACAAAGTCCCTTTCTGAACCGAGTTCACTCCTCGTTTCAGTCCTGTATCACTGAACCGAAATAACCTTCCGTTCCAGCCATGTCTATCTCATGAGATATAAAATCTTTACCCAATGCATTGGAGGGAGATATAGGTCCCACCCATCTTATAATGAATCCTTTCTTATGTGTGCCACATAATCATAAAACATACATCATCGCATAACACATGTAACTAAAATGGGATTCTTGAAACATCATGACATCATAAATCAATTCATATAAGATAAAGGAATTCATAAACATAATTCCATCACAACATAGTCAAATCAATGTAAAAATATGGATAGAAACAGAACCCTTTATTATCTTAGATGGAAAATAATTTTGATAAAACACTTGAATTGAATTCTTGAGGAAAATATCCTTTCTTCTACAAAATCAATTTCTTTTCACAAAACATCATGCAATTTTAAAAGAAAGAGATTTTATTGAAAATAGTCATGAAATCTTTTAGAGGAAGCTTCATGAAAATAAGGCTTTATAAAACAGTAGAAATCCGTTCGTGCCATATAAGTTAAAAAAAACATTCTTCGTACTTTTGTCGGAAAAGTCAAAAAGTACCTCGTACGAAAAACATCAAAAGATTCCTTTCATTTCTTTTACTAAAAACTCACCGAAGGGTAAAAATGGATTTAAAAAATTGTAGGTGGATTGAAATAATATTACATATTGATGAAACATGGATGTGGATGATAAAATACACCCCATTAAATACTTACGAATAAACAATCTCGGATAAAAATGAGATTGTGATATTTCCCTTACCTTAGGTCCGACTTGCTTTGTAAGTGTCCGAACCTCCTGTATAATGATTTAAATCATGTTATTGACTTATTACAGAATCATATTCATTGTTATGATATCATATATGGTTCACTTATGACATTATATTACCCGTTCTTTTGTAAATTCCATGTTAAAGAAGCGTTTTGGGTAAAATCGTTTCATTTATCGTAGGTGTTTTGACTTGTTGTTCTTGACATAATTATTACTTATATCATGATTTACTCATTTCCAGAATATAAAATATGATTTATATATCATATATATTCAGTATATATATATATATAATAGGTAGATAAATAAAATGAAAAACACCGTTCATGGAGACGGTAGTCCGTACGTACGCATGAACGCTGTTTTTCTTTCCTTATTGTCTTGAAATGGAAGTAAGTAGATGACATACATATGTATATATATACATAAATCCAGTAGATTTATAATGTCATATATTTCATTATTATTTCTTATATATACATTATAATCATTCTTAAATGGTTAACATGGAGAATGAATCTCATCGCGTCGTGGAGACGGTAGTCCGTACGTACGCACGAGCGATGATATCATTTCTATAAATATTGAATTGAATTGGAGTGGATTATACAATATATCAGAATCAATATGTTGTTGTAATAACTATGTATAGTTATTCTTTACACCATTATACCCATCCATGTAAGGTGGTGGTGGAAAATAGATTACACCACGGCGTGGAGACGGTATTCCGTACGTACGCACGCGCGGTGATTTCTTTTTCCGTAGGATGGATAGATGGTGAAATAGGGTTGTTTCATACTTATAATAACATATCAGTATATGAGTGATACTGATGTTATTACTTAATAATGAAACAACCTAAGAAGAAGAAGTGGAAGAAGAAATAAAGATGAAAGAATTGGTAACGGTAATTACCTCTTCTTTGAAGTGCCTCTTTGAGACCTCCTCTTAGGGCACTAGAATTGGTCTTTGAGGAAGACCAGAACCTCTAGGATGTTTCTAGGGAAGTGTAGAAGGGATTTTGGCAGGGGTTGGACGAGCTTGAGTGCTCAAATTGGTGTGAGGAGGAGGGGGAGGAGGTGTCCTTTTATAAGGGAGGAGAGGGGCACCTTAGGAATATCTCAAAATATTATTTTATATTAAAGTCAAAATCGGTTTATAATGGTTCCAAAGGGTCTTATTTCGAAGATAAGGTGGGGAGGGGTCTAAATCCTATCAACCAATAGAATTTAGACAAGTTTAGGATATTATTTTAACCTTATCAATTAAATTTAACTCTAAGTTAAATAATTTAACTTTTACCATGTCTTTTTGTTTTCTTTCACTATATGGTTAATAAACTTACTATAACATGCCAAACGAACCCCAAATTGTTTATTATTAATATATATATCTTTATATAAGTCATTTGGCCGAACCTTAGATTTTTAGGAATACAATAACAATTAATAATATAATATTTGATTTAAAAACTATTTTGTGTCAATTTTGACACTATTTGATATATGATTTTTGTGAAAGTCATAACAGAATTAAATGATCGAACCAAGTTGATTAAATCAACATTAATATATCATAGTAACCTAGAAAAATAGTGTAATTCATAAAAAATCTCAAATTACATTTATTTTGGTGTTTATAACATCAATTATGTCAATATTTCATTAATAAGATAATTACTGCATCATCATTGTGTCATAAATAAAATAAATTATTTTATGTCTACAAATTACAAATAAAATACCATCATGTAGGAAATCTTTTTAGCTTTCTAATGAATATTTACAATAGAATTTATCTTATGTATAACCCCATATTAAAAATGATTTACTTATTAAACTTTGATTTTAACTATTTTAACCTTTCTTTAAATAAATTAATAATAAATGTCCTAATCTAATACAAGTGGGCCTAAATGGTCATATTTTATTCCTAAGTTTGTTTTTGGTCGAATTACACTTGTCCAATAGAATTAGGACATGTGTTAGGGTAATAGTAATATCATATTTACCCTTAGTTACCCTATTTACTATTAACCGCGGTAAAAAAGTAAAAAGTTACTATTCACCAAAAAAATTATTTTCATCTCATTGAACCACATTTTAGTCCTTGATATTAACCGTGTCTCTCGGATTTTCGAAATTCCATTCACAGAAGCGGCAAAATTAAGTTTTATGAAAAATTCAGTTTTTTTAACTACCACTTAGTAGTTTCACTATTCATCAAAAATTGATGTTTTTCAGAACAATGCCAAAATTTCATCCTAAGCTATATTTCATATTCCGAATTCAAAAATGAAATCTATTTTACCAAATTCATAACATAGAAGTTGCATTAATTAATTTTATAATTAAATCCCGCTGTTAAAATAAATAGCGTGTTTTTAGGAAACAATATATATCAAAAGATTGACACTTGATTATGTCTTGTTTAAATGTGAAATTACAACCAATTACCAACATTGTATTAAATTGTAAAAATATATTCTAAATATACTTTAAAACCACTCAAATTAATAATTTATCACTATTAATTATTTCGATTAAAAAAGTTGTTTTTAATTATAATTTAGTAATTTTTCACTATTCATCAGAATATGAAAGTTATCCGAAAAGTACCAAAATTTTACCTTAGGCTAAATTCGATACTCCGAATCCAAGAATGAAGTTTATTTTGAAAAATAAGATTTACAGAATTTTAAAAAGTGGTTATTACTATTCATAACGGCTAGTTTTAATAATATTTTAATAGCACATCGTTGTTTAGTGAAACTCGGTATTGCGTATTACACACGCTATTGAGGAAGGTCGCGATTGCGTGTAATGCAAGGCAAGACAAGGATGCGTGTTGTGCAAGCTCCTTTTGGTGTAGCGTACAACACAAGACATTAATAAAATTAAAAAGAATATTTCTTTATAAAATCTTGGGCTGTTACAATAATAATGAATATGATTCTATAATAAGTAAATGACATTATTAAAATCATTATACAGGAGGTTCAGATATGTATGAATGATATCAGACCTAGGGTAAGGAATAATTCTTCCAATATCATTCTTATCTGAGATTGTTTATTCGTAAGTATTTACTAGTGTTAAGATTTTTATCCATGCCCATATGTCCTCAAAATGTTTTCATAAAATGTTTAATTTTCTTCCATGTACGTTTAAAATCATTTTACCCTTTTTTACTTTTACCACATCGTTTGGAAGGAATCATTCTTTTGTATACCATACGATGTATTTTTTCACTTTTCAAGAAAAAGTACGAGAAGAATATTTTTTTAACTTATACGTCATGAAAGGATTTTTACGGTGTCATAATGACTTATTTTAATGATGTTTGATATACAATATTTCATGGTTATTTTCAATAAAATCATTTTCATTTAAATTTGTCTGGAATTTTGTGAAAAGAAAATTATTTTTAAGAAGAATAGATATTTTCCTGAAGAATTCATTTCAAGTGTTATATCAAAAACATTTTCCATATAAGATGACATTATTTAATATGTGCATGTTTTAAATATAATGTCTCCATGATTTACATGGTGTCACTTGTCTTTTGATGATATGATATCCATTTGTTTTATATAAATTGTGATATGATGGGATGCTGTTTATGAAACCCATTTTATTCTTTGTGTTATGATGAATGATTTTTGTTTATGTTGTGGCACACATAAGAATGATTTCATTATGAGATGGGTGGGACCTATATCTCACTCCAATGCATGGGGTAATGATTTATATCACATGATATAGACCTGGCTGGAATGGTAAGTTAATCCAGTTCAGTGATACAGGACTGGAACGAGGAGTGATCTTGATTAAGAAAGGGACTTTGTCCACTAAGAGGGTATTGGAAGCAATTACTTGGCTACTATGGAAATCATAACATGTTCTTAATGGATTCCATAATTACATGCTTTATTCCCATGCTATTTTATCATGATTAATGATCTATTATGATCTATGCCTTACGTACTGCCATGTTTTATGTCATTGCTCAAGATTTTAATTTTAAATATTATGTTCATGTTTTGAAGTTCAAATGTATATGGTTTGTATTATTTTATCCATGCTTACCATTACTAAGTACTTTTTCTCACCGTTTATATTTTTTCTTTACCCCAGGATATAAAAAATGGGTTTAGGTAAGAAAAAAAGGAAGATCTTTATGGGAGATGTTGCAGATTTTTCACCAAGATAAGAAGATTATATTTCGAGTTCCCAAAGACACTAAAATATTATGGTCCTTTAGTGTCTGTTTTTGTTATTTATTAGATATTCCTCAAAAGAAATTTAATTTCTATGTACGTCAAGTTTTGGGTCTTTATAGTTGGTATCAGAGGAAAGGATTAGTCATCCTTTGGATTATAGGATGCGAGAACTTTAGTGAGATCCCTAGAGGTATTTATAAGGTATGTCTAGAGATTTCTATAAGGTTAAGTATAAGTATAGGTTATAGTCCTAGAATTATGGAAAAGATATTAGAATTAACCCTTAGATGTTAGAAATTTATGGTTCTCCCCCTTTATAATGTTGTTTTCCGAGCATGATTGTAGCTTCTCACACTGTTCTTTTTGGGTTTTAGACGATATCTGGAACCCGAAAGAACCGTGTTGATCAATGTAATGGACAATACAATGATGTTCCTCCCGAACACCCAAATGTGATGGGAGATGGAGTGTGAAATATTATTTCTATACATGCACAAGCTGTGAATCATTCTGGATATCTAAATGATTAGAAAGGGGATCAATATTCTATTGAGTCCTTCATGAGGCAACATCCATCTTCTATTAGTGGTTCTTCTGATCTATTTGTTGCTGAACAATGGATCAATACCATTGGAAAGATATTTTCCATGCTTCACTATTCAGAACATGAAAAATTAATTCTGGATATTTTCCATTTAGAAGGTGAAGTAGATCAATGGTGGACTCTAATAAAGAATACGAGCCCTCGAGATGAAATTGAATCCATAGAATGGGATGAGTTCATTAACTTATTTTTCAATAAGTAATTTCCTCGCATTCTTCGAAAAAATATTGAAAAGAATTTCCTTGAGATTAAGAAGAAGTATGATTAATCTATTGGTAGATATGGAGCTATTTTTTGAAGAATTTCAAGGTATGCATCTGGCATTATCATCCAACATGAATGTAAAGTTGATCGATTCTTCAATGGCTTAAAACCAAGTATTCAAAAAGAATTAGCTATAAGATACATCAGTAGATATGAAGAAATTGTGCATTGTGCTATCAAGTTATAACTATAAGTTGTTGTAACATATCTATCTCATTGTTATGACACGAAACAAAAGTTGGAGTTCAAGGAAAAACCTCAGAACAATGGTGAAAAGAAGGTGAACGTTTCTTTAGGCTCAAAGTGTAGAAAGAATCATGTTGGAGATTGTCTAAAAGGTACTATAAAATGATTCAAGGGTGTAAAAGAAGGTCATAAAGAAGGTGAGTGTCGAAGTAATGAGAAAATGGTTTCTAAAGGCGTGAATAGAGATAAGACTACAGAGAACGCTCCACAATCACATCAATGTTTTATGTGAAAGGAAATGGGCCATGATGATAATCAATGCCCTAATTCAATGGTTAATGATGATCAACATGATCAACCTTTGAAGGCAAAGGATAAAGGTAAGTCACATGCAATCATTATTTGTGATGTTGAGTATGACAATGATGTTGTGAAATGATTATGTGATTATGTAATGGTATTTTAAAACAGTATCATGGAATCTCAGTTTGGGCATCGTGGATGTTTAGAATATCTCTATATTGGTTTTCAATAAATATATGGTACCAGTAACCATGAAAAGTGATTCAAATATTTTAGAATGTAGATGATATCCGCATAATGAATGGATAAGGGGAAAATAATATGTTTGATAGTATTCATGATCTCATGATTGATATAAGGACTAAGTGATATCATGGTTTGAGTATAAAGAATTTTTGGGATTTTGGTATGTGGAAAGTGTTGACATTTATCTACATTCATGTTTTGACTAATGTTCAATGGGTATTCATTTTTCAATAGAATAAATAATTAAGGCATTCAAATGTTTGGAATGTGACCAACAAAACATATCTTATGATATATGGGGATAAATTATGGTATTCACATTCTTGTTATATGACCTCTCTGCTAATGTTTTTCACTATAATATGACATTATATAGTAGTATTTCGGATACGCCTAGAGATTGGAATTTATTATCTTGGATATATGTTAGTATTGATTAAGGCTATAACTTTTTTCGATGTTATTGATGGAATGTTATAATAATGTAGTTTTAGAAAATGGACAACCCATAGGACGAGCGACAACCCATCGCATCGGGCAAGGCTGTAGGAATCGAATCCATAACCCAAGTGCGACATGCCTTTATTTCCTACCACTGGCCTACAGGAAATCCCTGGTTAGTTGGAACTAGTTTAATTTTATTAAGCAGTATGATAGATTATGTATAAGTACATTGTTGGAATCATATATGATTAATCACATCATATATGGACTTATGCTAACATTTTTGTGAAAAAAATAGATGGGATGACTTATCATTCTATCGCATGATCTACTAATACTTCATGAATGAAAAATTGATCGTCATTACATTAAATATAGATGAAGTTGAAATTGTTCATGGAATTACCAACGATGATATAACACTAAAATCAATTAAGTATTTCTCTTTATGTAAAAGTTCATAAATGTTAGCGAAATGATCTTGGAAAAAAATGTTGTCCTAGTACTCATATATCTGATGAATCAGATGGTACCTTAGATCATAAAAAATTTATGGCTTTGCGATTGTTGGCTTTTTCATAGCCATGTCCTATATAACTCTTCATCAGAAGTTCATGGTTATATTTCTCTTCCATATCCATATTTTCACATATGTTGTCATATGTGGAAACCGAGTGGTGAGTTACATTGGGTGACTGATATGATTCTAACTTCACTTTTTAAAATGAATTTTTAGTATTCCTTTTTATGATATGGGTTTCTATGAAAGAAACTATCAAGTAGTAAACCATTTATAACCCCGACAAATTTTGAGGGAGAAATTAATTTTAAGGGTGGTAGAATGTAACACCCTGAGATTTTATGAGATATATTATTTTTAATTTCTTTTATGTCGTCTATTATACACTACACCAAGATTGGCTTGTACTATACACAACACGATATTAGCTTGCAGTATACACAACACTATTCTTGGCTCGTGTTACACACAAATTCAAGTTTGTTTTGTTGAAATTATTCTACACAACATTAAGTATAGAATTTATTTAATGTATAAATGAAATATGTTTTGATTATGTTATAAGAAACAACAAACAAAGCGTTAACTTCATGCAGCCTTGACTTGGCTTGCATTACACGCAATCAATACCTTCCTCGATAGCGTGTGTAGTACACAATACCAAGTTTCACTAAATGAGATATTATTAAAATATTATTATGAACTAGCTGTTATGTATAGTAATACCCCATTTTTTTTAAAAAAACTTCAAAATGGACTTCATTTTTTGATTCAGAATATCAAAATTAGCCCAGAGTGAATATTTTGTATTTTTCATAAAACATTAAATTTTTTATGAATAGTGAAAACACAGGGTTACTATTTAAAAACCGAAATTTTCTTTAAATAATTATTATTTTTATTTAAATTTATTTTAGGTCAAAATTTATACATAATACCTATATAAGTTCAATGTAATTCATTCGAGTCATTCTATAATGATTTTAGATATATAAAAATTTTATTGAACTTTTCACCGTCTTTTACACACCGACTAGGAGATTTTGAAAATTTACATAAAACTTAATTTTACCTCTTGTGTGAGTGGAATTTAGAAAATCAAAGAGACACAGCTAATATCAAAGAGTAAAATGAGGTTCAATAAGATAATAATAAT
This sequence comes from Viscum album, assembly GCA_963277665.1. NCBI lineage: Eukaryota > Viridiplantae > Streptophyta > Magnoliopsida > Santalales > Viscaceae > Viscum > Viscum album. The sequence continues at coordinate 1,069,837,756 of OY728157.1, read as the reverse complement.
TTTTTTGTGAATAATAATTTTTTACATTTTTTAACACAGTTAAAAGTAAATAGGGTAATTAAGGGTAAATATGATATTATTATAATCTAAAACACGTACTAATTCTAATAGATAAGTTTAATTCGACCAAAAACAACATTCAGAATAAAATATGACCATTTAGGTCCACTTGGATTAGATTAGGACACTTATTTTTATTTTAATTAAAGAAGAGTTAAAATAGTTAAAATCAACGTTTAATAACTAAAACATTTTTAATATTGGGTTATACATAAGATAAATTCGACTATAATTATTCATTATAAACATAAAGTGATTTCCTACATAATGGTATTTTATTTATAATATTTATACATTAAATAATTTAATTTATTTATGACACAATAATGATGCAGTAATTACCTTATTAATCAAATATTTTTGTAATTGATGTTATAAATACCCAAATAAATGTAATTTGAGACTTTTTATGAATTACTCTAATTTTTTAGGTTAATATGACATGTTATTATAGATTAAAGTAAATGTTTTTGAACTAATAATACTTTTATGAGTTTCACAAAAATCAATTACCAAATAGTGTCAAAATTGACGTAAAATAGTTTTTAAAACAAATATTATATTATTAATTATTATTTTATTCCTAAAAATCTAGGGTTATGCCAAATGACTAAGATAAAGTTATATATATTAATAATGAAGAACATGGGGTTCTTTTGGCGTATTATATTTAGTTTATTAACCATATAGTGTAAGAAAAAAAGAAGACATGGAAAAAGTTAAATTATTTAACATAGAGTTAAATCTAAATGATAAGTTTAAAATAGAAACCTAAATTTGTCTAAAATCTACTGGTTGAGAGGTATTAGACCCATCCCCACTTTATATTAGAAATAAATCTATTCAGAGCTATTATAAACCGAATATGACTTTATTAGAATATAATATTTTTAGTTTTTTAATGGTGCCCCTCTCCTCCCTTATAAAAAGGGCACCCCTACCATATTCTTTTCACACCCTTTTGATCCTTGATTCTCGGAAAAAACCTGCCAATTACTCATCTCAACTTCTCTAGTTATATCATAGAGGTTATGGTATTCTCAAAAGACCAACTCTACTTCCCTAAGAAGAAATTTAAAGGTGGTGCGTATAGGAAGAGGTAATCTCTTCTTCCGACTATTTCAAGTTTCATTCTTCTTCTACTTCCTCTTCATTAGTTGTCTCATTATAAAGTATTAACATCAGCATTAATTATATAATTATATGTTTTTATAAATATAAACCAAAAATATTTCACCTTCTATCCATCCTACGTAAAACAAAATCACCACGCGTGCGTACGTACGGAATACCATCTCCACGCCGTGGTTTAATATGTTTTCCCACCACCACCTTACTTGGATGGGTATAATGGTGTAAAGAATAAAATTATATTAGTATTATAACATCATAATGATTCTATGATATTATATCATACACTACAATTCCATTCAATAAATATGGGAATGATGTCATCGCTCGTGCGTACGTACGGATTACCGTCTCCACGACGCGATGAGATTCATTTTCCTCGCTAACAATTCAAGAATCATTATAAATCATATATAATAGGTAATCATGAAATATAAGACAATATAATGCTACTGGATTTATGTATTTATATATATATATATCATCTACTTATTTTCATTAAATTCAACAAGGAAACGAAAAACAACGTTCATGCGTACGTACGGCCTACCGTCTCCATGAACGGCGTATTTCATTCCATTAATCGATTTATCATATATATTTATATACTGAATATATATTATATATAAATTTTGTTTTACATTATGGAATTATTTATATTAGGATATATATGATAATATCAAGAACAATATGTCGAAACACGTAAGATAAATGAAACAATTTTACCCAAAACGCAGCTTTAACATGGAATTTACAAAAGAACCTGTAATATAAAGTAATAAGTGAACCATATATGATATCATAATAATGATTATGATTCTTTAATAAGTCAATGAAATTATTTAAATAATTATTTAGGAGGATATGATACGTACTAAGGATATCAGACCAAAGATAAGGGATAATTATTCCAATGTCATTCTTATCTGAGATTGTTTATTCGTAAGTATTTACTGGGGTTATGTTCATTATCCATGCCCATATGTTCTCAAAATGTTTTCATAAAATTTTTAATTTTCATCCAAGTACGTTTAATGTCATTTTTACCATTCTTTACTTTTACCACATCGTATGGAAGGAATCCTTCTTTTGTTTACCATATGATGTACTTTTTGACTTTTCCGGCCAATGTACGAGAAGAATGTTTTTTTAAATTATATGGAGTGAAATGATTTTTACGGTGTCATAACGCCTTATTTTGATGAATTTAAATCTAAAATATTTCATGGTTATTTTCAATAAATTCCTTTTCTTTTAAAATTGTGAGTCATTTTGTTAAAAGAAAATGATTTTTAAAAGAAAGGATATTTTCCCCTAGAATTCTTTTCATGTGTTTTATATAAACCAATTTCCATCTTAGATGACATTATTTCATATGTGTATGTTTCAAATATAATGTCTATATGATTTACATGTTTTCACTTTTCTTATATGAAATTATATCCATTTGTTTTATATGGATTATGTTATGATGGGATGGTGTTTTGAATCCCATTTTATTCTTTGGGTTATGAATAATAATTTATGTTTATGTTTTGGAACAAGTAAGAATGATTTCATTATAAGATGGGTGGGATCTATATATCCCACCAATGCATTGGGTAAAGATTTATATCTCATGGGATACACATGGTTGGAATGGTATGTTAACCTGGTTCAGTGATACAGGACTGCAATGAAGAGTGAACTCAATTCAGAAAGGGACTTTGTCCACTAAGATGGTCTTGCCAGGAATGCCTTCGCTACTATGGAAATAATAACATGTTATTAATGGTTGTTACAATTAAATTCTTTATTACCATTCTATTTTATCATGATTGATAATCCATTATGATCTATGCCTTACGTACATACATTTATTTTTCCATTTCTCATGATTTTTATGATTAAATATTATGTTCATGTTTTGAATACCAAATGTATATGGATTGTTTTATTTTCTCCATGATTACCCTTAATGATCATTTGAGCTCAACCTTTAGAAGTTTTCTTTTCCCCAGGATATAAATAGTGGCTTTAGGTAAGAAAAAATGATGATCTTTATTGGATATGTTGAAGATCTTTCACCAATATTAGAAGATTGTATTCTGAGTTTCCAAAGACACTAAACTATTACGGTCCTTTGGTGTCTGTTTTGGTTATGTATTAGATACTCTGAAAATGTAATGTAATGTCTATGTACATCTAGTTTTGAGTATCTACATCAACCAGGCCTTATATATGCAATATGAGCACACAAGCCTCGTATTCACAAGAACTAAGCTACAAATATTTCAAAAAATCACCCTTTTATTGAAAACCCTTTTCCCATAAATATATTTTAATAAAACATCACATTTATTGACAAAAAATTTCTTAAAATAATTTCAATATTTCTAACAAATACATATTTTAAAATAATAGTTTCAAATTCATGACGAAAACCAGCTTCACAAAACAATCCAAAAAAATAAAAAATTGCATCAAAATAATAAATGTTGACTAGAAAAGATTTATTCCAGGATTTTTACATCAAATTCATAATAATATTAATACAATTATATAAATTTGAAATAATTTTAATATATTCAAGAAATAGGTGTCAATATTGAATCCACATACCTCATAGGTTTTGATGAAACACAAAATGGACAAAAAACGATCACAGAACTAGATAATAATTTCATGAAACCAACATTGATAAACTCTCATATGAACCACAAGATTAATTATTAACATATTTGGTATCCAAAATCGTATTTCTACCCATGATGGGTGTATATCTAAGACTCCAGGATGATAGAATATGTAGATCTATGTAGATCTATGAAACGTGATAAGAATGAAGATGAACAATGATATACATTAAGAATAATGCTTCTAAACGCCATTGATTGGCTCCAGATCGAATCAATTTCCTTGGTAGAGGTTCTCAAACATTATATGGAGAGTAATCTAGAATCTGGTCTGAATAGGATGAACATAAAACCCAATAGTGTAAAAAAAAACCTTTTGAGATCCCGTTTTTTCGGATCTAACATTAACCCTGAGGATGGTTTAGTCATACGGTTAGACCAACCCTCTACTAACTATGCCATAAATATTACCTAGGAAGACCCTCAAACGAAATTCTCACATGTAATCCTTAATTGTGAACCCACCATGCTGAATCTACTATCCAACATCTGCAACCTTGTATGGTCTCTCCTAGCAGTCCAAACAGTTTAGACAAACTGTGTGCATCCATTGAACCTTCCCATTGTCCAAAAAAACAAATATATCTTCAAACCCACCAATATTTTACCCTTATACATTATAAAATATTAAAAAATAAACAAAAATGGTTAGATACGAGCAACATGGTGTTTTAAAATATCCCCACCATAGTTATTTCCATCCCCTAAAACTAGAAAACCATTTGTACCATGAAAGAGTTTTGGCAACTGGTCTTTCGTTTCCTTCTTGCGTTCCCAAGACTCTTCAAGAATCTAACCATGATTCCATTAAACCAGTAATTGCCCAATTTGTTTACCATGTATGAAATTATCATGAGGATCAAAAATCCACCTCTGGATATGTAACAATAAAGAATATGGCTCTATGTCAACATGATCCCATCTAATTGCATGGTTAGGATCCGGATGATACTTTTTCAACTGACATATGTGGAACAAATTAAGCATCGAACTGAACCATGGTGGATACAACAACTGATATACCACCTCTCTAACTCATTCTAGTATCCATAAAGGGAATATTAATTGAGAAGATAACATTACCCCCATCCCAAAATGATGACTTCCAAGACATAGAAAAATCCATAAGAATACATTATTGGTCACAAAAATTGACAATGGTAATCATTGACAATACAAATAATATTTTTTATGACTCTGACCCATCGATGTTCACATTCTGATCAACCGAATCTTATCTATTTTTTCTTTTACAAGGCTCATCCCAACAATTGAAGTGTCAGTTGTTTTCACCCAACACGGTGGAGAACAATAAGGACACCGACACGATTCATTAAAAAGAGCCATGCGTATCATGACCCAATATCCATTGCTATTTGAGAACTCCACTAATGGTATGTTCTCTTACGATGATCCATAAAAATACATAAAACAAGATCCCAACATTTCTTCTCATGTTTGTATCTTTCTTTATGATTTTCCATCATTCTAATAGTGATACAGGGTACTAAAAGTCAATTTTGTCCAAAGTGATTTTTGTAATGATTTAGAGAAATAATATGTAAACCTCAGATAACTATCTAACATGATTGAAACATGTATTCTATGTCTCTCTACATCATATCATGTATAGATTTCGGATCAATCATTCAACATAAGAGTTTCATGAATAGGAATGGAGTGCACCAACTTTGTGAGAAAATCCACTATCACCCAAATGACATCGTGTTTTTGAACTATTCTTTGGAGTCCTATAATAATATCCATAAATATCTACTACTATTTTCACACTAGAATAGGTAATGACTATGACATACTCTCTAAAATATTATGCTCTATCATATCATATTGACAAGTTACGTATCTCAAAATGAATTGTTCCACTTTCCATTTCTCGATGCTCCACCAGAACTACACCTTCAATGACATATACATATTCTATATTCCTATATGTACACCCCATATTTAATGGTGGTAAACATGAACAATTTTTTCTTTACAATCCATAGGTACAACCATATGAATTTTTAGCTACAAAAACCAGAGTTTCATAATTATTTAATCCCTCAATGATCCCCACACCATTATCTTTTATACTCATAACCATGAATTCTAAATCTTTTTTTGTGCCACTTTGACCATCATTACCAAATCTGGAACAATCCTGGTGAAAATAAAACTCCAAAATCATCTCTGTCATTATATTTGACATGAATATCGGCTAAGACTTACATTAACTACCATTATTATGAATCCTCATTTTCCAACTGAGAATATGAATTTATTTTTTATGCATCATCCATAGAATTTAATATTACAATTGTATACATCCAGTCGAAATAAAATATATTTCGGGATACTTCATCTATCTCCTTTTCCTCTGATTCAAATCATATTGTGAGAAACTTTGATTCAAAATCATAAAATCTAAGAATATATTAAATTTCTCACCATAGAGATAGTATCACAATGTGTTAAATGAATGGAAATCTACAACTGACTCACCATCATGTGTTGGGAAGTCATCTCATCCAATTTCCACTTCCTTGAACCATAAGAAACCATGTGTTCCCCTTACAAGATAAAATATCCCAACCCATATCCCAAAGCATCAAAATACTCCACAAAGCCCAATCCTGTTTCCAAAAAATCAAGATAGGTGTTGATGTAAGGTGAAATTTTATCTCTTGAAAATATTTCTTTAATTCCTCAGTCCATTAGAATAGATAATTATTTTTCATCCAAACTGTCCCAGGAAAAGATAGTCATGAGATGTCACACACAATGCATCACTAATAATAATGTCGACCATTAATGATCCATACCTCTAATAAAATATTTTCTTGATTCTAATATATATCAATTTATATCTTTTCTAAATCATCGAAAAACGTAATTTTCAGAAATTACATGTCCATGAAATCATACCTCTTGTATCAAAAAATCACACCCATCTAGTTCTTCAAACAGTAGATGATCTCTTACTATTTCCAAAACTATCGTCAAGTGTTAAAAATTCTCAACCTTTTTCATTAAATGCACAAATACTTCATCAATGAAAACTATTAAAAAATTATCCAGATATCTTTGAAATATCTGATTCATGAATGCGATAAATAATGTTGGTTCATTTGTATGACCGAAAGACAATATGACATATTAAAAATGGATATATCTGATTTGAAAGATGTTTTTAGAATTTCATCCTTCCTAACTATCAATTGGTGATATCTTGATCAAAATTGAAATTTATAGAACCAATGAGATCCCCTAAATTTATCGAACAAATCAACATTACATGGTATTGGATACTAATTTTTTATGATACCATGGTTATACTTATTCTAATCAATCACTACTGAAAAATAGGTATATACCCACGGTTTTGCAAAAAACTGTGGGTATAGGTTACCCCTATACAAACGGTTTCAGAAAACTGTGGTTATAGGGATTGTATGTGAACCTATACCCACGGTATTCCAAAATTTTCTGTATAGGCCATCTATACCAACGATTGTTCAAAAAACCATGGGTATAGTTTTCTTTTAAGAATTATACCCACGGTTTTGGTGAAAACAATGGGTATAGGGTATTTTCCAAATACCTATACTAAGGGTTCTTGAAAACTATAGGTATTGCGGGTTTTTTGAAGACCTATACCCACTGTTCTCTAGAAATATGGTTATTTCATTCCCACATTATGGTGGGGAAAAAAATTAGGTGGGACACGAAAAAAATTTCACGGGAGGAAATATTTTAACTATTTCGATTAATATATTTATATCCATATAGATATAAATTCACAAAAGTTCTTTAGCTCAGTTGGTAGGCTCTTCTACACAGTTGTTGTTGGTCTTCAGTTCAAATCCCCCTGGCCGCATTTTATGAATATAAATAAACCATGTAGATCATATTTTTATATATACGCATATGTATAAACATATAACTAATATAAATAACATCTCTGTTGGTCGGTTGATGGGGTGCGTCCGAGAGACTCGGCCTGAGGTACGGGTTCGAAACAGGCTGGGCGTTTTTTTAATTTAAATACCACATATTAATATATATATATATATAGGTAGATATATGTATATATAATATCTGGAATTTTCATCTCGAGTGGTATATTGGCGGGGAGCGGCCACTCGGCACTACACGAGGCCTTGGTTCGAAACCCCCTTGCTGTTATTTTTTATGATTAAATCCCCACGGTTCCCAAACCATGGGTCAACGTTGTGCTAGTGTGTCCACGCACCTACCACGCTGTTGCAATCTTATCCCCACGGTTTCTCCAAACCGTGGGTATAGGCTGAACCCCATATCCCAACACCGTTCTAGCCCATGGTTCCCAAAACCGTGGGAATAGCACAACTTCTAGTAGTGAATTTACAGCCTTAGATATGCATCGTCTTTATTCACGAATATGTCTGGTGCATCCCATGCATAAGTGCTCCTCCAAATGAAGCATTTTTTCTATCTCTTCTAACATCAATTTCAACTCCCATATCTAGGTTGGATCCATAATATAATATATGAATGAAATAGGACTTCTCCCGGGGAGGATATCGAAAGTAATTCCACTCCCCTTAAAGGTGGTAACCTTGAGATGTTCATTAGAAATACTTCAATAAATATATCCAAAACTGCTTGAAAACTATTTTTCTTGATATCTTCCATTGATTCCAATGGTAAAACCTCTAATTGGTGAGATATTATTTTTAATAATGGTGCCAAAAAGCCCATTTTCCCTGCCATTAAATCATTTTATTCTTTATAGATATGCTTGATTCCGTCCATAGTCACAAAAGTAATTTCCCATCAATAACTGTCGACGTGACCCATGAATAATTTAAACCAATCCATAAATAGAATTAAATTATATAAATCAATCTCCAACACCACGATGTCCAATTTTAGGTCAGCTCCATCAATATTTATAGAACATGATCTACACAAGAAGGATGTACATTCTCTATCATGAGAGGATTTTGATGTTTTAAAATAGTGGAAATCAAATTGAGTTTTAATACAATAATGTCAAAAGAATGACAAGTAATGAAGGAATGTGTTGCACTCATATCAAAAAAACACTCAAATTTGTATAATTCAAATTAATCATACCTCTCACAATAGATGGTCCAACCTTATCATCCACAATCATCTTCTCAGCTTCATATAATTGATTCATTATTACACACTACACCTTGTTACTTTGATATGACTATCCTTTATAAGAATTCATGGTATTCCTAGAATCACCATGTCTAGCTCTACTATGTTGATTATACTAATTATATTTCCCTCCCTCTGTCGAAAAATAAGATTTCAGCGACAACTATGATGTATCTCGAGCACCTATCCTCAGAGAACTGTGATAATTGTACTTTAGATGTCTTATTTTATAGAAATTATTTCATTATCATGGTGTTTTTGTACAATATTTATTCCTGATCTCAAAGGATATTTGTTGGAAATATCCATATTAGACCTTCTTTCATGTAATTAGGTTTATTAATCCAGCTGTCTGATTTTAATTTCCACTCCCACCTTGGATATTGGTGTCACTCTTCCCTTTTCTCATAGTATTAGAGTTCCAACTAGTTCCCATAGGTGTACACATACTTTATCATCGTCTAGCTCTTGATAATTCTCTTTTAACCACTATCTCACTATTGGTCATCTCTATATAGTCAGCAATATAGAGCACAAATCTCATTGAATGAATCTCATATCTTAGAACTGATTTAATGACACTTTACATTAAAGGTTCACAAGACACAACCTCATGTGAAAAGTGCACTAAATACATGAATTTAGATTCATACACTGTGGGAAAGTTATTTTTCTACATAACAATAAATAATTCAATTATTCTCTAGATCATAAACAAGTGAGGATGGAATTGATTGTTGAAAAATTCCTCAAAATCAACCAAATTATGTACTTGATATACTTTTTCATGTAACACTAGTTCCCACCACTAGAATACAAGATCTCCAATAAAATACATCACCAATTTAAGCATGAGCTTGGTTGGTGTGTCGTTGAATTATAATATACTATTCACCATGTTTAGCTATTCTACATCTCTTTTTTATTCAAAATCTCCCTTGATGATGGGTGGATTCTATTTTTGGAATAAGATAGACTGGTTATCTTTTTTGGCTCTTCCCTTCAGTTCATAGTTTGCATATCATGGAAATCCTATATGATACAATGAACTAGTTATTTGCCCACATATGGTTATGGTGAAACCATGTTTTCTGTGGCTTCTTCTGGTTGGATTATATGAAGCCTACCTTGTTCAATTTGCTAAACCAACAACAAAATCATAAGATGTACTCTCTAGCAATTGAAGGATTATCATTTCAAATTCTATCACATAAACTATCAAAAATTTCATTTCAAAATCTCCCATATACATGGGGAATATTTTTTAAATCATTCATATTTCTCTTAAAAATTTCATTATATTTCATAAAATCAACATCCAATTAATTTTCCAAATTCATTAATTTGAATACAATTTCAATTTTTTTAGAAATGAACACTTTTGAAACAAATCATAGATCATTAATCAAAATGATATATTCACTCATAGTGGAAAGTAATTACCCTATTGATTGTCATTTTTTCTCATTTTCTATACCCATTAATGTGATATTCTAATATCTTATTATTGTCTCCAAAAAATTTATGAAACCAATTCCATGGTCACTTGATGATCAGAAAAAAAACATGTTAGTTAAATTCTTTTATGATATACATTTCATGTTCCAACAATCATACTCCTTTCTAATATCACAACCCATAAAAAATACAATAATGATTTCAACTCCCAGAATAAAAAAATTATAGACCAGTTGTCCAAAAATGATGTACCATGTTCAGACTAGTTTTCTAAGTCATGCATTTGGACCGAGTAAAACTGATACTAGTTATGTCAAATAGAATTATGGACCAAACAAAACTGCTACCATTTGTAACATCCCTTCTTATACTCATTGTAATGAGAAGGTGTGGGGAACCAACATTTCTATAAGCAACATTTCCAAGATTCCAATTACTGGAAATAAATTCTAAAGGGATTCAAATACAAGTGGTGGATGATTTACCCATTATGAAATAAAACCATTTTCCCAGCAACCCATAAAAATAATAACTCACTATAACATGCATGAATAAAAAAAAAGAAAAATCAACCACATAATATATATCAATACCACAACCACGTGCGCCACAATAGAATACATGCAACCGTCAATGTAAAAAAGCGATAAAATTAATAAATACTCTATGATGAACTAGACTCCATACTTGTAACAGCCCGAGATTTTATGAAAAATATTCTTTTTTATGTCTTGTGTTGTAAGCTACACCAAAAGGAGCTTGCACAACACACATCCTTGACTTGCCTTGCATTACACGCAATCGCGACCTACCTCGATAGCGTGTGTAGTACGCAATACCGAGTTTCACTAAACAACGATATGCTATAAAAATATTATAAAAACTAGCCGTTATGAATAGTAATAACCACTTTTTGAAATCCAGTAAATCTTATTTTTCAAAATGAACTTTATTTTTGGATTCTGAGTATCGAATTTAGCCTAAGGTGAAATTTTGGTACTTTTCGGATAACTTTCATATTCTGATGAATAGTGAAAATTACTAAATTATAATTAAAAACAACTTTTTTAATCGAAATAATTAATAGTGATAAATTATTAATTTGAGTGGTTTTAAAGTATATTTAGAATATATTTTTACAATTTAATACAATGTTGGTCGTTGGATGTAATTTCACATTTAAACTAGACATAAACAAGTGTCAATCTTTTGATAGATATTGTTTCTTAAAAACACGCTATTTGTTTTAACAGCGGGATTTAATTATAAAATTAATTAATGCAACTTTTATGTTATGAATTTGGTAAAATAGACTTCATTTTTGAATTCAGAATATGAAATATAGCTTGGGATGAAATTTTGGCATTGTTCTGAAAAACATCAATTTTTGATGAATAGTGAAACTACTAAGTGGTAGGTTAAAAACTGAATTTTGAATAAAACTTAATTTTACCGCTTCTGTGAATGGAATTTCGAAAATCCGAGAGACACGGTTAATATCAAGGACTAAAATGTGGTTCAATGAGATGAAAATAATTTTTTGGTGAATAGTAACTTTTTACTTTTTTTACCACGGTTAATAGTAAATAGGGTAACTAAGGGTAAATATGATATTAATATTACCCTAACACATGTCCTAATTCTATTGGAAAAGTGTAATTCGACCAAAAACAAACTTAGAAATAAAATATGACCATTTAGGCCCACTTGGATTAGATTAGGACATTTATTATTAATTTATTTAAAGAAGGGTTAAAATAGTTAAAATCAGAGTTTAATAAGTAAATCATTTTTAATATGGGGTTATACATAAGATAAATTCGACTATAAATATTCATTAGAAAGCTAAAACTATTTCCTACATGATGGTATTTTATTTATAATTTTTAGACATCAAATAATATAATTTATTTATGACACAAAGATGATGCAGTAACTATCTTATTAATGAAATATTGACATAATTGATAATATAAATACCAAAATAAATGTAATTTAAGACTTTTTATGAATTACAATAATTTTCTAGGTTACTATGATATATTAGTGTTGATTTAATCAACTTGGTTCGAACATATAATTCTGTTATGACTTTCACAAAAATCATATATCAAATAGTGTCAAAATTGACACAAAATAGTTTTTAAATCAAATATTATATTATTAATTGTTAGTTTATTCCTAAAAATCTAAGGTTCGGCCAAATGGCTTATATAAGGATATATGTATTAATAATATACAATTTGGGGTTCGTTTGGCATGTTATAGTAAGTTTATTAACCATATAGTGAAAGAAAACAAAAAGACACGGTAAAAGTTAAATTATTTAACTTAGAGTTAAATCTAATTGATAAGGTTAAAATATTACCCTAAACTTGTCTAAATCCTATTGGTTGATAGGATTTCGACCCATCCCCACTTTAGCTTCGAATAAGACCCTTTGGAACCATTATAAACCGATTTTGACTTTAATATAAAATAATATTTTGAGATATTCCTAAGGTGCCCCTCTCCTCCCCTATAAAAGGACACCTCCTCCCCCTCCTCCTCACACCAATTTGAGCACTCAAGCTCGGCCAACCCCTGCCAATTTCTCCTCTCCACTTCCCTAGCAACATCCTAGAGGTTCTGGTCTTCCTCAAAGACCAATTTTAGTGCCCTAAGAGGAGGTCTCAAAGAGGCACTTCAAAGAAGAGGTAATTACCGTTACCAATTCTTTCATCTTTAATTCTTCTTCCACTTCTTCTTCTTAGGTTGTTTCATTATGAAGTAATAACATCAGTATCACTCATATACTGATATGTTATTATAAGTATGAAACAACCCTATTTCACCATCTATCCATCCTACGGAAAAAGAAATCACCGCGCGTGCGTACGTACGGAATACCGTCTCCACGCCGTGGTGTAATCTATTTTCCACCACCACCTTACATGGATGGGTATAATGGTGTAAAGAATAACTATACATAGTTATTACAACATCATATTGATTCTGATATATTGTATAATCCACTCCAATTCAATTCAATATTTATAGAAATGATATCATCGCTCGTGCGTACGTACGGAATACCGTCTCCACGACGCGATGAGATTCATTTTCCATGTTAACCATTTAAGAATGATTATAATGTATATATAATAAATAATAATGAAATATATGACATTATAAAGCTACTGGATTTATGTATATATATACATATGTATGTCATCTACTTACTTCCATTTCAAGACAATAAGGAAAGGAAAACAGCGTTCATGCGTACGTACGGACTACCGTCTCCATGAACGGTGTTTTTCATTTTATTTATCTACCTATTATATATATATATATACTGAATATATATGATATATAAATCATATTTTATATTCTGGAAGTAAGTAAATCATGATATAAGTAATAATGATGTCAAGAACAACAAGTCAAAACACCTACGATAAATGAAACGATTTTACCCAAAACGCTTCTTTAACATGGAATTTACAAAAGAACGGGTAATATAATGTCATAAGTGAACCATATATGATATCATAACAATGAATATGATTCTGTAATAAGTCAATAACATGATTTAAATAATTATACAGGAGGTTCAGACACTTACAAAGCAAGTCGGACCTAAGGTAAGGGAAATATCACAATCTCATTTTTATCCGAGATTGTTTATTCGTAAGTATTTACTGGGGTATATTTTATCATCCACATCCATGTTCCCTCAGTATGTAATATTATTTACATCCACCTAAAATTGTTTAAATCCATTTTTACCCTTCGGTTTTTTTTAGTAATACGTATGAAAGGAATCTTTTGTCGTTTTTCGTACGAGGTACTTTTTGACTTTTCCGACAAAAGTACGAAGAATGTTTTTTTTAACTTATACGACACGAACGGATTTCTACTGTTTTATAAAGCCTTATTTTCATGAAGCTTCCTCTAAAAGATTTCATGACTATTTTCAATAAAATATCTTTCTTTTAAAATTGCATGATGTTTTGTGAAAAGAAATTGATTTTGAAGAAGAAAGGATATTTTCCTCAAGAATTCAATTCAAGTGTTTTATCAAAATTATTTTCCATCTAAGATAATAAAGAGTTCTGTTTCTATCCATATTTTTACATTGATTTGAATATGTTGTGATGGAATTATGTTTATGAATCCCTTTATCTTATATGAATTGATTTATGATGTCATGATGTTTCAAGAATCCCATTTTTGTTACATGTGTTATGCGATGATGTATGTTTTATGATTATGTGGCACACATAAGAAAGGATTCATTATAAGATGGGTGGGACCTATATCTCCCTCCAATGCATTAGGTAATGATTTTATATCTCATGAGATAGACATGGCTGGAACGGAAGGTTATTTCAGTTCAGTGATACAGGACTGAAACGAGGAGTGAACTCGGTTCAGAAAGGGACTTTGTCCACTAAGATAGTCTTGGCAATGAGTCATGACTAACAAGAAATGATTTTCCATGATTATGTGTGCATGCCACAAAGATTCAAGTTTTATGTTATGATTATGGGGATCTCATTTTCACTTCTATGATTTATCCCATGTTATGATATTATGAGCTCTTTTGCAGGTTAATATTTCCAAAAGTTATGTTCTTATGTATATGATGTGATTGATATTTCTTTTGTTTACCCTTACTGAGCATTTGAGCTCACCCTTTTATGTTTTCTTTTCCCCAGGATATAAAGAAAGGTTTTTAGGTAAAAAAAGGGAAGATCTTTATGGGAGATATTGAAGATCTTTCACCACGATTAGAAGATTACGTTCCGAGTTTCCAAAGACACTAAACTATTACGATCCTTGTGTGTGTGTTTTTGTTATGTACTAAGTATTCCGCAAAAGTAATGTAAAGTCCATGTACGTCAAGATACGGGTCTCTACAGTTGGTATCAGAGGCAAAGGAGGTAGGAATGAATCCGATCCTTGGGAACTCTCACATGTGAGCGTTGGACGAAGCATGGCTCTCCGCCCAAGGGCTTCATGAGGAAATGGCTGCCACTGGGGATGGTGGTGTGTCCTGCCTAGGGGGTGTAGCCGCCCATGGAGTGCCCTGATAGGTATCAATTATAGTCCACTAGAAGTAATTCCAGACCGTTACAGTTGGTATCAGAGGAAAGGTTTAGTCAACCTTTGGAAACTAGGATGCGAAAACGTTAGTGAGATCCCTAGAGATATTTCTAAGGTATGTCTAGGGATGCCCCTAAGGATAAGTATACGTATAGGATATAGTCCTAGAACTATGGTAACGATATTAGATTAAACCAAAGATGATAGATATTTAAGTTACTCCCCCTTTATTACGATTTTTGCATCTAACACTATTCTGTTTGGGTTTTAAAAAATGGCTGGAAACAAGATGATTCACAATAATGGAGGATATGATGGACAATGGAATGATATTCTTCATGAGCAACCAAATGAAATGGGATTTGGATGTACAAAAATCATTATTATGCCGAATCAGCAATCTCACAACATGATCAATAAAGTAAAATTTGGTAAGTTTCCTGACTCAACTAATAAGAGAAAGATGGAGTTCCATGATGATCATAGAGGAAAGAAAGTTCAATTTCCCCTATGTAAATCATGTGGGAAGAGGCATCAATGAGAATGTTTCAAGGGAACTGGAAGATGCTTTGGGTGTGGAAAAGAAGGACACAAAGCAAGTAAGTGCAAAGGAAAAGGGTCGGTTAACACCATGGATGAGGATAATGGTATTGCTACGACATCAAAAATGGTTAAGTGTTTTAAATGTGGAATGTATGGGAATTATGCAAACAAATGCCCTAAGGGAAAGACTCATGAAGAGAATCAGTATGGTCATATGGGTAGTATTTATGTGGATGATGATGAAGAGACTACAAATGATATGTGAGATGAAAGAATTTTTGAAGCTCGGTCAATGGTTTGAGAATGTGGTGGAATGATTACATGTTTATCATGTGTAATTTTGGAATAAAGAGACATCTATGGATTGTTACACTGTTGTCTTTCCTTGTGTTTTGAAAGTGTATGATTAATGTTACCAGTATCCATGAAAGGTTATTCAGATATTTTTGGAATGTAGATGATATGCGCATAATGAAGGGATAAAGAGAAAATTAAATGTTTGATAGTATTCAGGAGCTCATGATTGATATAAGGACTAAGTGATATCATGGTTTGAGTATATAGAATTTTGTGGATTTTGGTATGTGGAAAGTGTTAACTTTTAACTACACTCATGTTTTCACTAAGGTATTCAAGAGAATACACGATTAAGGACTTTGAATGTTTGAAATGTGACCAACAAGACATATCTTATGATATGTGGGGATCAACGACAGTATTAAATCTCTGGTAATCGATGTAACTATATTATGAGAGTGGACTGCAGTATTATGTATAAGCCTAAAGATTAGACTGGATTATGTTGGACATAAGTTAGTATTGTTTAAGGATAGAAGATGGGATGTTATAGTAACGTAGTTTTAGAAAAAGGGACAACCTACAGGACGGGCGACAGCCCATCGCTTCGGACAAGGCTGTAGGAATCGAACCCACAACCGAAGTGCGACTGGCCTTTATCACCTACCACTGGCCTACAGGAAGTCCCTGTTTAGTAGAAACTAGTTTTATTATATTAAGCAGCATGATATATGAAGTATAAGTCCATTTTAGGAACCATATATGATTAATCTCACTATAGAATGACTTATGTATATTTAATAACTTTTGCTAACCTTTTGTTTGAGACAGATGGAATGAACAGTCATTCTATCACATGTTCTGATAACACTTCACAAATAACAAATTCAACTTCATTTATTTAAGATATGAAGTAGAAATTGTTCAAGGCACGAACAAAAGTGAGATTGTACCAAAATAAAGTAAGTATTTATTCTAAGAAAATTTTCAACTTTAGGGAAATGATCTTGAAAACCAAAAATGTTGTCCTAGTGATCTTATACCTGATGAATCAGATGGTACCTTATATCATCACAAATCTATGGATTTGTGATTACTGGCTTTTCTATAGCCATGTTCTCTACCACTCTCCATCAGAACATGATGGTTAGATTTCTCTTCCATATCCATATTTTCACCTATGTGGAAACCCAGTGATTAGTTTATTTGGGTAATCGTTACATTTCATACTTTAATTTTTAAAGCCAAGTTTTGGTATTCCCTTTTACGATGTGGGGTTCTATTAAAGAAACTTTCGAATAGTAAACCATTTATAACCCCGACGAATTTCGAGGGCGAAATTCATTTTAAGGGGGGTAGAATGTAACAGCCCGAGATTTTATGAAAAATATTCTTTATTATGTCTTGTGTTGTACTCTACACCAAAAGGAGCTTGCACAACACACATCCTTGACTTGCCTTGCATTACACGCAATCACGACCTTTCTCGATAGCGTGTGTAGTACGCAATACCGAGTTTCACTAAACAACGATATGCTATAAAAATATTATTAAAACTAGCCGTTATGAATAGTAATAACCACTTTTGAAATCCAGTAAATCTTATTTTTCAAAATGAACTTTATTTTTGGATTCGGAGTATCGAATTTAGCCTAAGGTGAAATTTTGGTACTTTTCGGATAACTTTCATATTCTGATGAATAGTGAAAATTACTAAATTATAATTAAAAACAACTTTTTTAATCGAAATAATTAATAGTGATAAATTATTAATTTGAGTGTTTTTAAAGTATATTTAGAACATATTTTTACAATTTAATACAATGTTGGTCATTGTATGTAATTTCACATTTAAACTAGACATAAACTAGTGTCAATCTTTTGATAGATATTGTTTCTTAAAAACACGCTATTTGTTTTAACAGCGGGATTTAATTATAAAATTAATTAATGCAACTTTTATGTTTTGAATTTGGTAAAATAGACTTCATTTTTGAATTCGGAATATGAAATATAGCTTGGGATGAAATTTTGGCATTGTTCTGAAAAACATCAATTTTTGATGAATAGTGAAACTACTAAGTGGTAGGTTAAAAACTGAATTTTGCATAAAACTTAATTTTACCGCTTCTGTGAATGGAATTTCGAAAATCCGAGAGACACGGTTAATATCAAGGACTAAAATGTGGTTCAATGAGATGAAAATAATTTTTTGGTGAATAGTAACTTTTTACTTTTTTTACCACGGTTAATAGTAAATAGGGTAACTAAGGGTAAATATGATATTAATATTACCCTAACACATGTCCTAATTCTATTGGAAAAGTGTAATTCGACCAAAAACAAACTTAGGAATAAAATATGACCATTTAGGCCCAATTGGATTAGATTAGGACATTTATTATTAATTTATTTAAAGAAGGGTTAAAATAGTTAAAATCAAAGTTTAATAAGTAAATCATTTTTAATATGGGGTTATACATAAGATAAATTCGACTATAAATATTCATTAGAAAGCTAAAAAGATTTCCTACATGATGGTATTTTATTTATAATTTTTAGACATCAAATAATATAATTTATTTATGACACAAAGATGATGCAGTAATTATCTTATTAATGAAATATTGACATAATTGATAATATAAATACCAAAATAAATGTAATTTAAGACTTTTTATGAATTCCAATAATTTTCTAGGTTACTATGATATATTAGTGTTGATTTAATCAACTTGGTTCGAACATATAATTCTGTTATGACTTTCACAAAAATCATATATCAAATAGTGTCAAAATTGACACAAAATAGTTTTTAAATCAAATATTATATTATTAATTGTTATTTTATTCCTAAAAATCTAAGGTTCGGCCAAATGACTTATATAAGGATATATGTATTAATAATATACAATTTGGGGTTCGTTTGGCATGTTATAGTAAGTTTATTAACCATATAGTGAAAGAAAACAAAAAGACACGGTAAAAGTTAAATTATTTAACTTAGAGTTAAATCTAATTGATAAGGTTAAAATAATACCCTAAACTTGTATAAATCCTATTGGTTGATAGGATTTCGACCCATCCCCACTTTAGCTTCGAAATAAGACCCTTTGGAACCATTATAAACCGATTTTGACTTTAATATAAAATAATATTTTGAGATATTCCTAAGGTGCCCCTCTCCTCCCCTATAAAAGGACACCTCCTCCCCCTCCTCCTCACACCAATTTGAGCACTCAAGCTCGGCCAACCCCTGCCAATTTCTCCTCTCCACTTCCCTAGCAACATCCTAGAGGTTCTGGTCTTCCTCAAAGACCAATTTTAGTGCCCTAAGAGGAGGTCTCAAAGAGGCACTTCAAAGAAGAGGTAATTACCGTTACCAATTCTTTCATCTTTATTTCTTCTTCCACTTCTTCTTCTTAGGTTGTTTCATTATGAAGTAATAACATCAGTATCACTCATATACTGATATGTTATTATAAGTATGAAACAACCCTATTTCACCATCTATCCATCCTACGGAAAAAGAAATCACCGCGCGTGCGTACGTACGGAATATCGTCTCCACGCCGTGGTGTAATCTATTTTCCACCACCACCTTACATGGATGGGTATAATGGTGTAAAGAATAACTATACATAGTTATTACAACATCATATTGATTCTGATATATTGTATAATCCACTCCAATTCAATTCAATATTTATAGAAATGATATCATCGCTCGTGCGTACGTACGGAATACCGTCTCCACGACGCGATGAGATTCATTCTCCATGTTAACCATTTAAGAATGATTATAATGTATATATAAGAAATAATAATGAAATATATGACATTATAAAGCTACTGGATTTATGTATATATATACATATGTATGTCATCTACTTACTTCCATTTCAAGACAATAAGGAAAGGAAAACAGCGTTCATGCGTACGTACGGACTACCGTCTCCATGAACGGTGTTTTTCATTTTATTTATCTACATATTATATATATATATATATATATATATACTGAATATATATGATATATAAATCATATTTTATATTCTGGAAGTAAGTAAATCATGATATAAGTATAAATGATGTCAAGAACAACAAGTCAAAACACCTACGATAAATGAAACGATTTTACCCAAAACGCTTCTTTAACATGGAATTTACAAAAGAACGGGTAATATAATGTCATAAGTGAACCATATATGATATCATAACAATGAATATGATTCTGTAATAAGTCAATAACATGATTTAAATAATTATACAGGAGGTTCGGACACTTACAAAGCAAGTCGGACCTAAGGTAAGGGAAATATCACAATCTCATTTTTATCCGAGATTGTTTATTCGTAAGTATTTACTGGGGTATATTTTATCATCCACATCCATGTTCCCTCAGTATGTAATATTATTTCCATCCACCTAAAATTGTTTAAATCCATTTTTACACTTCGGTGAGTTTTTAGTAATACGTATGAAAGGAATCTTTTGTCGTTTTTCGTACGAGGTACTTTTTGACTTTTCCGACAAAAGTACGAAGAATGTTTTTTTAACTTATACGACACGAACGGATTTCTACTGTTTTATAAAGCCTTATTTTCATGAAGCTTCCTCTAAAAGATTTCATGACTATTTTCAATAAAATCTCTTTCTTTTAAAATTGCATGATGTTTTGTGAAAAGAAATTGATTTTGAAGAAGAAAGGATATTTTCCTCAAGAATTCAATTCAAGTGTTTTATCAAAATTATTTTCCATCTAAGATAATAAAGAGTTCTGTTTCTATCCACATTTTTACATTGATTTGACTATGTTGTGATGGAATTATGTTTATGAATTCCTTTATCTTATATGAATTGATTTATGATGTCATGATGTTTCAAGAATCCCATTTTTGTTACATGTGTTATGCGATGATGTATGTTTTATGATTATGTGGCACACATAAGAAAGGATTCATTATAAGATGGGTGGGACCTATATCTCCCTCCAATGAATTGGGTAATGATTTTATATCTCATGAGATAGACATGGTTGGAACGGAAGGTTATTTCGGTTCAGTGATACAGGACTGAAACGAGGAGTGAACTCGGTTCAGAAAGGGACTTTGTCCACTAAGATAGTCTTGGCAATGAGTCATGACTAACAAGAAATGATTTTCCATGATTATGTGTGCATGCCACAAAGATTCAAGTTTTATGTTATGATTATGGGGATCTCATTTTCACTTCTATGATTTATCCCATGTTATGATATTATGAGCTCTTTTGCAGGTTAAGATTTCCAAAAGCTATGTTCTTATATATATGATGTGATTGATATTTCTTTTGTTTACCCTTACTGAGCATTTGAGCTCACCCTTTTATGTTTTCTTTTCCCCAGGATATAAAGAAAGGTTTTTAGGTAAAAAAAAGGGAAGATCTTTATGGGAGATATTGAAGATCTTTCACCACGATTAGAAGATTACGTTCCGAGTTTCCAAAGACACTAAACTATTATGATCCTTGTGTGTGTGTTTTTGTTATGTACTAAGTATTCCGAAAAAGTAATGTAAAGTCCATGTACGTCAAGATACGGGTCTCTACAATACTTTTCTAGTTCCATGATACAACATCACCAAACAACACATGTATCATGAGGTGGTTCTCAATATCATTGATAATTTACCTCTTCACATTTCATGGAAGATATCATCTTCAAAATAACCACAATTACAAAGAATGGTTGAGTATATAAGTTGGTAGTATTTCCCCAAATACTTCCTTAATCATTCCACCAAGATAAGAGAGTTTTCCATAATTATATAAAATAGATTATATAAAACATTTTCCAGAAAATGTAAATTAAATATAAACAAATTGGTATATAAATTTTTTTTTCTAGCTATAACCATATTTCAAATAAAGAATCCAAACAAAGACTTAGCGCAATTTAGATGTTCCCTTTAGCACAAATACTTCAGTCCCCAAATCCAAACTACCAGCCATGCATGCATTGTTATGATAGTTCCATACTCATGAGATGTTCCTAATCAATATAACATGTCATCATGAGGTAATAATATCTCATGTTCCATTACACCTTTGACATGGACCACCATATTATAATGAAACCAATCCTTGTAAATGTAATAAGAGAATAGACACCAAATATTCCCAAAAACAAATCGAAAATTATTCCAATAATATCAACCTATTATTGAATAACCTATTTCTCAAAAGGCCATTTAAATAAAAATTATTTTTATTGAAATCCCCTATAAAAAATTTCATTTCAATATTTCACGAAAAAAATATTAAAACCCTATTTTAAACTCAATAAACTAAACTACCTTACAACACAATCCATTAAAAGTATGTAATTGCATCAAAACCACACATCATCACAATTGAATATTTATTCCCTAAATTGAACATAAATTTAATATCCAAATTCATTAAATTAAATCAATTTAAAACTAATCATATCAATTATAGTTAGATGAGTCTAGATTTATTCCACCAAACTGAATGGTTTTTATGAAACTAAAAATCTACACCGAACGGTCATCAAAATAAGTACAAATTTCACAAAACCAACATAGATATCTTGTACTATCTACAGTCAAACCAAATATCATCATATTTAGTATCCATAATCATTGATCTACCAACAACGAGAATATATCTGAATATTCTAAGAGGATAGGGGAAGAATATTTAAGTAGATATATGAAATGAAACAATAATGAAGAAGAACAATGACATACATAAAGAATACGGATCCTAGACGACAAAGAAAGGCTTTATATCAATTCCAATTTTCTTGGGAGATGATAAAAACCCGTAAATAGAGTGGAATATCAAATTAGAGATTCATAAGGGGAAAAACCATATATAGTCAAAAAAAATGTGTGAGATCCACATAATTAGGATCTTATATTAACCCAATGCATGGTTTAGTTGAACAGTTAGATAAAAACTATGTTAAATATTCATTAACTAATGAATTGGAAGAACCTTGCATGATATCCTTGTATGGACTCTTGAACCATTAATGAACAACACAAAAGCTATTATCCAACATTTGTAACCCATAACTGTTTCTGGTAAATTTTTCCATTATTTAGAAAAACTGTGCACATCCCGTCTGCCATCCCTTTAGCTCTAAAAATGTTTAAAAATATCTACAAAACCTCCCAACCTTCACTATTATTGATTAAAAACATGAAAATCACAAAGAAAGGGTTATATAATAGAGATTGAGTGTTTTACAACAATGCTGAAGGAAAGGTCATTGGCCTTGGAAAATATGTAATAGTAACTCGGTATTAATTTATAATATACTTTTCATTGATGGTATAAAATGTAATCTTTATATAATTACAATGTTATGTGATGATGTTTATCTTATTAATATTTAAAATAATGATATTTTTTCAAAAATATAATTTACTATTTACAAGATTGTGATATGACTGAGTGTATGTTGTTGATATTGATTCATTAATTTCACAAAAATATTTTTTTGAGTTCATTTTATATAGAATAGTGGGTTTTGAATAGGTGACTAGGACACTATAAAATTTACTCTTTTATAAATCATTCTAGGAAATTGTTAGTTAGGGATCTACCCAAACATGAGTTCTCAAATGATAAAGTTTGTAACCTCTATTGAATATAGAAACAACCCAATAAATCTTCTAATTTAAAGAATGATGTTACAAATTCTCAACCTCTTCAGCTGATAGACGTTGAATTTTTTTTACCACAAATGTTTTATTGTTTAAATGTGAAGAACAATGTTTGTTTAAATGTAGATTACATTTATAGATATATTATTTTATTCTTTTTATTATACAATATTGAATGTTGTACTTATTTTACAATGTATTATATATATATTGAAAACCTATGAGGATATTTAATTAAGACATTAGGAAGAGACCATGGACATAAGACTGAAAGTAATTAAATTGAATCATTTTTCTGACAAAATGGTTATAATCGTAAATTAATTTTTCTTTTGTCTCATAATTGTATTGTAGTTTTAGAAATAATAAATAGAAAACATCAATAGATATCTTAGACAATTCTCAATGGATGAAATTTTCCTGTCTAATTTTGTGATGAGGCTGCAAACAATGAATGCTATATAATCAATAGAGTATTAATTAGATGTATCATGATGAAAAAACCTAATCAAGGATAGAATTATATAAATCCTATGTTTATTTAATTTACTGTCTTTTTTAATTTTTATAATCCTAACACTATAGATATTCCTGAAAAGTATTTCTGAAAGAGTGATGAAAGATGTTTCACTAGTTATTCAACATCTTAAAAATCGTATATAGTTTTTCATACAATACCCAGGAATATGGAAGAGTATATCCATGTCAAGTTTGATGAGAAAGATCTAATTGATCCTAAAACCCCTTCATAAAATCTTGAGGAAGGTTTTTTCACCTTGAACATAAACTCCAAACATTTTAATTCTTTAACAAACAAAAATTATAAAAAAATCTAGTTCTGAAGAACATCCAGAACATGAACCTATAAATGACCATGAAGTGATTAAAATTTATTATCATATAGTCATCAAAAATATTAAATACCATCATGTAGATGATTTTTTTGGAGACATATGTAATTGTATAATGACTGGACATTCTCTAAAAAACCAGGATGATCATTAAGTAATCTTGTCATGTATTAAACTAAATAACATAATTAATGTAATAAAGGATGAATTATGGGTAATATATAAAAAATAAAAACATAATCCATTTCAATGAAATAAATTTTATAAACATAATGATAGAACCAAATACACCATTAATATAAGATTTCAATTGGTGTTTAGAAACATGGATGACGAATCATACAAAATTGAATGTAATTATTCTAGATTATTTGCATAAGGGTATAGTCCTGAAGAGGTATAGAAAATAAAGTACCCATTACACCTATATCCAGAAATGAATCAATTAGAATACTACTATCCTATGTATCACATCTTGATTTAAAACTATAACCAATGGATGTAAAATTTGTATTCTTGAATGGGCATATAGTTGATAATTGTTTTGATGAAAACCCCCAAGATTTAAAAAATCATTATTTTCTGAATCATGTTATCATGTTAAAAAAATATTAATATGCTGTAAAACTATCTCATAGCGCTTTGAATGATAAGATCACCCCTTTTCATTTTGGAAATTAATTTTCAAAATGTACAGTTGATTCTACCCTATTTATAAAAAAATAAAAAAATATTTTTTATTTTTCCAAGATGCGTAGATAATATTATTTTTTGAAGTTATATAAATTATTTATTTAGTGACTTCTAAAAAATGATGAAAAATTAATTTGAAATGATTGTAAAGAATTAATTGATATTCATTATTATATATCTATTTTTTTTCAAAATAATGACGGAAGTATTTTAAATGATATTATTTTTAATGATGAAAAATTAAAATGTTTTAACATTGCTATCAAAATTGTCACGACACGTCCTCAGGGCCCGTGTCGTAACTACCCCAAGCCCACCTTTCATTGGCCATGGGTTGGCGACTAGCACCAAGGCGTAAATCCTGGAAAAAAGAGAAGGCATTGCCTTTGTAAAGTAAAAAAACACCACAGAGTAAACAAGCAGTAGAAGTAAATACTAAGTAAAAGCTGGTACAAGAGTGAAGTGCGGAAAAGTATGTGGGACAGTATACAAACTGAAACTGAAAGTAAAGTACAACTCAAAAGGGAAAACATCAATTGAAAGGTAAAGCCTCAATGACGAGCTATCCACTGGAAATACCACCTGAAGGGTGGGTACAGAAAGCCTCCACTGCTCCTCGGGTCCAGCCGACCGCTCCAAGTTCGTCCCCCCTAGTGGTCCACCTCTAGGTATCATCCTGCTCCGCAAGACTCCACCACGATCAACGCTGTCCGTCGTCTGCAACCAATACAATGTAGTGCGGGCATAGCCCATGCAGGGGTGAGTATATGCTACTCAGTAGGGAACCCGAGACCCCCGAAGGTCTCCCAGAATTCACAAAGGATAATTCACAAAGGAAAGATACAATCATGATGTAACATCTGACACTGCTTAGGTATATTCCCATACATATACCTAAGTCATAAATTCTCATTCGGCTCCAACATCCGAGCCCAAGTACAACCCAGTCCACACAAGAAAGCAAAACGTAAATCCACACAGGATAGCACAACAAAATCCACACAGTAACGTAAAACAGGATTCAGCTCACACAGGTATACTTCTTCGAAAGACGATAGCGATGATCACTGATCCATCTAAGTCGTCGGACCCACAAATGATCGATAGGTACTAACCCCCGCAATGACCCACATAGGATTAGACCCACACAGGATCTGTAGGGGCTGGCTCACACAGAACCGCTGAGCGCTGACCCACACAAGATCATACCCACACAGGATCGGTAGAACTGATCCACATAGGATCGCTAAGTGTTGTAGTCGTCGTCATCGAATCCACTGAGGATCTCTGCACAGTCGTCGTCGCAGTCACAGTAGCAGTCGCAGCCAGCACTAGGGTTCCCATACATAGCAGGCTCGTTTGGGAGGGTCCGCTCCACGAGCCGAGAGGATGATACATCAACTAACACATAGTCCAGAGTTGATGTATCCAAAAGTTCTGTATCGTCAACAGGAACTCAACATCGCAGACGACGCGTCGATCGGACGCTCGGTCTGAGAGTTATAGGCTTTTTCGTCACAGGGGCCCGGTTCGTTTTTAAGGAAAAACCAACCCGACCGTACTCCACCTACGTCCAACCCTCGGGCATAGTAAGCCAAAACATCCGTCTCACTAAGAGGAATCCAACAAAGTTGACAGCACGTCAATCGGACGTCCGTAGCTAAAGATATGAGCCTTTCCGCTCCGAGGGCCAGGTTAGTTTCGTGTACAAATCAACCCAGCTGAATGCAAAGTAATCCAAAACCTTGAGTGCAATATACCGAAATGGCCGACTCGATTCAAGCATCACATCGCAACTGACAGTGCGTCGATCGGAGGTCCGTAGCCCATGTTATGGGCAAAAGTCCGAAGAGGGTCCGAAAACGGGGGTTTTGGGCCCGGACCGACCCAGCCTGAGACCCCCCGGTCGGCCCGGCCGGCACGGGCAGGCCCGGCCCGGCCAGTGGCCGCACCGTTTCGGCATGGGGGGCGCCTGCCCCCCTGGTGAAACCCCCCCCCCCCCAATTAAGGGGGCCATTTTTGTAGGCCGGCCGGGGGAATTAATTCTCCCAGCTCCCCTTTTTCCGGCCGGCCTGCACCGGCCGGATGGTTCTGCCGACAAGGACCGGCGATGGCCAGTCCTTTCCTCCATCGCCGACACCGGCGGCCCGAAACCGGCCGCCGGTCACCCTGCTTCGCCGCGTCCCGGAACCTGCCGCGTCTTGATTCGTCTGGCGCGGTGCGATGGCACCGCGCCCCCTCGTCTGCGGCCCCGCTATTGCCACGGCGTCTTCGGTTTTCTTCGACATGGCGCGACGATGTCACGTCCTTGATCAACATCAAGGCGTGGCGCGACTGCGTTGCGTATTACTTGCCATGAAATTCCCGCGTGGTGCGACAGTACCACACCATTCTGTTCCATCCACAAGGAATAAAACAAGGATAAAGGAGGAGGGTCGGCCGTGTTTGTGTGGTCCAGCCCCCTCTCGTTAATTGTTATCATTTAGTCATTTATCCAAGTAGAACGACAAACTAGAATTCATGAACAGAAAATAATTAATTAAAATAAACCCCTACCTTGATAAAAGATAAGACGAACGTCGGCGTCACGAAGTGAGGATTCAAAGATATTGACGGAGTTTTTGTCGCGGAAAACCGTTGTGAAAAGAGACGTCGTGGAAGAAAAACATCGAGGAAGAACACGTCGCGTCGCGGGTCGGTGTCGGGGAAGACGGTCTCCGAGGGCTCGACGCTCCACGTCGGAGATCGTTCGTTCTTCATGTTCTTCGTCAAATAAGAATATGTTCATCCCAAAATCTCTCAATGACAAAACTCTATCAACAAAATAAAATAAGCTCCATTTTTATTTTATTAACACAACAAGCCTTTTGAAATTCAAGGGTTTGAATTTCAAAAACTTACATTAAACTCACAACATTAAATCCATAAGTTTGATAAACATAAGTTAACAAAATTTAATGGGAGTTGAGGGGGGTTAGAGGATATGAAGGGGTGGGGTTTGTGTGGGACCCACCACCCTCATAACCTCCCAAGGGAGGTTGGGTAGTTACCCAACGTCCATCCAAAGGATTAAACACTTAGATTAAAATAATAAAAATTGTAGAATAATTATAAAATAAACTTCCACAATTGTTATCATCATCTCTCATGAAAACGCATCTTCGGAACAGGTGTTCCTAAGAAATTACCGGCGCAACGGTTCCATCGGTTCCCTTGGAATTCAATTCCGAGCATCAGTTCAAAAGTTATAAATTCAAGCTCGTTCGTTCACTGAATGTACCCGAGCTAAACTTTGGTTAGAAATTACTGGCACACCGGGCCTCGGAATCAGGTGCCGTATGAAACTGCGTTCTTGTAAAATCCCAAAGAAAAATTATGAATAAAATTTCCTTGAATTTTACGGGTCTTTACATTACTCCCACTTCAAGGATTTATGTCCCCATAAAGATACATCGAAAACTGGGGAAACAAATGTGGGTACTGAGCACGCATTTGAGCCTCCCGCTCCAAAGTTCTCTCCTGGAGGTTCTCGTGCTGCCATCTGATGCGCACTAGAGGAATCGACCGTCCACGTAGGACCTGGTCCTGTCGATCCTTGATCTCCACTGGGACCTCCGCCAAAAGTCACCCCATCATCAACGTCAAGCTCCCCATGGTCAATGACGTGCGTCAGGTCGTGCACGTATCTCTTCAGCTGAGATATATGGAAGACATCGTGTACTCGGTGTAACTGAGGTGGTAGAGCCGACGAAAAGACACCTTTCCAATCCTACTGAGGACCTAGAAGGGTTCAATTAAGAGTGGAGACAACTTGCCACCTCGGCCAAATCTCCGAAAACCATGTCGAGCTGAGACATGTAAGAAGATGTGGTCGCCATCCTCGAACTCTAGTGGCCTCCACCTCTTGTCAGCATAAGATTTCCGCCGGCTCTGAGCTGTCCTCATCCACTCCTGAATGACCTGGACCTTCTCTATCATTTCTTGAACCATCTATGGTCCCACAAGTGCTGACTCCCTAGGGTATGTCCAGCACAAAGGAGATCTATATGGTCGGTCGTACAACACCTAGTATGGTACCATCCCGATGGTGGAGTGGTAGCTGTTGTTGTACGCAAACTCCACCGAGGGTAGGTGGTCCTCCCAACTGCGACCAAAGTTGAGGACACATGCGCAGAGAATATCCTCAAGAGTCTGAATGGTCCTCTCCATCTGACCATCTGTCTGAGGGTGGAAGGCTGTGCTCAGACGTAGTTGCGTCCCGAACGCCTTCTACAAACCCTTCCAAAGCCGGGAAGTAAAGCCAGCATCTTGATCGGAGACGATAGATGATGGCACACCATGGAGCCGTACAATCTCCTGAACGTAAAGTCATCTGAATCTCTCCACTGAGTCCTGCTCTCTGATGGGTAAGACGTTAGCCGACTTGGTGAGTCGGTCGAGAATCACCCAAATAGAGTCGTGACCTCTGAAAGTGTGTGGAAGTCCAGTCACGAAGCCCATAGATATCTCGTCCCACATCCACTCAGGGACCTCCAAGGGCTGTACCAAGCCTACTGGTACTTGATGCTCTGCCTTCACCTCCTGGAAGGTGAGGCATCGAGAAACGAACTCTGCCACGACCTTCTTCATGCCCAGCCACCAGTGATGTCGTCTAAGATCCTGGTATATCTTCACCACTCCAGGATGTACCTCCAAAGGAGAAGTGTGAAACTCTCTCAACACCTCGTCCCGTAAAGCAACTGGTACCAAGGTAAGTCCTCTGAAAAGGATGTAGTTCTCTGCTCCAAAGGAGAAACCATCTGGTGCCTGTCCTGAGGATATCTGTGAACGCCGCGTCTCACAGTCAGCGTCTCCATGCTGTGCTTCTCTGACCAACTGCAGTAGTGGAGGAGTGACTGTGAGAGAGAAGAGGAAGTCTGATCCATCTCTATCCATAAAGGATATCTGCAAAGAGGCTAGCTGCTCTGTTGCCTCCTCAAGTAGCTGAATGCCCGTCCTCCTACTGAGAGCATCGGCTACCACATTCCCCTTCCCAGGAGTATAGACTATCTCAAAGTCATATTCCTGGCGGAACTCAAGCCATCGTCGCTATCTCAGTTTGAGATCCTTCTGAGAGAAGATGTATCTGAGACTCTGATGGTCAGAAAACACTATAAAGTGCTCGCCCATCAGATATTTTCCCCATGTCTTCAAGGCGAAGACCACTACTGCTAACTCCATGTCATGGGTAGCGTTGTTATTCTCATGCGGCCTCAACTAACGTGGTCCATAGGTGATCACTACCCGATCCTACATCAGGACACATCTGATTCTGGTCCCTGATGCATAGAAGTAGACTACGTACCCTACTCCCTCCTCAGGAAACCTCAAGATAGGTGCACTGGTCCATCTCTGTGTCATCTCCTGGAAGCTGTGCTAACATCTTTCTGACCACACGAAGGGTTTACCCTTCTTCGTCAAAGCTGATAGTGGTGCCGCAACTATGGAGAAGTCTAGAAAGAATCTCTGGTAGTATCCAGCTAGTCCCAAGAAACTCCGCACCTCCGTCACGCTCCTGGGTGGCTCCCAAGCTAGCACTGCCTCGATCTTCACAGGATCTACTGCAACTCCCGCCTCCGATATGATGTGTCCCAAGAAGTGGACATCAATTATCAAGAATTGACACTTAGAGATCTTTCCATAAATCTGGTGCTCTCGGAGTGTGTCTAGTAAAACCCGTAAGTGGTAGGCGTGCTCCTCCTCAGTCGTCGAGTAAATCAAAATGTCGTCGATGAAGACCACGACAAATCGATCGATGTATGGCTGAAAGATCTTTTTCATGAGGGCCATGAACACTGCTGTAAAATTGGTTATGCCGAATGGCATAAACAAGAACTCATAGTGGCCATACCGACATCTGAAGGCTGTCTTCTGCACGTCCTCGTCTCGAACTCTGAGCTGATGATAGGCTGACCTGAGGACTATCTTCGAGAACCACCATGCTCCATTGAGCTGATCAAAGAGGTCATCAATCCTCGGTAGTGGATACTTGTTACTCACTGTCACCTGGTTCGGGCAATGATAGTCGACACAAAGTCGCAAACTCCCGTCTGTATTCTTGGCAAAGAAAATTGGGGAATCCCAGGGTGAAACACTGGGTCAAATGAACCCCTTGCCCTGCAAGTCTTCCAAT
This sequence comes from Viscum album, assembly GCA_963277665.1. Classification (NCBI taxonomy): domain Eukaryota; kingdom Viridiplantae; phylum Streptophyta; class Magnoliopsida; order Santalales; family Viscaceae; genus Viscum; species Viscum album. Next base: position 1,069,805,937 of record OY728157.1, on the reverse strand, counting down.
TGTACCTGTAGATCTCGAAGCTCGGTGGGGGCCATCCAATATGCTGGAGTCGATATCGGGGTTGTCCTGGGGTACAGGTTAATATAAAAGTCTACCTTTCTGCCAAAAGGTAGCCCTGGAACATCGTCAGGAAAGACGTCCGCATACAGATCCGCCACTGTAAGAAAACCAGGACTTCGCATGTCAACTGCTCCTAGGATGAGGCAAGAAAACTGATGAGTGATGGGTTGTCCTCTCCTCCGCGGAAGTCCATAATGTGCAACAAAGGCTCCCTTCTTGCCGGTGAAGGTGAACCTGCTCCCGTCGGTGTGTACACATCGCACCTTGTTCCTAATACATTCAATCTGTGCATGGACCGTAGACAACCAATCCATGCCCATGATGACGACGTAAGGCCTCGACGCTGCTACAAGAAGATCCCATCCGAAGATCTCACCTCCTAGAGTAAGCTCACACTGCCGGCACCAGTGCGTAATCGTCGAGTCTTCTCCCGTAGGAATCTCTAGCCGTAAGGATCGAGCCAACAGCTCTGTCGGAATCTCCGAGCTCCGAACAAGGGAAGCGGCTATGAAATAATTACTCGCTCCTGTGTCTATAAGAACTACAGTAATGGTGGAATAGACACAGATAGTACCTCGAATCATCTTGGGCACACCGTGGTCATAGGCCTCTACTTCCTGGAGATGTGCCTGTCTCTACCCACCAACTTCCTGTGGTCGGGGTGGACCTCCTGGTGGTGGTGGTGGTAGAGCCTCAAAGCGTCGCACACCACCTGCTGCTCGGCCAGCTCCTATGCCTCATCTGCCTGCTCCCTGCGGACTGCCATGGTTGACCCTCTAACTCTACCTCGGTGGTCCCTCTACCGTCTGCTGCTCCTCGGCACGGCGGGTCTTGTAGTCACTTGCCATGTGGCCCTGCCCGCCGCACGAGTAGCACTGTCTGCCTCTTGAAAGACTGGCTCTGTGCTGTGTGCCCCGCACTGCTAAGCCAGTGTACTGAGGTCTTCTACTTGAGGTTCTGTTCTTCCTGGACCCATGTGTCATCCGTCAACTGCTTGTTGCAGAAGAATCTGCTACGTGCCACCCTACGGTGGGTCTCGGCGCTGGTGTAGACTCAGCAAGAAAGCTCTCGATCAAAAGGGCTCTCTCTAGTACTCCTGTCTGAGTCGGAATGCTGAGGGAGATCAGCGATGCCCCGATCTCGTGTCTCAATCCCTGCTCAAAAGTACAGGCCCAGAAGAATGGGTCATATACCATGTCTGTCAAGTAGCGCGAGAGATTGATAAATCTCGCCGAGTACTGGGCGACCATCACGCTGCCCTGTCGCAGCTGAAGAAGCTCCTGGATGCGCACCGCATGGTGGGTGGCTTGGACGAACTCGGAGCGGAAGAGGTTCTCAAAGTCCTTCCAGAGAAGAGATGCCTCATCGTGCACCGGGAGCATCAAGCTCCACCATCTGCCTGCTGCTACATGCAGTAGGCTCGCTGCGAGGATCACCATGAGGTCTGCTGGTGTCCTCATTAACCTGAAAACTCTCACCACTTCCTCTAGCCAGTCCTCGGCTGCCTGGGGGTCCGTCTCCCCACGGAACATGGGCGGTCACTGGCGCTGGAGCTCATGCAGTGCACTGAGGCGACGTGCATCATCAGCGGCTAGTGATGGAAGCATCGGTGGATCAGTGGGTAGAGCTACCGCCAGTGCCACTGCTGACAAAGGGCCCTGCATCAAGGCCTCGTCGCTCGGTGGGCTGTCGTCACGCTCGACTCTCGGAACCCTAGCTGGCTGTCGTCGTGGGGCCATCCTTAAAAGGAAACAGGTGCTCCACGGTCAGAACAATATACCTAGTGAGCTGATACAAAGTAATCACAACGAAAACTTGAAACACACATGCAATCAATGTTTTCGTGCATCATGTCGGAAATCAGAAGTCAGGGTCCTGGTGTACGGATACGTTGGCCGCCGCCCCAACACTGGACTCCCTAGACTGATAACAACACTCGATACACTAAACACTATTTCTTCCCATAGAAAAAGATCAGATTACCATGTTCTGTGGTAGATCCGAACTGCTCTGATACCAATTTGTCACGACCCGTCCTCGGGGCCCGTGCCGTGACTACCCCAAGCCCACCTTCCATAGGCCAGGGGCTGGAGACTAGCACCAAGGCGTAAATCCCGATAAAAAGGAAGGCATTTCCTTTGTAAAGTAAACAAACACAACATAGTAAACAAGCAGTAGAAGTAAATACTATGTAAAAGATGGTACAAGAGTGAAGTGCGGAAAATTAAGTGGGCCAGTATACAAACACAAACTGAAAGTAAAGTACAACTCGAAAGGGAAAACAACAACTGAAAGGTAAACCCGCAACGATGAGCTATCCACTGACAATCCCACCTGAAGGGTGGGTACAGAAAGCCTCTACTGCTCCTCGGGTCCAGCCGAACGCTCCGAGTATGTCCCGCATAGTGGTCCACCTCTAGGTACCGTCCTGCTCCGCAAGCCTCCACCATGATCAGCGTTGTCCATTGTCTGCAACATACACAACATAGTGCGGGCATAGCCCGTGCAGGGGTGAGTATAAGCTACTCAGTAGGGACCCCGAGACCCCTGAAGGTCTCCCAGAATCCACAAAGGATAATCCACAAAGGAAACATAGAATCACGAAGTAACATCCGACACTGCTTAGGTATATGCTCATACATATACCTAAGTCATCAATTCTCGTTCAGCTCCAACATCTGAGCCCATGTACAACCAAATCCACACAGGAAATCAAAACGTAAATCCACACAGGATAGCACAACAAAATCCAGACAGGAAAGTAAAATAGGATTCAGCTCACATAGGTATACTTCTTCGAAAGACGATAGAGATGATCACTGATCCATCTAAGATGTCGGACCCACAAAGGATCGATAGATACTAACCCCCGCAATGACCCACACAGGATCAGACCCACAAAGGATCTGTAGGTGCTGGCTCACACAGAACCACTGAGCGCTAACCCACACAGGGTCGGACCCACATAGGATCAGTAGCACTGATCCACACAAGATCGTTGAGTTTTGTAGTCGTCGCCGTTGTCATCGAATCCACTGAGGATCTCTGCACAGTCGTCGTCGCAGTCACAGTAGTAGTAGCAGCTAGCACTAGGGTTCCCGCACATAGCACGCTCGTTCGGGAGGGTCTGCTCCATGAGCCGAGAGGCTGATACATCAACTGACACATAGTCTAGAGTTGATGTATCCAAATGTTCCATATCGTCAACAGGAACTCGACGTCGCAGACAGCGCGTCGATCGGACGCCTGTTCTGAGAGTTATTGGTTTTTTCGTCCTAGCGGCCCGGTTGGTTTTTAAGGAAAAACCAACCCGACCGTACTCCACCTGCATCCAAACCTCAGGAAGAGTAATCCAAAAGATCTGTCTCACTAAGAGGAATCCAACAAAGTTGACGGCACGTCAATCGGACATCCGTAGCTCAAGATATTAGTGTTTCCGCTCCGAGGGCCCGGTTGGTTTCGTGTACAAATCAACCCAAACAAACTCAAAGTAATCCGAAACCTTGAGTGCGATATTATGAAATGAATTTCTCGATTCAAGGATCGCATCGCAACGGACAGTGCATCGATCAGAGTTTTGTAGCCCATGTTATGGGTAAAAGACCGAAGGCGGTCTGAAAATGGGGGTTTCGGCCCCGAGACCGACCCGGCCCGAGACCCCCCGGTCGGCCCGAACCGGGTCGACCCGCCCCGGGTCTGGGTCGGTCCGGCCCGACATGGCCCTGCCCGGCTGGGCACACCACTCCCAGCGCGGTTGCCAGCTCGGCCAGTGGCCGCGCCGTTTCGGCAAGGGGGGGGGGCGCCTGCCCCCCTGGTGAACCCCCCCCCCCAAATTAAGGGGGGCGTTATTGTAGGCCGGCTGGGGGAATTAATTCCCCCAGATCCCCTTTGTCTGGACAGCCCACACCGGCCGGCCGGTTCTGCCGACAAGGACCGGCGACGGCCGGTCTATTCCTCCATCGCCGACACCGGCGGCCCGGAACAGGCCGCCGGTCACCCGGCTCCACCGCAGCCCGAAACCGGCTGCGGTTTGATTCGTCCGGCATGGTGCAATGGAACCACACCCCCTCCACCGCGGCCCCGCTCCGGCCGTGGCATCTTCGGTTTTCTTCGACGCGGCGCGACAGCATCGCGTCCATGATCAACTTCATGGCGCGGCGCGACAGCATCGCGTATTACTTGTCGTGCGATTCCAGCGTGGTGAGACGACACCATGAAATTCTGTTCCATCCACAAGGAATCAATCAAGGATAAAGGAGGAGGGTTGGCCGTGTTTGTGTGGTCCGGCCCCCTCTCATTAATCATTATCATTTAGTCTTTTATCCACGAAGAACAACAAACTAGAATTCATGAATGGAAAATAATTAATTAGAATAAACCCCTACCTTGATAGAAGAGAAGACAAACGACGGCGTCATGAAGCGAGGATCTGAAGACGTTGACGGAGATTTCTTTGCGGATAACCATCGCAAAAAGAGACGTCATGGAAGAAAAACATCGAGGAAGAAGACGTTGCATCGCGGGTCGGTGTCGTAGAAGACGGTCTCTGAGGGGTCGGCACTCCATGTCAGAGATCGTTTGTTCTTCGTGTTCTTCATCAAAGAAGAATATGTTCATCCCAAAATCTCTCAACAACAAAACTCTATCAAAAAAATAAAATAAGCACCTTTCTTATTTTATTAAAACAACAAGACTTTTTAAATTCAATGGTTTGAATTTCAAAAACATACATTAACCTCACAACATTAAATCCATAAGTTAGATAAACTTAAGTTAACAAAATTTAATGGGAGTTAAGGGGGGTTAGAGGATATGAAGGGGTGGGCTTTGTGTGGGACCCAACACCCTCATAACCTCCCAAGGGAGGTTGGGTGGTTACCCATCTTCCATCCAAAGGATTAAACACTTAGAGTAAAAAAATAAAAATTGTAGAATAATTATAAAATAAACTTCCACAATTTTTATCATCAACTCTTGTGAAAACCCAACTCCGGAACAGGTGTTCCTAAGCAATTACCTGTGCAACGGTTCAATCGGTTCCCTTGGAATTCGATTCCAAGCACCGGTTCAAATGCTAGAAATTCACGCTCGTTCGTTCACTGAACGTACCCGAGCTAATCTTCGGTTAGAAAATCCAGGCACACCGGGCCTCAGAATCAGGTGTCGTCTGAAACTGCATTCTTGTAAAATCCGAAAGAAAAATTAAGAAAAAAACTTCCATGAATTTTACGGGTCATTAAATAAAAGAGTACTAAAAAAATATGGGTAAAACATGTATGTTTAATATTGATTAAGATGGAAAATCAATGAATCAACAAATTGTTGAGGTATGAGGATGTCTTTACTACTTATCTCCTAGTCGAACTGATAATATGTTTTGGCTATATATGTGTGATTATTTTCAGGAAAATGAAAAAGTGTCACACTTAAGTGGTGTAATTTTTTTAGATACCTCAATTATACATTTAATTTAGAATTGATATTTCATAGTAGAAAACCATTTTTCGTAGTTAGTTAGTCAAATATTAATTTGGAGATTGTATGTTATATAGAAAAAAACCTTTGGAATTTTCCATATTTTGGATAATTCACTATATTAATTTTGTAGTGAGAAACAATTTTTTTTCATAGTATACTAGTATGTATAAATAAAGAGTTTCAAGTTGTTTTGCGGAACAATTTTATGGATTAAACACATTTTCCTAGATTATGGATACCAATTATGATATGTAACTATAAATATTTACAACAAATAATCTATAAATATTTTCTTAATGACTCTTTATCTCTCACTTGAATTAAAAAATTTTTTGTAAGAAAACACTTTTTGAGAGACTATTCTAATATGGGTGGTAAAAATATTGATTATATTGGTATAGAACATCATATTACTTATATTTTCACTATTATAATGATTTTTTAGAATATTAACTACATCAAACATGAATATGAATTGGTTAATTTTATATGTAATTAATTATTTTTGGATCCACGGTAATAGTTTAACCACCGTTAGAATTTACTAACCATTAGAGATTTACACATTGTTTGAGTTTTACCCACCAATGGTGTTTTCCCCCCATTATACTTTACCGAAAATTTTATTTTACCCACCATTTCATTTATACCCACTATTTATGTTTTACCATCTATTGGTGTCATACCCACCATGGTGATTAACTCACTTGTGGGTTTTAAAACACCTTTGATAATATAATTATTCATGTTATTTATTCATTGAAATTTTATGTTATTTATTCATTGAAATTTTATATTATTTATATTTTATTTTAATTTACAAATTCATAAATCCCAAAATTATATATGTGAGAAATTTTCTTATTTTGATGCTCTCACTCCCTCACACAGTACTATCAAGCATTTTAATGATTAATTGTCTCCCAACAACCAACATTTTATTTCCCTCATCCAGAAATTTTTTAGAAGGTCTCTCTGATATTAATGATGAGTGCCACTGAATCAGATCTTTATGAGTTGAATCCATAAAATAATAAGAAATTATAGTCATGTTATTTTATTATTGAAATAAAAAACCCAGAACATTTGATGATAGTTGTGGTTCCAAATAATGATGTTCATGATTAATGTGTTATTTCAGATAATTATTTGGTTCTTATAGTTCTCAAAGACCAATCATGGGAAGAATGGATTTCTTCTAATGAGTGACCATTTTATACTATGTTGGTGCACCATTTATATTAATATACAATATATAGTTTTGAGTACGATGAATACTACGTTAGAAGAATAAAAAAGGGTGAAATGCTTTTTTCTCTTCAATAAAATGGGAAAGATATTTTATTATTACTCATAAATGTTTTGAAAATGACAATCTGGGAACAATTCCATGTGATGGTTAGAACATTATATATGTGGAGGCTTGAGAGGAATTGACATTATATGTTATAGAGAGAAGACCAATTACTATTGAGCATGATGGTGAATATATCTTTTTTCTTTTTCATAAAAAATATTTTATTCCCAATAAATATTGATTTACCCACCATGTGATATCAAGAAATATATCATTTTCATCTTATAAAATTACGAGTAAAGGTCAATATTTTAATATACATAATGAATATCATGATGGGAATGGGAAATCAATCATCAAGATCAGATACCCTTATTTATAGAATGTTTAGCTCATCCATGAAAGAGGTCAATGTATTAATAAATGAAGGTGAATAATCCAAATAGAAATGGGTCGTATTTTTCATTACAAGGGTCATTCTCAAATGGATGGTGATAAGTTGGTACCCCAACAAAAACACAGTGATTTGATTTTTTTATTGGATATATGAGGATTTTAATCTTGATGATAAGCCTTCTATTCTAAAGAATCATTGGGATCCAGGATTTGAGATAAATGAGGTGGTTGAATATTTATATGGGTAAGAAGATTTCTTTTCCTATAGTGATATGAAACAAAATTCCTCAACACCTGAGGGTAGTGACAAAAATCCCATTAGAGTTATGAAGCCTTTAATTATGGGTCTCCTAACAACTTTTCTCTCTCCCTATACATGACACTCATAATTATTGAATCGAGGAATAATAACTAGATATTTCTAGTGAGGAAAATTTCAAGAGAAATACTAAATCTACAGAACAAAATGGAAATTGTGATAATGGTTATGATGACGAAGAATGTGAAGAATATGAAAAAGGAAATTTAGATGAATAGAAAAGTAAAATGAATATGGATATGTGTATGACCATGATTGATGTGTTGACCAATGTGTTTCTAGTGGGTACATTTGTACTGAGGATATTTAGATGCCTCAAGAACTTATCTCTTTTGCATATTTATCAGTTGCATCCTATTTGATGATAGAATGATAATAGTTGAATATATTGATATAACAGATAGAGATGAAAATGAATCATATATTGAGGGGGAGAAATCCCCAATCATGGATATTTCTTAGGCTAATCCCCTTGATGGAGTCCATATTTTCCTAATACTCGTGTAAATAGGGTTTCAAACTAGACAATTGATGAACTGTTAGTTGGTGAATTGATAAAGATTGATCCCATATTTTTTTAGTAGAAATATTGATTTATGAGATCTGATCAATAGATTTTTTTTATATTTTATTGTTTTTAATACTTATGGTATTCATTCCATTAGTTTTATGGTCCTAGATATTGAAATATGGTACAAGCTACTTAGGTACGATAGACATGGTCTAGAGTAATCAGATTCCATATATGTGATACCTTCCATTATAAATGTGATGGATCCTAAGGTATTATTGTAAGAGAAGATTGATGTTGTAGAATTGTCTTAGAGATTTTCTCCCAATGTTCCTTCAACAACTGTTTCTTCTATATACTTTTATGATCCTACTATTTAATCATATCTAAATGATTCTTCATCTAGAGCTTAAATAGATTTCTTTTATAGAAATTATACTGTTTGACTTTATTTTTATTTTGAAGTCAAGAAACTCATGTATCTATATTCGGTAATAGATATGGAAGAGGAATTTTTGGGCTTGTGATACATCATATTAGAAAAAAAAGGATGAATTCAAATTTATTAAGTATTGATAGAGAAAATGAGGCTAGAAAATTAGTTGGAGAGCCTGATTTCTACAGTGGAATAGGTTATATATGTCATTATAGATTTTAGGGATGATTTTATAGGGATGGTGAGAGACACATATTTATGGACATTACATCATGTGATAATCCTCATCCACTTTATGTTGATCTGATTTGAACCGTTTTTAGAGAAGCACTTTGTGCTGTCTCAGGTGGTGTTCATGACCTCCCTCATGAATGTTTAAGGAAAATCTAACATAATTGAGATCATGTATATATGATGGTTATAGTGTATATGAATGATATTAAATAATATAGAGAGTAAAATAAAAAGTATATAATGTGTTAACTTTTGAGTATTTATACTAACCATGAAATTAAAAATCATTTCAAGTTTTTTGATGAGAAGATCATAAAAACTCTAGTCCATAAATCTTTTAATGAGAATGTTTATCAGTTTAAGGTGATGACCCTAGTGTTCAAGCTATTTATAGATAAGAAAAGGCATTTTTAGTGTTATGTAATGGGGAATAATTATTAATATAGACCTCATAAAACTCATGAATCCAATTCCTCATTTTTGTAAACACAATGGTTTCATAGGATGCTATTATAGATATGTATCATCTCACTGCTCCAATTTTTCCTCTAGTGTTATTCACACCATGTGTTACTAGGGATCAAAATATACATTTACCGACTCATCTCCATTCTTTTAGTGTGACACTTAATGATGGAGTATAGAATCTCAGGATATTCCTTATCCAACAGAATCATGCTATACATGTTTTCCTTATAAATACATAATATTTTTATGTTGTTCCTTATACTAAATCTTTTGGTTCCAAAAAAGGAATGATAAAATCAACACATATGCCTTCTACAAAGCCAAAAAATAGTTTATGTTTAACTTTTAAAATTTGATAGGGAATTTTTGTATAAATTTTTAGTTTTATATTTTATGATGTACTTCATTTTATTTTCATAGTGGATGTTCTCCTACTATTCATATTATGTTTTCATAACTTTTCATATATTCTTCTCAATTTTTTACAATCCCCAAAGGGGGATGGTGAATCTACGGAATTTATTTATTTACTTTATTTTTAATTTTATAGTAATGATACATTGATACAATTCTTTATAGTGTTTTCAAATGTTCCTTTGGTACCATTGAATCTAATTATCGATCAATAAGATTTACTGTTTATACCATCATAAATGATATTTTATTTGATGGAATATGTATTTAATTTATTTATTTGATACCATGTTCTCATTGATAATATTTTTTAAATACAAATGGTACTATTTAATATGTAATTATCAATGATACTATATGTATTTAATTTTATTCCATTGATACCATATATTTTATACATAATATCCTTGATACCAATTTAGATTTTCAAAAGTGATTAGATAATATATTTTAGAACCCTAGTATATGATATACATGTTTTATAACAATTCTATGTTTTTTAATCATCAAAATGGGTTATTGTTTCATCTTTGTTTTCAAAATACCATAATCAAGATCATTATGTTATTAATAGGTTTTACATTTAATAGAAGAATTTCATGATATAAGGAAGACTGGCGGAATGATGATAATGTACTAGAAAGACCCAAAATTTTACTACTCACCACTAGACATGAATAAACATTAGAGAAGACTCATATTCATGATGAAAATTTTAAAAATTATAGATAATAGCTACCACCTACAATGAGTCAACATCGGAATTGAAAATTGGACAACTATGGGGTAGGCCTATAGGTAGATTATGACTGAATATCTAAACATAGACACCCCAAAATGATGAAATGTTTTGACATGAACTACCATCAAACATGATTCACTGTTGATTATGACTTAATAATAAACATTACATACCACTTTGAAATTTGGAAAAATATTGAGATGAATCACCATTGAATGAAGTCGCCACTGGGTTGAGTCACCATTTAGAATACTCACTGCCTAGTCAAGTCACTAACCAGTGTTGTCTAACAATTACGACAATTTTTCATCACCCTTTCTCATTATTTAAAATTAATTATTTCTATATAATATACCATTAAATTTAATTCCAAGAGTTATATTAATTAATATTCTTAATGTTTTTTAACGATTTAAAGTGTGTTTCAATCAATTAGAATGATGAGTAGATTACTTAGATGTTTCTTGATTCATGAAACAAATATATTTGGAAGGATACTCCACCCTATAGAACTAATTAGATATAAAAATAAATATTATAGATATAAAAATTGTGATATATATATAACATATTTTGGATCAGTGGAATTATAATAACTATGAAGGTTTGCGAACTATTTTTTTACTATAACAATCATTAACTATGATAAAATGTGTATGATTGAGGTAAATTGACCAACCAGTTACTTCCCATGCCATAAAATATAGTTCACAAAACTATAATCTTCTGAAAATTTAGAGAACATAAATCAATATCTGATTCAAGATACATCATAGGAGACATAAGATTCTGAGCGTACTTTACCAAGATTATCTTCATTCTATACATATTTTCTTTTTCTTTATATATATTTTATTAACATTTTATGATGTGTGTGATTAATTTATATACAAAACACACACACTATCTACTGTTATTTAACTAGATGATACTTCAAATTTTATCAACTACATTTACACTTTTTGACCATTTTTTGTTGAAGAGGTCCCTATGTGACCGGTGTATATTTTATTCCCATGGATTTTTCTTGGAATAGATTTATGTGTGTCCCAGACAGATGATTTACTATTTTGTACCCAAACATGGTTGTGAATAAATGTTATTTTCTACAATCTTCTTGGGAACAATTCATTGAAGATGGTATTGTATGGGGTCATATATTGGGACTGGACCACTTTTATACATTATGTTGTGTGTTATGTTTTGTTTTATTTATATGAATTAAGATAAATATTTGAAAAATGAAAAAAATAATATGTTTTTGAATGTTAATTAATCTTTATATAAGGTTTTGATTAAGTAAATTAATTTCAAATGTAAATGTATTATACATATATTGTTTTAACTAAGACTTAATTACTCTTTGATAAATCTTTTAAGAAAAAGAACATATATTAATTGTCTATTTTAATTATCAGGGTTTTCTATTTATTTATGTGATTTTATTGAAACCAATTTTGAATATACATTTTCATTTGTTACTCAATTCATCCCCTTCATTATATACACACTCTAACTTACACATTTTTATCCATATACAATAAAAAATATAATTTGTTGATATTTTTATTGATGAAGTATATCTTTGAGAGGACCACTAGGCTAGATACCCTAAGAGGGTGGGTGAATCATGGTATGACCGATTAAATTGACTGCCCCTTTTGATTTTGTTTTTTTATTAGACAAAACCCTCTTCTCTCTGTTTCATTATGCAGAGTATGAACAAAACTGAAATCATGAAAATGATACTAAAATTTTTGCTTGGTTCACCCTCACTAGGATACCTCTAAGGAGCATACATCGACAGTGTTGCGATGTACAAATTCCACTATAAGTTCACTACTATTTACAAGTTCAAAACAGACTCACTGTATCTCCTGGTTTACAACCACTCACAATATAAAATCTAAATGCTCTCTAAACTGAAGTGTGCTTAATGCATCATTAGAAGATCCACTCACTGTTTATAAATCTTTAGGACTCTTCATTACCTCTAATGAAATATGAATCCTAAACTGTTGATAGATTCTTTGTTGATGTCAAACATTCACTCGTAGATGAATCTCTATTTGCAGCTACTGTACTAGGCAACCCCAATTTTTACGAGAATCCATCACTGGCCATTGGGATTAATTGCTGGATTATTTGCTAAATTAACTTTTAACACAATTCCCATTTTATGCTAAAAACACCTTTTACATGCAACAAATTATTTTATGTGAATCAAATTTTACGCCCATCCTCTACACTGCCTTGCACGTAATTCTCTACCTTTGCGCGAAATTCACTTTTCGCATAACCATCTTTGTTTTGCGCAACTCACATGATCACTCCATGATGAATACAAAATAAAATGAATCACATAATAGTCTATAGTTTCTTTATCGACCAAGTACAATAAACCATAAATTCATGATAAGTTTATATAAATACATTTATATAAAAAAATTTATACAATTCAAAATATTTAACATTAAAATAAAAGGAAAAATGAATAAGTTTATTTTTTGAAGTATAATAAATTAAGACAGATTATAAAACTACTATATATATATATATGTGTGTGTTTGTGTAGAAAATATAATGTGATCATTAGGTAATTTCTCATATGTCATCTCTTTGAATACTAGAATTTGTATATATATATATACATGATTTGGGAATTATAATTTTCATAAAGAGATTTATGGAAAATATAATTTATTTAGATATACATTTTGGTAAAAAGATAATGTAACATTTAAAAGATTTATGAAAAAAATATTTTAAAAAATCAACGGTTATTTTAAAAATTATATGAAAATATAAAAATTCGGACAATAAATATTTATATTTTTGAGAAATAGATGATGTCTAATTAAATTCTTATATATTTATTTTGAATATTTATTTACCAAATTAATATATTAATAATGTATAAATTGAGGTTGAAAATATGATCCCATATCAGTTACAATCTGAGGAGAAACTCATCCTGTCTTATAATGTGGATTTTAAGTATTTTTCATGTTAATCCTTGAAATAAACTTTCTTAACAAGACATAGAGAGAATTATTATTAACTAAATAATTTATCATAGGATATTATTTGGAAAATACCATATATATTATATGTTATAGTTATTATGAATATTTTATTTCAAGATATGGTGTAATAATCATAAGGATATAGATCTAGGAATATTTAGATGATTTTCTATTCACTGAGTAATTTATAATGTAAACAACATAAAATTTAAAACCATAATCCACAAATAGTGTCGTTCACAACATATAATGTACTAAATAGATATAATTAAATAATTCAAAAGAGGATTTCTTTCTAAAATATGTTTGTAATTTAGAAGAACTCTTGAATTGATTAAATATTAAGAGATTAAAATTGGTATTTAAGAAGAAAGTAGTCATTGGTAGTAAAATCAATACCTATTAATAATGATTATTTTCTAAATATTTCTATAATATATATATATATATACGCATAATTTTTTCTAGAGAATTTTTACTAGTTTTTAGGATTAAATATATTAGGTTTATATTTCATAACGCATCTTCCCAAGATTACGATAATTAATATAAAAATGTCAAACCCACATCTAGAAAATGCAGAACATAAACAAAAATCTTATATAACCCAATATTAATGGTTCATGAAAATAAAAAATGATAAAATGGTATACATGTTATATTCATCTATTTATTTATTATAGAAATCATCAAAATGTTGGAATATTCATTATGATGTTTCTATATGAGAATTTGATTCCACTAAAAAGGATTGGAATAATTTTATAAACATAAAGGTTGTGGGTGTTCCATAAATTTCCTAAAGATATAGGGATACAAGAAATTGGAATTATAAACTCTTATGAATTAGGTAGATAAATTCTTTTCAAGGAATTATTTAAGAAATTAGTGGATGTGACATCATTTTATAAAAATTATAAATTATTAATTGTTAAAATGAATATGAATTTTCATGTCAAATAGAACCTTATGTACTCATTTCATGTATTTACTATTTTCTAGTCGAAATTAAAATTATTTTTGAGTATGGTATTGTAGCATAACTATTTATTCTTTGAAGGATAGTTTCAAATCAATAACCATTATATATATCATGAAATTTTTTGTTCTGTGTATTTTTATAATTTATGAAATATTTATGATAAGAATGAAAACATTATTACATATTATATTCATTAATATTATCATCACATTTTTGATAATATATGAGAAATTATTCAATTTTTATTTTAAACATATATTTTATAATTCCTTATAGATATGGATAAAAAATTTATATTTTGTTTTTAAATTTGGATACTAAATTGTAATTCGGTTGGATTACTATTACTATTGTTTTAAATATTTTTACAGGTTTAATAATGATTCATAAATAAGAATAAAATATATCATAATAATCAAAATTGAAATTAATAAAATATTAAATATTATTGAAATTTAGTATGCATGGGTATCTTATATTCAATCTTTAACAATATAAGTTTATAATGAAATTATTTCATATATTATTATTAATCTAAAAACATAATAAAAAATTTAATCCCTCAATTATAATAACATGATCAAAATAAAACCTTGAAGGGTAAATATTAGGTGTCTTTTTGATACACATCATGGGTGATGGATTTAATTCTCATATTTATAATAATACTTGGTTTTTAAGAGCTCAATATTCTTACCTATAATAAGGGAGAAACTACACGAAGAAAGTTATTAGGTAGTGCATGGTGGTACCACTCAAAGTGATATATATGTTTGTGTGGAATACACTTTATGATACCTCCATCATTATAATTAAATTTCAGATAAATAAACATATACTATAGTGTGAAAATCAATAAGAAGCCATTGGGAATTGTTATCATCACTATATCTCAATTATTTCTTCTTATTACTAATTTACATCTTCACCAATCACTAAAAAATGATCACAAGTAACATAAAAATAATATAACTGATCAAACCAATCCATTGGATCAATATATCACACCAATAAATCATGAAGAAGGTCCATCTGAGCATCATAATATATGTTCACTACCTCAATTCCCAACCATGTGACATAGCCATGAAGTAATGTCATCTTATTATATACTAATATTATATCTCTCTAAATTTCAATCAATGAAAAATATCTTAATCACAATAATAATGTTTAATGAAAATGAATAATATTGGGAAACTAATTTATGGTCGATGGTTCTTCTATCATTCAACATTTTAAACATATATAAACCCCTAAACAATAAATACTAATTCATTAATTATGTGAAATAAAATGGGAAAATTTTAAAATTATCCTTAAATGTGTATTTATCCATAAAATATAAATGAAATGGTTTCATGGGATTATTTTTTGGGGGAAACAACATCCTCTTGGTTTCAAAATAAATTATTTTCTAACCACTTAGTTAATTCCTTGAAATAGTATATGGTGTTATTTTTTATTTAATGAAATTATATCATTTAATTTTTATATAAAATTTAATTTAATCTTTTTCATTTTTTTTTATCACCTCTTCTAATATTCCCCTGATATTTCCATAACAATGGGTTTCTAACATGTATTCCTCATATTGGGTGGATGTTTTAGGGTTTCCCTAAATCCCCAATATTATTTCATAATGTTATTCTAATACTTTTTATGGGGTTGTGGGTGCGTTGTGAGTTTGTGTGGGGATTTTATACCTTTCCATAGAATTTATCTGGACTCATTACATTCCCTAGAAAATGGAGAATAATTTTAATTTATATGACACATAACATATATGATTTAATAGTGAATGTTGTTTGACATAAAATGTATGATAATATAGGGTATATATTTTTTTCATGCTATATTATTGTGATTTTTATCATTATCCATTTTAGAAGAGGTGTAATTAGTATTCTATGGAGATATTTAAGGTATATTATGTTAAAAATCATACATATGGGAAATTAATTAAATAATTATATTAATTTGTTTGTTATATCAATAATAAATCATAAAAATATATTAAAATCGAACCCATATATCAAAACAGGGGATCATCTCCATTTATTATTACTTGTGTTATTTATATTGTATGTGTTTTCATTGTGTTATTTTCTTATTCTATTTTCAACACACACAAAAATCCAGTGACCCATTTTCAATTATTTTAAATATTTTTTACAAATAAAATAATATAACAAGTGGAAAGATAATGTGTAACGAGTGACATGTAGGGTTCCTTGAATGATAAACCTCGTCAACCAATATGTTACACCATATGATTCAATTTTATTAAGAAAAGCCATATGGTTGTTCGTGGAAAATCTGTTCCATTGTTTTGGATTTAATCCTTCAATTAAATATTATTCACTATGAAAATACTTATTTTTTCAGGTAATAAATTCTAAAAATGATACTTTTGAAAATAATCAAATCCATGACTGATATAGTTTCTTTTATGACTAGATAAATAAGATGATTTTAAGGATATAATTATATAAAAGTTTTATTTTTTGAATTCAATATGGATGTGAAAGTGGACACTAAAAAACTTGTCTTGTATATTTATAAAATAATTAATTGAGTAGTTTGATTACATCATATAATGAATATGAAATTTCAAAAAGTATCTACAAGAGTCGCTTATTTTGGTTCTCATCATTCCCAAAGGGATTTTAAAAGTCAAAGATTATATACTACATAACTCACCCAAATGTCTAATACTAGTTTACTACAATGGAATAAACTATATGATTATCAATGTATGATGATACATTTAGAAGAAAAACCCATTACACTTGTGTGTAAGTAATTATTAGAGTCTCCTCCCTAGAATCAAACAAAATTCAATTACAATAATATTCATTATGTGGAATGAAGATATATATATTATATAATGATCATTTTTCATCAGTGCGATATCTATTTAATAATGTCCTAGGGGTATATGGATCAATTATTGTTATTTGTTGTTTTCTATAATGATGATAACCTAGATGATCCATGATAGTATTTTGAAATTAATCTTCTATTAATGGATGATATTATCAGGTCGAAAATTGATGATATAAGATTTCAAGGGTAGTGGGATAATAATACATTGAGACTTCATCTCATGATGTTCTTCCTCAGAAATTCCAATGAATAAGAGGTTATGATATATTTAATCACCAGTAGGAAGTCCACATTTCTTTGTGTCATTGTTGATTCCAATCTATGTACACGTATAATTCCCCTTAGAGTTTTAAAATTACAAACAATACATATCAATAGTAACGTACATTAATGTATTAATAAGAATCAAATATGGAATTAACATAAAAAACCATATGTGTAAATTTATATTGACTTTTTATGTCAATTCTATATAATTCAATTATGATTAATATGCATATAATTATATAAAATGGTTAGTTTACACATAATGTGAAAAATACCCATATAAAATATTTATTTATATTAGCCTATCTTTATTTTAATAATAACACAACCATAAATACATGTTATCATAGAAAATGTCTATATAAATAGTTTTATAATGGAATTATTATGATGTTTTTTGGGTCAATATAACAAATTTAGTGCTAGGTGTAATTAATAAGGTCTATACAATTCCATTTTTATGCATAGTGTTCAAATTATAGGGGTCTATAATTTCATATTCTAATGAAGTAATCGTAGAGTTTTATATTAATTTATATGAAATGGTATTCCAACCTAAATTTCATTGAGAAATTTCAATGTAGAATTTATAGGTTATCAGAAATATTTTATGGATATTTTCAATAAAAATATATGTACTATTGGATATTCTGAAACCAATGATGAGGATGTTGGATGTTGCTAAAATAGTTTGACACTAAATAGTAATTTTTTTTATTTAATATATATTTTTAATGAAGGTAATGAAATAATATAGAAAGAGGAATCATTGTAACACTCTGATAATTTGGACAAATATTGTTCCCCAACAAACACATATTTTTAATTGTAGTATAAATTTTTATAAAATATACATTATTTGAAATATTTATCTATGTGATATAATTTACTATAGATGTTCAACCACCTCATAAAATAACATAATGGGGGATGGATTCTTATAGGAGGTGTATGTAGACGCTCCTTGTGTCCATTTTTAAAAAATATCATTTATGTTTTGGGAATGAATAATAAAACAAAAGTATTTGGATGCACATACCATGAAATACAATATCCAATCCCTTGATATAGAGAAATGGAGTCTTTATATAACTGAGATTTTCACTATAGTATAATAGTTTAAAATTGATGATGGTATGTAGTTGTTGATATTTTCTTCAATGAAAAAATATAAAATGGTCAAATAGAATATTTTTTTCAACTATATAGATAATAAATTACCATTAATCTCATATTTTAATCCTTATATTCATGGATATCCTTATTTTTCATGTATTTTATGATGTAACATATGGATGAAATATTCTATAATATTTTGACAAATATTCACTAAGTAAATAATATTATTTGGGAACATAGTTCTATAACCTTTATGTTAAAAAACATGAATGTAATTTTTGATAATCACTTTATTATTTTATAGTAAATTGATCCTTTAAATTTTACATATATGACAAAAATATTTAGAATAAGTTTGGTTATTTAGGGATTATTTACTTCCCATGTGGATGGTACGGTAAATTGAAATGAAATATAAATAAATTACACAATAATCATTAGTTTCATCAAATTTAAGTATATATACATCATAATAATTAATCTTTATGTCTCACTTCCTATGAAATTATTACATATTTATTTTAGTATAATACGAAAAAGGCGATTTTTGTTATTCCATTGGATGAGAAAGGATGGTTATTATGTCAATATGTATAATCAAATAAAACATTACAATGAAGTATGTTTTATGATACTATTGACTGAAATAGGATGATTCATATGAAAATAGGTATGAACAAATGACTCCGAATGTAAGGTGAATTTTTACTCCATGAAAATGGTTATTCATATGTAAATGGAAGGAAAATGAAAAATTCCTCATTTCCCAGTGCTTAGAATATAGTTGAATTACTATTTTTGGTAACTATTACCAAAAATCTAACATAAGTGTTTATTGAAAAAAATGGGAAACTATTCCTTTGGAATGATATATTTTTATAGTAATCTATATAATAAATTATTCAGTAAAATTTGTATCATAAATACACCACATCAGTATTAAACAGTGAATATAATTATAATACTCATAGACAATTGAGGAAATATAGTTCTTATTCAAAATAAAAATATTTAATGTGATGTATATAACCAATATGGTGTTTAGTCTCATATTATCTAAAACATTGAGGTATATTATTAACGTATGTTATAGACTAGGAATCATGTTGATATAAAAGTAACCTATATATATTTTTGATTTATTTCATCTAGTTAGTGTGTAATATTCATAAGATACTCAAGAGGTAAATTAATTTAATCTATACGAATACATTAAGATATATTTGGAATGATTAGTGAAGTAACTAATGCACTTTTTAAAATCAACAGTATCCTATAGGATGTTATTTTTTAGTGAATCTTAAAATATTATCATAAATACATTAATATAGAGTGATGGATCTCCTAATCTCAATTAACCTTATTCAAAAAAATTTATATACTAATATCAATGTGGGTACTTATTTAAAAATTACTGACATTCATTATAGTTTTCAAATGTGTTCTTCAAATTTCGGTATTACAATTTACCATTTCCAATTGTAGTGAACAATTTATATCTTATGAAATAAAAATATGTTTTCAATCCATTATTTCCAAACCTTATATGGGTTTTATTTTCATCCATTGTAATATAATTGAAATCATTAAATCTACACCATGATAACATATTGATAATCAAATATAATGATCCAATTGAAAAAAAATATTAATATATCCATGATAGGATAAGATTTAATCAAAACAATTTTATTTTTAAAAGGTAAATATATCGCTTTTAAGATAGTGATATCAAGAAAAAATTAATATGTTATTATCTACAGATAGAAATGTTTTCATAAGACATTAAACTCAAAAAATGATGACATGTGGAATTCTCTATGAGGCACATACTATTTAGGATGGTTAAAACTATAGTGAAGGTTTTAAATCCATTGCAGTGGGTCATATATTATATTTTTGACTAATAAATCATACAGATATAATTAAGTTGAAACTATCTATTATTTATTTGTTCTTATGAATTCAATATTGGATTCCATATACCAAAATTAATTTTGGGGTCTTGGGTTTGATGTCAAGTTGTATATGGGTGTATATTATAAATAATACATGGATAGTAAAGGAATAATAATACGGCTCTACTATTTTTAACAAGCTTCAATTCCTAAATCCATTAAAATAATACTTGTCATTTCTCATATGATAAATATATTAGGTATTAGATGTCCTGGACACATCCATTAGCAGTAACTTCATAGAACATGTATGTATGACTTGACCAGAATAGTAGGAGAAATTAAATATATTGAAAATAGATTTCAACAATAAATAAATCATTTATAAATAAAAATGAAAATAATTTATCATTTTTTATTCATTTGAAACTAATTTTTTTGGTTTCTAAAATGGTGTAGGGTAAGCGGTATTGTTTTCTAATAAAGGTATTTTTGGAATCATATAGAAAAATACCTGATTATACTTATTGTTATAATTTAAAAAAATTTATCCTAAATATAATAATTAAGAAATCCATGTTCTAGGGAACATTACATATTAGATTATATTTATGGGTCTTGTAATATAGTCCATAGACCACCATTGAAATCATGTTGATAAATACCATATGAAAAAATACACAAAACATTTATCCTATGTCATGTGGTATTATTTTGATATATTGACTAAATTTTCCTAAGAGTAATTTTAAAATAAATTTCACATGACATAACATGAGAACAATTATTAAATTTATTATGAATAAATCCTAGAATGGAAATATCTAACAATTCAAGGGGAATTAAATTGGATGGAGATCAGAACTCTCTAAAAGTTCCTGAAAAAGATAAACTGTATGAGTATATTGTAATTGAAAAATTATAATATTTCTTTTTATGTAATATAAAACCATCATTACTTATATAAATGTTATATTGTATTATACTAGGATTATATTATATGAAAATGATAGATAATATTATGACCATTATTTGTCATGTATACACAATACAATGTGTATTAGCTATTCTGATATAGCTTAAGAAAAAAAATTCAATTTTTTGTTCTAGATATTGGACATGAATGATGATAGTAAAAAGTCAATCATAACATGTAGAGTTTTTACTATATTATTATCCATGATGATAGGTTTTAATGAAGAATAATTATATTCAGTTTTTTATATTATCTTATAAGGGATTTCTGAGGGAGGTGAGTTCTTATTATAGAAGTAAACCATAAGTAGTGTGGTTGGATTATCACATATAGACATATCTGTAGAGAAACATGTTTATCTTGTGAAGATAACTACTTAAGATTTTATCACATGGTTATTTTTCAATTATGAGTCTGTTATATTTAGTTTCATGATATCAAATACTTTTTAATTAATTAAATATTTATATTTTGTAATATAAATTTACATCTTATCAAATGAAGATTGTTATTTTTTGAAACATCTATGTGATAATATTTTAATGGTATATGATTCATGTAAAGGACGTAGAAATTTATCATTGTGATGAGAACATAGAAAATCCATGATGTTGTGTTTAAATTCATGTTCTATGTACAGATGAAATGATCTATCAGGACACAAATTATACAGGATATTAGGTGTAGGAACAACATAATAAATTTCTATTTCTTATCATGAAGTTATTCATTTGTAATATTTTATATGCGGAAGTTATTATAATAAGAAACACCTATATGAAGTGTATATTTATTTTTGTCACCTGATATTATTATCTATAAAAATGTGTAATTTATCTCAAACATACATATTACTATTAATTATTATCATGATTCAAGCACAATCATGTATTTTCATAAATCATGGAGACATGTGTTCATGGAATTCTTGTGTGTGTTTGTTCCTCATTATTTGTATTAAACAAAGGAATAAATCATAATTTTTTTTCTCATTTTAATCATTAATGTAAGTGTATATATCAATCCATTTTATGACAATGAATCTGTTAATATAAATCCATGGAATCATTTTTTATAGGAAAGAACATTTTAGGAAATTTAAGGAATGAGATGTCAAGAATATTAGTTGATGAGAGTGATAAAAAACAAACATTATTTGAGAAATTAAAAAATTGGACTATATTACATAGTCTGTATTCATATGAGGATGCATCTAATTTTGTAATATACTTATGTATCAATTATGTAATTTTAATTTTATTAGATGTTAACCATGTACTTATGAAACAGAGACTAATTACACTAATAATATGCCATGTAGGTTCACCCTCTCAATATATCCAAAACCTCACTTAAATTTATTTAGTTTTTACCTTTTAAAAAAATATTATTCTCATCTGTAGTCTATTAATTATTCATTTCTAGATGATCAAATATCTATTTATTCACCAATTATTTTTGAAAATATTATTTTTAGTGGAATATTAAATATATATTTGTTTATTTATTTAGTGAATTTCTAAAAATTTAAATTTATTTTAAAATAATACAATGTAATTTATTTATTTTAATTAAGTAAAATTATTCTATGTCATTTAAATATTAAAGATAACTAAAAGAAAATTATTAAAATCCCCTCCTGAAATGAAATAGTAAATACATTTTGAATATTTGTTAATTTATTTATGCATGTAAATATTATTTATTTATATGCGAGTTTGGTTCGTGTGAATTAAATTATAATAACATGATTGTTATCTTGACAGTGTTTTTCTTGGATTTTGAGAATAATATGGGTCCACATGCAATTATTTATTTCAACCCCAGGTCTATAAATACATTGTTATATCATGTGTTTTGATTAGATATTCCTAGCCACTATTGTGCATGGTAATTTCTAGATAAAATTCTTTCAATGATTAGATAATTTATTCCTCAATAAATCACTCAATTATAAAGATTGATCATCTGAATTTACTACCTCATTTTTATAGTGAACTCTAGTGAATTTATTATCTTTTCTATGTATTTTACTATGATCAATGAGAATCGATTATACTACTAGTATCATATATTATAGAACCTAGAAAAAATATATGGTGATGATCAAATTTTCATTGATTACATTAGGATCACAACTATTTGTATTCTACCCAAGACTGATCAGATAGAGTGATAAATGTTCTCATGATAGTAGTGGATGATGAAATATTGCCAAAATATATAATTCATAATATTCAGATAAAAAATGGAAAAAATATTTGGTGAACATGTAATATGTAATATAGGTTTTTTATTTCATCAAGTTATATAGATATTCTTGATAGAATTAATGGAAAAACATTACTAATAACTGGCTAGACCACTTCTGCTACACCCCAGAGCATTCAAATATTGACAAAAAACTATCTAATAGAAGTGGAAACGTCAACATATAGGTAGTAACATTACATTATATTCCCCTACATACGGTTATATTCCCCTTTAATTCACGGGGATGTGTTAGATTAATTTCTTTAGGGTCACTAAAATCTATGGAAAAATATAACCATTAGGACAAGTCATATATATTGGTTCACATAATATAAACCTCATCTACATTATGTATGGTAATTAAAAAAATGTTTCCTAGTTGTAGGTACTTCAAAAATACCAAAACATTGGGGATCAACTAATATTATTCACATTCATATATTTCATATTAATTTTTTTAAATATTTTATAATGATGTTTTTATTTTTCTTGTGGGAAGGGAGATATTTTAGTGGTTACTAGAGAATATCTTAACTCATGTTAATACTAAAAATAAACATGTTATTTTACTATATAATAATTTTGTTTACAATCTTCAATTTTTTTAATTTGACCTTTGATGTGGGGTCATAATATATATGTGCATGTAGAACTCAATGTTTTATTAAGATCACTAAATTTGTTATCAATTTTTATTTTGTTTTTTATTGATTCCTTTTGGTTTTTATTTTATCTATATCGTTTTTAAATTACATATTGATATTAAAATAAATTACAAATTCATTTTTCACACTTGAGTTATTTATTATAACTATTCCATGTTTTTTGATGTTATTAAAATTTATGATTACTGAAAAGGGAATTTGTTACATTTCCCTAAAATAAAATCATTTTTATGAGATCAATAAATTTTTTAATACCATCCCAAATATATCTAACGCAAATTATTCTTCCATTTTTTATATCATTATAAAACATTTTCAAATATTATTTTTTGAAACCCCCACATACTTCAGACAACCATTTTTTCATTTAAAAAAATAAGCTTACATTAATTCAATGTCAATGATTTTTTTAGTACATGAAATATTTTAATAAATGATTGAGGAACATATTTGAAATTAATAAATTATCCTTCACTCCTATTTTCATATTGTATATTGATATGACAATATAAATCCACAAATAGAAAAATATTTCAAATCCAACTAACATGTATATTTTTTCCTACATACCCTACATCTAAATATTTGTGTAGGATATTTTCAATATTATGTGTGGGGGAACCATTAATTGTATATTTGGGATAAATTTCATGACATGGGTGAGTGAAAAGATAGTGGAATCACTATATAAATTATGAAAAACAATGTGTTTGAGTCACATTCATAATTTACATTTACCATCCCTTTATCATTTAAAAACATTTATATATATATAACTTATAAAAAAATTAAAATAAATGATTCTATATGAAGAGTTTATAAGCAAAAGATAAAATGGAGAATGAGAATTTAATAATTTATTTTTATGAATTTCTAAGTCCCATCATCGACCATAAAAAGAACATGGAATTGTATAGGATTCACATGAAATAAAAAGAGATTGATGATATTTTCTATATATAGACTTGATTTATGAATCATGATGATTATTTTTAAAACATTAATCATTTCGTATTTTCTTAGGTACTACCCAATAATCCTAATCTACAAAACATTCAGTTCATAAGACATTATACAGAATTCAATTTTAATTGTCTAGTTTTATTCATAATTATTGTTTTTACACTATTTCAGTGATACATATGATTTATATCTATATGTAAAAATTGATTTATATATATACATATTTTGTGTGTGTATGATATTTTTAGTGAATATTAACTTGTGTTTCCTAGTATAGTTTGTTATGACAATGTTATGGATGGATAATTATGGTCAAAAAATATAATCCTGAAATGATATATGAAGGGGGAAACATGTTTCATAATTTTTACATAATAATTTACATCTTGAAGTGTTAAATCATATGTTCCCAAATTTGATCCCTATTAGACCATTGGTTTTGAAATTGGTTTTTTTCATTTTAAAAAAAACAATTATGTATAGTGGGAAAAAATTTACAATATAATTTTACTTATAAATAAATCATATTGTTCCATCAATTTCTATAATATGGTAAAATCACCCTTTCATTATATTAATATATGTTGTATATAATTTTAAATTTTTCTTCATGTTTTTATTTTAGTGATAAAATTTATATATTAAATTAAATTTCCATGTTGTGTCCTTTTAGCTGGTGTTTTAATGTTTTTATTGATGCATGTCTATTTTCTACCTGATAATTCATGATAATTTCATAATAAAATGGAAAATAAAAATGATCATATCTGATTAAGAAAAATACAATCATTTTTGGACATATAACAACCAGATTTATTAATATTTTTCCCTTATAAAATAAAATTGATGTTTTTAATATCATTATTTACAAACAACACTGACCGTATATGAACCGTAATATTTATTATTATTAAAAGTGTAAATTATATGCAATATATTAAATTTTAAGGTATTAATATGATTCATTTAGTTAAAATATATATTTATTAAGGTATTCATTAACGGAAATTTAATGATTATTTATTATAAAATAATTAGAAAATTTTTAATTATAAATATAAAAAAATATATAACATAATTTTTCTAGAATTATATTATTCATATTATTTGTTTTTATATAAAAAAACATATTGATCACTACTAATAAATAATGAAATATATTTAAACACTATATAAGAAATTTAACAAAAAAATTTAAATTGGTTTTTAATTAGTTATAAATGATGATAGAATCATTTGAGAGGAATACGTATATTGTTTAAAAAACATTTTTTATTATGAGCAATGAATCATTTATTTAAAAATATAATTAATTACTATTGATAAATGATTTTTATTAATATTTATACGTAATATATTCAATATAATTTACTGATATTCATAAATTTTTTATGAGTTGAAAGGAATCCGAGGAAAATAATTTCAATTCTAAAAAATATATTTTCCCAAAAAAGGGATTTTAATCATTTTATTCCCAAATATTAATTTTAAGTTATACCATATTTATAAATATAATTATATAAAATGGGGAGCATATGTGGAATGATAATAATAAATATTATATAATAATGTCACCTTAATATTTTCCAATAATTTATAATTACCATGGTATAAATATTGTCACTGAATATATGGTTAAAATGGGTTTATTTGGATTAAAAGTTGGATAAGGTATCTCTATCATGAAAACCATATATTTTTCTAATTAGTTTTTTATATTTTTACATCCCCTCACTAGAAATTCAATTTTTTTATTTGGTTCCTCCTTCCATATATAAATACATTTCTTATTATTAAATGTTATTTATATTTACAATGGTTCCACTCACCCAATAATAAAAGGGAACCATATATACCAACCTTTTCACAAACTTGGAGTAGTCATTCTCAACAAATACCAATTAAAAACGCCTTCTAAATTTCCTTCGTAGTCTTCATAGGTCATTTTGTCATCAAAATTACATCCAATGAAGGTATAATGTGTAAGATAAAAGAAGATAATCAATGTATAGGTAATTGAATTCACCCACCCATTAATATTATATAACCATATAAATATAATTAAATATGTTTCGGTAATATTCATAAATATTTTTATGTTTATTCTATAATTTTTTATCTCCTTTACATCTATTGAAACTTGAATATCATTCTCTTTTGAACATACAAACTATCATCTACATGAAGTTATGTGTTTCATTATTCATCAATACCTCAAATGGATGGTTATAATTATATAAATAATGAATATATAAATGATATATATTATACTATTATGATTATATGAATTTAATTTTTTTACATAGGTTTATTTCTATTAATTCATTGAAAATATAACACCCATTTGAATGGTCAAACTACCATCTACATGAAGATATGAAATTAATTTTTCAATAATGACTTACATGAATTACACGAAAAGTGTATAAAATTAATAAATATGATATTTTTATAATTTTAATTTTTTTCATACGACTTAACCATATCAAACATGAATGGATGAGAATCTCTATATAGATTAATGCGTTAAAATATAAATAACTAACATCCTGCATATTATATCTAGTAAACAATTAATAATTAATGGGTAATTGAAATTATTAATGAATCTTATATGGTAATATATGTTCAAATACATTAATGTTATTTATAAATAATAAATTTAAATTTATTATATTTTTGGTTATATCATGTATTATAATGTTAGAAATTGATCTGAGGATTTATGTTATAGTATCATGTTATATTGGGATTTTTTATGAATCAATATCCATTATGGGAAATTATTTGTTTATTATCTATTAAACATAATATATTTCCTTTCACTCTGTATTTTTTTTCTTTTTTATGTATTTTTTCCATTATATACTCTTTGGGATTCTGGATGACCAAAGGGATATTATTAATAAAATTTACATAGTATCTCTTCTTTTTCTCTGAAATATTTTTTCTCAATACCCTTGTTAAAATTTATTATGATGGATGTTTTTTATTTTATAAAACTTTTTATTAAGGATACTTTATACAACTATTATATTTTTTATAAAAATATTCAAAATATTCTATAATAACAATTGTATGAATAACTTTTGAAGTTTAACAAAATTAGGAAAATCATGTTTTCTTTTTTTATGTATAGGGCATGAATTAATTCTCTATATATCATTTAGATTCTTAATCATGAATACTCATTTGAAATTTTCATTTTTTAAAATTTATTATTATTCCCAATGTTTTGATAAATTTTACTTTTCAGGAGTTTGTTTAGTAAATAAGGTTTTCCTTATGACTTTTTCATTCTTTAATATAAGGGGGAGATTGTTATGTCATCATGGTTCCCTTATGACCTGACCATTCCTCATGTTTTGAAAATCACAAACACCTTATTTCAAGGAAAAACTCATTTTACCCCTATATTAAATCCATAAGGAAAATTTCCATCCCAAAAGAAATTTAACCCAACCTTTTATTCATTGTTCATATCAATATTTTTTTAAGTATAAAAATTGGATTCATATCTAAAACCTTAGAATCGTATAATACATAGATATGAGGCATTCAGTTTTTGGACCCGAATTCCTATTACGAACATTTATGAAATTGTAATCTGAATTACTTATTATGAACTTTTATGAAGTTCAACTCTGAATACTGATTACGAACTTATAAAAAGATCTAACTACGAATTCTGATGATGAATTCTGATTACGAATTCTCAATACAAATTCTGATGACGAATTCTGATTACGAATTCTGATTACAAATTCTGATGATGAATTATGGTTACGAATTCTCATTATGAATTTTGATGATGAATTCTGATAATGAATTCTCATTACAAATTCTGAAGATTAATTCTCATTATAAATTCTGATTACGAATTCTGATTGTGAATTCTGATTACAAATTATGTATATGAACTTGTATAATGTTCGACTCTGAATTCTTCTGATAAATAGAATCCGAATATCCTTGTATTATAGGATCCAAATTCATTCTCTAGTTATACTCCGAAATTTATATTTCATCACTCCAAAAGTTCATTTTTTCTCCATTCCGAATATCAGTTTTAGTTATTCTTTCACATTTTATACTATAAAATGATGTAATGCATTCAGTTATCAACTAACCATTGTTTGAGTGCCACATGAACAGGTGCCTCCAAAATTATAGAAAAAATATGACTGTTGGAGAAGGGAGCTGACAGTTTGAGTTGTGCCTATAATTATGGGCTCATTTAAACACTGGACAATATCTTTTACATCTGTGCTTACATTCTTTTGAAGTGATTTCTAGAGAGAGAGGCTCTTATAAACTCTCATGCTTCATGCAGAAATTTTAAAGGCTTGTTCAAAATTTTCCTCGTGCAGACCTGCTTCATGCGAATTTGATTGTTGCTGTGTACAGTTGAGGGATTCTGGGGATATGAAGACAGAGGTGTCAACTATATGATAGTTGTGGTCTTGCAGGGATAACAAGACAGACTCTGATCTTCATATCAAGGACTTACCCTTGTGTGGGTAAAACAGACATTCTTGAAAGAATAAATAAAGGGACCTTTATCCAAGGTTTTTGGTTACCCTTCTCTTTGGGTTAAAATATTTACTACTTGTTACTAGTTTTGTTTCATGTTTTTCCGCTGAATTT
The DNA here is from genome assembly GCA_963277665.1 of Viscum album. Classification (NCBI taxonomy): domain Eukaryota; kingdom Viridiplantae; phylum Streptophyta; class Magnoliopsida; order Santalales; family Viscaceae; genus Viscum; species Viscum album. The sequence continues at coordinate 1,069,775,897 of OY728157.1, read as the reverse complement.
TGTATTGTTAAGGAAATTATAACTTTCTTATACTTCCTCATAATTTTACTCTGGTTTAGTTATATTCTATATTCTTTAAGGTAGAATCTCATTTGTTGTAAAATTTTATTATATTTTATTTCCAGAATCACTTTTCCTGAATCAAGAAAGATATTATATCATAGAGGTGTTGTGAATTTCTATTTTTGGTAAAAGTTCCAAAGTATTTTTTTAAAGTATACGATTCACCGCCACTTGTATTTGAGAATATGATTACGTATTTGATCCTATATTTGGAATAATTGAGTATATCATACTCAGAAATACCATCCTAACAACTGGTATAAGAGGATTGGTTCAAATCTAAATTAATCACACGATTAGATCAGGAAGAGAATTTTTCTTCCCATATCTTTCAGAATTGAATTTTTGGATTCATACTTCCAGATTCATATTTTTTTCAGAATCTGTTTTTCAGAATCACATAGTTCAGATTTATTCTTGCTAAGAGATACAATATATTTTCCTTTCTTACAGTAATTTCTCTTGTTTACAAACTCATTCTACTAATAAGTTTGTGTGCCAATTATTTTCTTAAGGATGGAATGTTTAAATGTTGGTTCTATAGATAACCTAAATCCTACCGGACCACCTTTTTTATAGAAATGATTATGAACACTAAAGAGATAGGATAAAGACTTTCATTATCAATACTGGAGTTGATAACTATATAATTCTAACTGGAGATTATAAGATTCTGGATAGAGAATTGTGAACCTTTAAGAATCATAAGAAATCAGAATATCAATCAAATTTAAGTGTTAGAAATACATTGTTATATTAGATGACTAGGAACATATAAAGTCAAATATCTTCGTGTGAATTTGAAAAAAGTATCTAGAAGAAACTTGATGTTACTCATTTCGGTATATCCAAAGACATTGAGACCAGAAGATCTATGTTCAGAGCTGAATATCATAGTTTTAACTTTCCTTATAGAGAACTTATAAGAAAAGTACTGTAAAGGATTATGACTATTATGAATATATTTAAATCTATGGGTGAAAAAGGTTTGGATGATGAGGCTCTTGTGGATAATATCATATATATCATTCCAAATTAATAGAAGTCTAAGAGGATAGTTATTGGCGAGAACATGAAAGACACTCACATTTAAATTGATGAGTTGATTGGAACTCTTCTTCAGCATGAAACCAGAATGAAGAGAGATGCGGAAAATGTTAAGAAGAAGAATAGAAATGGAGGAATTTCTTTTACAACCACTTCTAAACATATGAAATCCAAGACCCCAAAAAGGGTTACTAGATCAAAATCCATGAAATTCATTATTCAGTCAAAATCTAGTGACCTAGAAACGTCTGAGAATGAATTAGATAATCTTGCTCAAAGAATGAACAAGATTGTTGCTGAAAGCAACCATCAGAATGTGTACATGAAGAAAGAATATAGAGAAAAGAATGATGGAGACGTTTCGTGTTATGAATGTAAAATAACATGTCATATTAGACCTGATTGTCCCTTGTTGAAAAAGAAGGGAACGATTGAAAGGAATTCAGAAAGGAATAGGAAGAAATTCTATTGATCAAAGAACAAGAAAATTCATAAATCTAATGATACTTGTAGTGATAGCTTTGGAGATTCTTTAGAATGTGTATCTTCTCAATATGATTCATCAACATAGAAGAATATGGGTTTTATTTCTACTACTTCTTTCCCCAATACATGTCTTATGGAAAAGTTATGCTATGCCAAGGCTTTAACAAACTTATCCCTTGATACGATTTACTATTCCGAAAATTGTACTTCTAATGAAGATACTTCATCCTTAGAAAATGAAGAATTACCTTCATATAAAGAATTTTCTAGATTTACAAATTTAATTGATGCAAAAAATTGTAAATTTTCTAAGAATTATATAAGGAAAATACTTGGGAATAAATTATTACAAAAGAGATTTCAGATCATTATAGAGATCTTAGAGGTAAAGAAAGTCTTTTAGAAAAACATTATAAATACCTTGAGAAAGAAAATTCCAATAAATAAGAACTTTATAATGTTATTAAGAATGCTATTTCAAAGATAAATATCTTTGAGGAAAAATATACCTCTATGGAAATGATTCCCAACGAAAGGAATTTAGTCATCAGACTGAAATATAAAATATTCTCTTAAGAAGCTTCTTGAAAAATTTACCTCAAGGAAGGAAAATTTTTAGAATATGTATTCTAAAATTAAACCTTAAGGAAACAGTACTGGAGTAGGTTATACTCACCAAAAACTGGTTTTTAGAAACAATTATTTTTTCCTTCAAAAGCCCTTTTTTTCACTAAGTGTCAAAGTTTTGGGCATTAGAAGAAATAATTCTCCTTAAATAAATTTCAATATCTTGGGTTTCATAAATCCTATTTTTCTAAAAAAATGTGGACACCCAATGTTTTGTGGTCTAAAAATTCTGGATCCAAGCATGTATGGATTCCAAAAATATAACTTTTTTCTTATTTTTAGGAAATTAGAAAATGTACCAACATCAATATGTGGTACATGGATAGTGGATGTTTTATGAATATAAATAGTAACAAATAATATTTTGAAAAGATTATCAAAATGGAAAGAGGAAAATTACCATTCGGAGATAATTCTTAGGGATAAATTATTTGCATAGGTAACATCGTTCTTCTTGGAAAAACATTGATTTCAATTGTTTTATTTGTTAATGGTCTTCAGAACATCCTTATTAGCATAATCCAATTATGTTATTAAGGCTACCTTATGAATTTCAAGAATGATAGGTTCTTATTACACAATTCCAAGTAAGAATTTATTCATTCTTCCAATAGGAAATACAATGTTTACACAATAAATTAATAAGACCTTAAGATCCATGACTTACCTTGCCTTAGTGCAACAGAAGATCACTCTTGGTTATGGCATAGAAGGTTAGGTCACTGTAACCTTACGAACTTATGAAAACTTTCTATGAATGGTTTAGTTAAGGATCGACCTGAGATTAGATTTGATTCTCCAAAAGTCACTGATCCTTGTCAATATGGAATGCAACATAAATCAATTTTATATCAGTCGGTGAAGTCTCAACTACTGATGCATTATAGTTTGCGCATAAGGATATTTTTTGTCCAATACAAACTGGAAGCATTGGGTGAAAATATTATGTATTTGTCTTAGTTGATGATTAAAGTAGATTTGGATGGGTTTATTTTCTAGCAAATAAGTATGAAGATTTTTATTATTTCAAATGGTTTAGAGCCCAATTTTAAATTGGGAAAAACCTTCCATTGATAACTATTCGTAGTGATCATGGAGGAGAATTTCAAAATTCAGATTTTGAAACTTTTTTAAGTATAAATGGAATTACTCATAACTTTTCAGCACCTAGATCACTTCAACAAAATGATGTTGTTGAAAGAAGAAATAGAATTTTCATGAGATAACTAGAACCATGTTGAGTGAGTATTCTGTAGCCAACCATTTTTGGGTTGAAGCTATATGTACTGCTTGTTACACTATAAATTGTGTTTTGATTAGACCTTTTCTTAATAAAACACCTTATGAGTTATGGAATGGTAGAAAACCAAGACTTTCCTACTTTAATAATTTTGGTTGCAAGATATTCACTTTGAATACTAAATATAATTTACACAAATTCTCACCAAAATACGATGAAGGAATTTTCTTAGGCTACTCCACAACTTCTAAGGCTTATAGAGTTTTCAATAAGAACACTTGTACTGTTGAAGAGACAATACATGTTAAACTTTAAAAAACTGATCCTTTAGTTTTTAAACAACCCCATCCTACATCCACGGATGTGTTTTCAAAAACTGATTATCAACTTTTGATAGAAAATCCTTCTAATAAAAAAAATGTTCATTAAGATATTTTTGAAACATTTACCCTAGAATATTTCCTACCCTACGTTGATGAACATGTTATACAAAACCCAATTCAGTCATTTCTAAATAATCATCCCAGTGATATTATCATTGGTGATGTGAATCAACTTGTAAGGACTAGATGTTCCTTAAGAAATGAATTAGAGAATCTAGCATTTCATTCCCAATTAGAATAAAAAAGTACTGATGAATATTTAGGTTATAATGATTGGATTAAATCCAAGCAAGATGAACTAAATGAATTCGAAAAGAATAATGTCTGGACCTTGGTTAAAAGACCTAAGGAAACATATGTTATTGGTGTAAAATGGGTCTTCAGAAATATGTGTGATGAAAATGGAATCGTGGTAAGAAATAAAGCAATATTTGTTACTAAAGGCTATAATCAACATGGATTAGACTATGAAGAAACCTATGCTCTAGTAGCAATACTTGAATCTATTCATATTTTACTTTCCATTGCAGCATTCTTCAATTTCAAACTATTTCAAATGGATGTGAAATGTTCTTTTCTTAATGGTTATGTTCAAGATGATATTTTTGTTGAACAACCTCATGGATTTGAAGATAAAAAACATCTTGATCATGTTTTTAGGCTTACCAAAACTCTGTATGGACTTCAACAAGCCCCTCGAGCCTGGTATGATAGAATTACAAGATATTTGCTTCAAAATAACTATGTTGAAGGAAATGAAGATCCAACCATTATTATTAATAATGATAAGAAAAATGTTTTGATTGTTCATGTTTATGTTGACAACATTATATCTGGTTCAACTCAGTAATCCTTAACTAATTCCTTTGTGGATCAAATGAAATATAATGTCGAAATGAGTATGATGGGTGTGCCAGCATTTTTACTAGGATTTCAAATTTCTCAAAAACCAGAATGAATCTATATATCCCAACATAAGTATATTAAAGATAATCTTCAAAATTATGGATATGTCAACACTAAGAGTTTAAGTACTCCCATTGGTACCTAAAACACACAAGATCATGATGAAGCTGGAAAACTAATAGATCAAACATATTTTAGTTTTATGATAGGAAGTCAACATTTCATGATAGCTAGTCATCCAGAAATAATGTTTTCATTATTATTTTGTCCAAGATATCAATCTAATCATAAGGAATATCATTTAAAGGGAGTGAATGGAATTTTTGGCAATTTAAAGGGAACCATCGACATAGGGCTTTTTTATACATCTGGATATGATTTTGTCTTAAAAAGATTTTCAGATGCTGACTTTGGTGGATGTGTAATGCATAGAAAGAGTACATCCAGAACTTGTCATATATTAGAAGATTCATTAGTTTCTTGTTCTTTCAAGAAGAAACATTCAATATCACTCTCCACTGCTGAAGCTGAAAATGTATCAGCTGGAAGTTGATGAGCTCAACTGTTGTGGATGTAATAAACACCCATAGACTATGTCTTGAGTTCAACTAAGACTCAAATTTTGTGTGATAACACCAGTGAGATTTCCAGTAGTAAAAACCATTCACATCACCCTTGTGAAAAACACATAGATATTAGGCATCACTTTCTTAGGAATCACAAACAAAAATGATATATCATTCTTCAATGTATCAAAACACAAGATCAACGTGCTGATATTTCCCCAAAATCATTTCCCTCAAATATATTTGAATACATTAAACAAATGTTATGAATGATAACCATGAGTTAATCAACCTCCGTTAAATTACTATTGAACCAATCTCCTTATAGTTAAAAAATCTGTTTCATAGGGGAGAACATCTGTCATTAAAGTTTTTTAAAATTTTCCAAGTTTATTATTCAAATTTTTGTAATGAATTTTTTCGTAGTAAGTTTTTCAAATTTCCATATTGAAAATTTTCATAGATAGTTTTTCAAATTATCTTAATGAAATATTTTATAGTCAGTTTTTAAAATTTTCATAATGAATGTTTTTGTAGATAATTTTTCAAATTTTCTTACTGGAAATTTTTGTAATGAAATTTTTCGTAATAGAAATTTTCGTAATGGAAATTTTCATACTCATAATTTTTGCAATCGAGTTTTTGTACACAATGTTTTTGAAATAAGACTTTTAGATCTTATGTTTTTCATAGTGAGTTTTTCATCTTATGTTTTTCGTAGTGAGTTTTTAATAGTGATTTTTTCATAGTGAGTTTTTTGTAGTGAGTATTTCGTAGTCAAATTTTCATAGAAAACAATATCACTTATTACGAATAATCTTCCTAGCCAAGAATTAAGGTATGATTTCTTCACTCATGTTTTCAAAGTCATTTTTACATGATGGAATTTTCTTTCAATATTTGGGATTCATTTCTTCGTAAATCCGAATGTTTATTCTTAAAAACTCAAAAGATCATATTCAAGATTTCCTAGCGGGCATGTCTTCAACCATTAGATCAGATCAATGATTTTTTCAACCATTAGATTGGAATTGGATGATTAAAGGTCACTTCCATCACATATATAAAGGGGACCCCTAATGGTTGGCCCACATTGGTTTCCATGATCTCACGTCTCGAAGCTCTGACCCTCTACAAAGGCACGTTCTGAATTCTTCAGAATTGGCTAGTCTGAATGTCTGCAGAAGCTCCTTCTCAGGATATGTCATTAGTCAAGCTGATCTCAGAATGGATGATTTATAGGGAGATGTTGGTAGACCTAATATTTCTCAATAAGTATGATTCTCTAATTTCTATGAACATCAAACTCAATGGATGGGAAGATTTAGCCATTTCTAAAACTTGAGCTCATGATGTGGTGTATTCGGACTTTCTCATAGAGTTTTATGGTCATCTAGTTTTTTCTAGGTTGATGGAAGGGAGAAGTTATCCTTCAAAAGATATGGGAATACATATTCTTTATCATATACCAAGGCTGGTAGCCTGGTTGGAATACCTTTTGAAGGAGAGGCAGAATTTTTCTCTCATAAGTTTCCAGAAGTTCAGGGTAGTTTTTTCAAGGCAAAGTCTATGGAGTGCCTTGGTCTTTCTCATATCAACACTACAAAGAAGATCACCCATAATTCACCCAACAATCATATTATATAGCTTTGGGTTAAATGGTTTATTCACTGAGGAAGGGTGATAAGGATACCCTTATGAAGAGCGATATGTATATTCTAGATTTTTTGGTAAATCTAATGAAACTGAATCTCATTAGGAATATCCTTATTATTATTCATAATGACAAAAACTGAAATATTAGAGCTCAGATCATTATGTGTCCAACATTGCTTTATAAGGTTATAGTTCGGTGACTTGAATCCATTCAGATCCCATGTTGCTCGAAGCAGATAAATTGCAAGGTGATGTTGATTAGTGAAGACACATTAAAGAGGATGAAAGTTGGATTTTCCAAAGAGACAGGAGAGTTTTATGATTTTCATAGGAGGAGTCAAGACCCATTCCAAAAAATTTGGAAAAGGTTGAACCATAATGAAAGGCCGGTAAGAAGGGGATGTTGAATGAATTGCATGATGAAGAAAAATCCAGTTGTCTAATGAACCTCAATCGGCACCTCCAAAACCCAAAAATACAAAATCATATCTGGATGAATTATTTTCAAAGTGGAGGGAACATAAATATACTAGAAAAGTAGGGGATCCATAGTTTGGTTTAGATTATGTGGAGGCTAAGGCCTTAAAAGAAAAAGCTGCTGATGAGTTAGCCAAGTAGGACAAGGAGAAGAAGCTCACGAAGAAAATTTTTGAGGCATATATTGTTGAATATCTTTTCATGGTTGCTGAGGTTGCATCCGAACAAATTGTTATACCAAAAACCATTTTATGGGAATCATTACTCGAGTCTACTGGGAAGAATTTCTTCACTCCGGATAAACCACAAGAGAAGGTTGTGGAAGAAAAGAAATCTGAAGAAGAAGTCCAAAAAGCTGAGATCAATGGTGGCTCTAATGATGTAATTAAGAAATCTGAAGATTATCAGGAAACGGAATGTGTTTCATAGAAGTTTTCACTCCGGACTTCTCAACCATAATTTTCAAAGCTTGTTACACCCTCAGATAATGAGAAAGGATATCAAAACGAGGTAAACAAGTTATCTGATGAAGAAATTCATAATCATGACATTATCCATCTTGAGGAAGTTGAAGCCAGAGATGAAAAACCAAAAGTGGATGAAGAAATATTATACAATTATCCAGATGTGAGCATTAATAACCAGATGAGGAAGCCATACCGAATATCAGAAAGGTTAATCAAGTACTTGTTGACACCGCAACAAAAGATATTATCATAAGGAATGAAGATAGAGGAATTTCTAAGAGGATGGTGGTAGAGATAGAGGAAGAACAATCTCAAAGTAGAATGTCTAATTCAGAGTCATCCGCATAGGGACATGACTTTTTTGTCCAGTCCCTGATGGAGCTGGTCGATACCATTCCAACCATTCCAGTAATTGATTCGAGATTCTAGATGCTTCAACACAATATGAATTAAAAATCAGACTATGTACCTATAATAATGTACAGATGTGTTATGATAGAGGCTGATCACAAAAATTTCTGGATCAAAAATGAAGCCCACTGGTAAACGTTCAAGTATATGACCAAATAGTCTAAGAAAATTATTGAAGATATAGAAGAGCATGATCGGTTCCAAGAATATTTCAAGGACAATTTTTGTCCCGAATATGTCAAAATTAAAAATATTTTAGACTAATTTCAAGAAAAGATAACCCTTGAAAAAAATACTCAGATTTAAAAGGTTAGAGATCTGAATGGGAAGCATAACTACGTTTCTCAAAGCCGGATGGGGGAAAGAGATCTCAGGATTAATATCGAAGAGAAGCTTGTAAATCAAGATGAATTGCTGAAGCTTCAGGAATAGTCCATGAAAGTCCAGGCAATGGTCTTTAAGGCTCATGAAGATAGGATCAAGGCATTAGAAAATAAATATGTGGAAGATCACAAAGAGTTGAATAAGTTGAAGACCATTGTCAAGATGCTAATTCCCAAGGAAAAAGATACAAAATAGACCACTCTGATATTTTTTTATATTTTTCCCCTATACTAATTCTTTCAATTGTAAGGGATTTTTGGTTGTGTGTTTGGTTGTCTACACTAATATTTCATGTACTTTATTATTATCCATTCCCTTAAACTCTTTTGGAAAATTAAAAATGGGGAGAAGGAAAAAGAATTATAAAATGGATATGGAAAAATTTCTAAGTGAAGAGGAACTATCCCTAAGTAAGGGGGAGTTCTCATTATGAATATTTCAACATTAAATTAAAATTTCTCATTCTTGAAATCAAGAATACAATCCTTAGATTTCCAAATCCTAAGGGGGAGTTAGTCGTATTCACCATTTTTCATAAACAAAGGGAGATAAGCATTAATTTCAATGTCTAGAAATCTATTTTATGTTCCTACATTCTTTTTCATAAGGATGTTTGAGCTTTCCAAAAAGGGGGAGATTGTTGATTCAATAATGTTTTCTTTATGACTTATCCATTTCTTCATATAAAGGGGAGATTGTTAAGTCATCAAGGTTTCCTTATGTCATGATAATTCCTCTTTTATTGAAAATCACAAACACCTTATTTCAAGGAAAAACTCATTTTACCCCTATTTTACTTTGATAAAGAAAATTTCCTTCCCAAAGTAAATTTACCCCTACCTTTCTTTCATTGTTCATATCAATATTTTTTCTTAAGTATAAAAATAATACTCATATCTAAAACCTAGAAATCGTATAATACATAGATGTGATGAATTTTGTTTTAGGATCTGAATTCCTGTTACGAACATTTATGAAATTCGACTCTGAATTCCCTGTTATGAACTTTAATGAAGTTCAACTCTGACTTCTGATAACGAACATATATAAAGTTCTAACTATGAATTTTGACGATAAATTCTAATTAAGAATTATCATTTCAAATTCTGATGATGAATTCTGATTATGAATTCTCATTACAAATTCTGATGATGAATTATAATTATGAATTCTCATTACGAATTCTGATGATGAATTCTGTTTACTAAATCTCTTTAAGAATTCTAATGACGAATTCTGATGACGAATTCTGATTACAAATTCTCATTATGAATTCTGATTGTGAATTCTGATTACAAATTATGGATACAAACTTGTATGATGTTCGACTCCAAATTCGTCAGATAAATAGAATTTGAATATCCTTGTATTATATACTATGAATTCATTTTTTGGTTAGACTATGAACTGTAACATTAATCACTCTGAACATTCATTTTTCTCCATTCTGAATATCATTTTTAGTTATGCTATCACTTGTAATATTATAAAACGATGTTGTGAATTCAGTTATCAACTAACCATTATTTGAATGACATGTGTATAGGTCCGTTCGAAATTCAAGGAAAAATATGACCGTTGGAGGAGGGAGCCAACCGTTGGAGCTGTGCCTATAACTAGGAGCTCATTTGAACACTGTACAACATCTTTGACATCAGTGCTTAAAAGTTGTTGATGTGATTTCTATAGAGATAGGCTCTTATAAACTCGCATGCTTCATGAAAAAAGATTTCACGCCTTTTTAAAACATTTCCTCGTGTAGACCTGCTTCGTACGACTCCGATTATTGCTGAGTACAATCGAGGTCTTCCAGGGATATGAAGACAGAGGTGCCAACTACCTGATATTTTAGGGCATGCGGGGATATAAAGACAAACTCTGATATTTGTATCGAGGGCCTACCCTAGTGTGGGTAAGACAAATATTCTTGAATGTATAAATCAAGGGACCTTTATCCAAGTTTGGTGGATACCCTTCTCTTTGGGTTAAAATATTTACTACTTATTAGTATAGTTGTTTCATGTTTTTCCGCTTCATTTTTTATTGTTAAGGAAAGTATAACTTTCTTATACTACCTCATACTTGTACATTGGTTTAGTTAGATTCTATATGCATTAAGTTATAATCTCGTTTTTTGTAAACTTTTATTAAGATTCTTTTCCGGAATCAGTTTTTCGGAATCAATAAAGTAATTAGATCTTAGAGGTGTTGTGAATTTTGGTTATTAGTAAAAGTTCCAATGGAATTTTTATTCCATTATCCTTAATATTTTGTGATATTTTGTTTCTTTTTATATTTCTCTAATATTATGAAAATGATTATATTTTCAAAGCATTCACTCATATTTTTCTCACATGGGGTCTTTGTGTGAAATCTTTCATTTAAACCTTAATGGGATTTTGATCTCACCATTTATTATGTTTCAATATCCTAGGTTTTGGAAAAAAAATTATGAGGTATATATCTAAGATGGGTACTATGTTAGGAACAAACTATAATAGATGATTAATATATTACAAGAAATAATTTTTTTATGTTTCTATTCTCAAAATATAGAAAACATTTATACATTTTGGGGTGTATTATTATGAAAGCTAACTAATAATCATCTGAGATTATGTAATAAGTTTTTATGTGATACTTAAATCACTTCATTTGGTATCAAAGTGTGGTTTAGTTTTTTGTAAAGGTTATTCTATGAAGAATATGATAATATAACCAATAACAACATATTTAGTACCAAAAGTGATATATGATGAACCTAAAGCATTATATTATGATATAAGTTCTTCATATCATATGACATATAATGATTTATATTCTTATTATATGATCAATAACTCTTAATATTTATTCATGTTATTATATTAGCCATTTTGGTCTTAGTATGAGGCTGTAACTAGGAATAATCTTGTTATAAAATGGTGTGAAGGTAAATTTAATTATTTCACTAATGATATACCAAATAGAATGGGATATTGAATGTAAAACCATGTGGTAATACATTATCAACTATCTCATGTAATGACTAAAAACATGAACCATGTTGACATTCCAAACATAGTAAGGAAAGAGGATCGTGTCATTGTTTCTTTTATGTGACAATGTATAACTTCTTTTTAGGTGTACCAATATCATGTAATTGATGAAAAGTCAATCCATGTGATGGAAAATTTACTTTTCACCTTCTTGTTCACAGTTCAATTATAGGATCTTGTAGCTATCTATCACTTAGAATGTGAGGCTAACTAATGGTGTACTCTAATCAATAACATGTGGTAAGAGGTGGTAATCAACTACATGGAATGAGATTATATTATGTGGGTATTTCAAAAAAAATCTCAAACTATTTATACAAAAATAGGGAGGGAATTTATAAAGCTGGATCAATATGATGTTGAATCCATATTTATATATTTATAAAACATTACACGAATTTCATGTTCTCATTATAGTTTTATTATCTAGCATGAAAGAATAAGTGACAAATTCTTTAGTTTCTTTAATCTAGGTATATAAAAGATATTGACTATAATATATTTTAGTAGCTATAAATAATTAACTAAATGTTCCTTCAATGTTTATATTTAATATTGACACTATTAACATTTTCTAGAGTTTTGAAATAATAAAATAAATATGATGATTCAAGGGAACTCAATTATTGGATCACAAAAAAGGGAAATACATAAATGTATATCATCACAAAGTATGAAATAAGAACATTTTAAAATTTCTAAACGTGGTGGGATTCTGAAATATATATTGTAGATTTTTCCATCTAATAGACGATTATTGAATATTTTTTAAAAGTTTAAATAAAAAATATGAGTAAAAAATTCTAACTAATTAAATTAAATGATACCGATTCCATGATTTTTTAATTTTGTAAATCATTGACCTAATGCCTGTTAAATTGTCTATAATTATCCTCAACTATCTCTTATTTCAATGGAATAAATATAATTCACATGGAATCACATCTACTGAAGTTGGTCATGAGATTTTTTTGGTGAGAGGTACACCGAACATTGTCTCTATAGGTATAAATTTTTTATTTGATTATAGTTATAGCAACTCTATTATATATGTAGAATTTAATAATGGCGTCACATGACCAAATTAATATTTATATATGTATTTATTTATAAAAACTCCTAATGGTGTGATGATTTCACCTCATCTCTAGTATTTCTCTTCAATAAAATTTAGTTGTAATTTGTTTCATGTAAATAATTTTATTCTCATTATAGATAAATTTGATATGAATTTGGGAAAGGCTATGATCCATATATATAAATACAATTTCAATTATTAAGGATATAATGTAACATTTCAATTTCCAAATCAATCTATTATTTTTTATGAGTTATAATATTAAACATCCAATGGGAAATAAATCAATTATTTGGGGTTTATTAGCTATTCACAAGGGGTATTATTATAAAATACCTAGAGTGATACTCAAAATTGATGATATTATATATTTTTGGTAATATTGAGTTAAATTTTTAGAAGAGTATTGTATTAAACCTTGTACCATGATTCTTAGTATTCAATAGATATCATAATTTTTGATATACCCATTTCAACGAATTCTTAATGAATGGACCCAATTGTGTTTTCGAAATTGAGGAAGAAACTACATAATAATATAGATAATGGATTCATTTGGACAGCTAACATTACCCAAGTAACAAAAATTTTTAAGAATAAATTTTGTTTATTGTATCATTGATTTTATTATCATGATATTAAAAAGATAACTATAAACAACATGTATCCCATTCCCCATACTTGTTATTTGATGGATCGTGTACATGGAGATTAGTTTTTTTAGGATTTATATTCATTCTGGATATCACATGCTTTTTTAGTCGGATGATATTCCCATGACAGACTTATTTATAATGAATGGAAAATATGAATTTGTAGTGATACAATATGGACATATAATTTCCACCCACTATATTAATATATCTAATTAAAAATGTATTTAGATATTACATTCATCAAGTTTTTGAATTATTTTTTGATGATATTATTCTATATTTAATTAGTTAGGTGGAATAGGAAGACCATTACTGAGTACATTAAATAAGTATATAAAATTTATTTTTTTAATTTATCATTTTTTAATTTTTTTCAAAATATTATCATTCATGAGATACCAATAGATCCATAAAAGAAGGAAGTTATTGAGTAATGGAATAGGGAAATAAATATGAATGATATCCATATTTTTCATGGGTTGGAATGATATTACTAAATCATCATGAGAAAATTCTCATTATTATAATATCCAAAATTCATGTTGATATGGAAGGGATACATGCTCTTTTAGATTGATGAATTGAAGAAAATTTCATTGACATGATTAAAAATATGGCCACTGCACCTTTTCATAGACACCCCTAGAGTAGAAAAGATTTTTTTTATTTAAAATGATGAATCATGGAAGTAATTGGGATGTCTTGTTTTGTATAATGTCATGGTAGTATCATATTCATCACCCTAGTTGAAGATTCATGTGGAAAGTTACCTGAACCATGATTTAGATCTAGAAGTGGTAATTTTTTCATTTAAAATATAGAGGTGATGTTTATATAGTGAATGTTGTGATACAAATATATATACTAATAATAAAATCATAGTGCATATATTAACATAATAAGAGTTGAATATCTACCAATGTAGATGACTGGAGTACATTAAATAATTTCACTTCTTAATATATTACAATCATATGAGAGTGAACAAGTGAATTGATACCATATGTTAACAGGGTCATAATAGCTTATATATGATGAGGACTGAAACGGATTTAATATTTAAGTATTTTTAGATAATTTATCTTGTAATCATGATGGAAGGGAGTAAATACTATCTTTCATAGATTAATTCACCACCATCTATTTATATTATGAGTAAATAATTACCGAAGTAGGATTTAGGACATTTAAATAAGGTATGGATTGTTCCTAAATTTGACTATAGAAATGTTGGAATGATCAGGATTATGAATCCAGTAACTACTCCATGAAATCCATAAATGAAGAACGATATATTGAATAATGAACATATATCACCATTCTCAATTATGATTGTAGCCCAAAGATATATTAAGACTTAAGAGTGAATATTTATTTGGAAAGCATGAAACACATAAATGTATAGTATATTTTCAACTTCTTGGTATGTCAAAAAAAATATTGTAGAGTGATTGATCTCTAAAAAGATGATACAAACATTGACCATACAAGAATGAGAAAGTGAAAACATCACCATTTATTTTTCATCAATATCCCCAATACATATAATGGTCATAAACTCATTAAGGTTGACGTCAATCACCTTGTGATCTCAGGTTACATCATTACTATTAGATAATATTTAATACTTGATCAACATTATGAGATATACTATAAATAAGTGGTATGGGTATATATAATACCAATCTAAATTATATCTTGATGGGATCTATGATTTTCCATTATGATTTAGAGAAAGATTCAGTGGTTGTTGAATATAATGTCGATATTTTTAACTGTATGTAATCCTCTTATAGATGGTTAATATAATAGAACTATTCATTCCAGGGACGATATACTGTGATATTATTCTAGAGATTTCAATATCGTTTTGGATCAATACCTTATTCTAGTTGAATCTTCTTATAGAACTAGATTTAACATTTTAATTAACATGTATCCTTATGATACTCTCTTTGAAAGGATGGAAAAAACTCCAACATGTTCAGAAAAATAATGATAACATTATATATTTTGATCTACACTACATGGGGTAATGGAAGAGATGCTTACATTCATTTAAAATTACATTATACCTACTCAAGGTCGATATAAAAGTCATGTCAATAATAGTCACTAAAATATGGCTTTCAAATTCAATGAAAGGGTATTCCTATGAATACATTCAAGGAATGGGGTAATGAGGATTATGAATATGGGAACCTTTAATTATAGATGAACAATTGCCTATATGATCCTTAAATATAGCAGGATTATAGATTATCTCTTGTTGCATCCACAAAATATTTCCTAGGTGCGTGATGTGTTTCATGAATCTATTTTTAGGAATTATATACATGAACATTAAAAAGGAAACAATTAAAAATTTATACATTTATAGAATTATATTTCACATTAGGAATATCTTGTGTAGTATTATTATTGATGATAAAGAGTGTTATAGAACAAAACAACTCATAGAGTCAATGTTCTATTGGAAAACCATCATTTGTAGTAAACATTGTGGAATCCAGTGGATGTAAATGGGTAAAGGTATCCCCATTTTTATTTATAGGAGTAAGAATTTTTCATGATTTAAATACATAGGGGGGTGAATTTAATATCCCATGATTTTGTAATATATATCCCATTAAAACAAACATGAAGTATATGGTATACTAGATTATAATAAATGCTATTATTTTATGAATTATGATATATTTTATTTTTAAAAGATATATTAAATCAGGGATGTTAAATAAAAGAATATACATAGGATAAACCAAATAAGAAAATATATGTAATGATTTTTTACGTATTAATTTTTGTTTTTCATTTGTAACACCCTAGGTTTGGTTTTTAAGAGAATTAATTTATTTTTTATTATACCCTTTTTTTAGAATCCTTAATGATCATTTTTATCTAAAGAGGATAAATTTATGGAAGGTACATTTGGGGGCGCATGTTTGGGGAACATTTTGAAGAAATCATGTAATAGAACCACTAATAGTTATACAACCATAACATTTGTTCAATCAAGACCCCCTGGCTAGGTGAACGAATTGTTGGCCCTCCATTGATGTCATATAGACCTAGACAATTGCAATTGAGTGGTTCACTCACAATCTAGAGGAATGTGTGGAAAACCGAAAAATTAAAAAATTATTAATTAAAATTAAAATTAAACTGATTATTTATTGTTTATTTTATTTATATTTTAGACCCCATTCCCATCATACCCTCGCACCTCCCCTTCCTATGTGTCCTGAACCCAATAGGGAGAAACCCCACTTGGGTGCCACCATATATTTATATTCTCTAGTCCTCACCATTTTTCATAACATTTTCTTGTGAGATTATCTCTAATAAGTAATTATCCTCCTATACAATCTTCTTTTTTCATCATATTTATGATTTTCCTCTATTTCCATTTGGTTTCTAGGACTGATTCAACACATAAACCAATTCAATGAATTATATACGTTTTTTCTTGGTTCTCAGAGTTTATAGGGCCCGATTATGTTTGATTCTAGACAAATTTATTAAATGTAGTGGTTTGACCAGAAGTTTCAATTATGTCCAATTTGGGTTTTATTTATTTACCATGTTTTATATTGTATTTATATAATTTTCTAGATTCGTATATTCTTCTATTAAACATAGGACAACGATCAAGTATATTTGGAAAAATGTCCATGAAAACAACTTACACACATATGAATGGTTAAAGTTTACAAATATATGTACACACTTTTTGTACATATTCCCTCGTGGAAAATAGAATATCAACATTTCACCTTTGGGAATAAACATATTTATGTAAAAATGTATATGTGTGTAAGTGTAAAATATTTATTTCCTTTTCCAGATTCCTTTTTCACTGTAGATTTATTTAAATTATTCTTGAAAAATTGGGTTTCCCTTGTCTAGGGAAACAAACTTTGTTGTAGGTACATTATTTCAATTCCTTTGAATTGAAAAATATAATTTTATTCTTTTTTTAATCTGGTGTTTATCTTTATATTATAAAGTAAATAAAAAAATTGTTAATGTTATGATGAATGCAAACAAGTTGTTTTGTGATTTGTGTAATTGATTTATAATTCTAACATTTGTTTTTATTATTAAACCATGTTTTTGGATTTTTTTTGAAATCTACGATCCTAGAGTTATATATTATTTTTCTAAAAAAATACAATGTTCCTTTTTGGAACAAAAAATCATTGGGTATATGTGGTTTTCAAAATTAATTGATTCTTTTTTTAAATTTTGGTACACGATTATAACTCTAAATAATTTTAAGGGAATCAAAACCCTTATTAAAAAATGGTTTTTTTGGAGAAAATGTTGTGTGAATAATGTGTGATATGTATGATTGAATGTTAAAATGGATTATACACTATTATTTAATTTGGAAAGGGAGATAACCTATACATAAAGAGATAGATAATAGGTGAGAAGCTGGGATTTTTTTTTGTATATAATTTGATGTGAATGTAAAAGATCTCTTGATAGAAACACCATCCATTTATTTATCATGGGAAGCTTGTGTAGAAAGGTAAGATCCTAGGTTCACATCTAGCATTAGAGTAGACTATGCACTAACTATTTTCCCTGAGAAGGATAACATGAATGATCATGGGATATTCCCCTTGGTCGAAGTAGTGATGTTGTCACTGAGTGTTATGGTAGTGTTGTTGGTATTTCTTTTTTATAGATATTGATAATGTGATATTTAATTTATCTATATCCATGGTCATATCATCGAAAATCATAGATCCCATGAAACATGTTTACATGTATGTTCTTTTCATTTAGTTTGTAAAATCTCTATAATGTGACATCTTAGGTTTTTGTTCCTACTGAAATTATCCCTTTACTACAAGGTATTTTATGTAAATGGGTTTTTGAGAAATGCATCTCTTTATTAAATGGTTTTCAAAGTAAAATAGAAAATGATTTTTTATGGATATTGGATGTATGTTGATTTGAATAAAATATAAAACCATATTTTATATAATTTTTTTCCCAATCCTACATGACATTGTTTTCATTTTAATTGGAAGGCATTGGGATTGGTTTATATTTTGACATCTATATTGTGTAGTTTTATTCTCATTCTCATATTCATTATCATTTGTTTTTGTTTCGTGGTCTCCTTGTAATAGAACAATAATTGAGAGAGAATGGTTTTGTGGTTGGAGGGAACCTGTGAGGTCACACGAATGTATGCATAGTAGTATTTTGATTCATTCTACTGATGGTGTGATATTATTTTTATTCATATTTATTTTATATCTTACGAAAGAAATAATTATAAATTTTTTTATATTTTGTTTACAGAAATATTATCCCATCCTAGAAGGATCGGGAATGCCTCTTGGGTCTTGTTGTGGGCCTACTTTTACACCATGATCATGTGTAACATGGGCTGGCTTGCAGAAAAATACTATAAGGTCATCACTTTATTATATGGGTGTCATGTCATTTGACAATACGATTATTGAAACCCAAGTTGTATGGGTTGAAAGATCATAATAAAATATTAATCAGTATGATCCTTGAGTTACCATGGATAGTCATACATTGAATTTTTTTTTGAGTTTATACTGATAATGTTTTCTTGTTTCAATGGATCTTTTCTCATTAGTGTATTACAATAAATGTGATGTTTTTTTCACGATTAGTTAATATGGTGTGATGAACTATGTGGGTCTGTGTTGGAACTATATGATTATATTGGTGTTCAAATTCATTGGACATGTCCATTTAAAATATTATGTTGAGCTATTTGTGAACACTTGTTCCACAATATATTTTTTTCTTTTCCATGATGTTCTGGAATTTTCTTGTTTTGTACGAGTGAATTTGGTAAGGAAAATGGATTCTATTATTGAAAAAAGATTTTGGAATTTTTCAAATAATTTAGAGGTACATTCATTCAAAAGTAATTTATTATTTTGAAAACTATGCTGATGTGGAAGATAAATTTTTCATATAAATATGAAATATTAATAAATTTATCTTAAGAGTATATAAAATTTTATAACTTATTGGGAATTGGGATTTTTTATTATTTTGTTATTGGAAATGAAATATTAACTTTTTAATGGATTATCTAATTAATAAATTTGAAAATTTCGAAATTTTTGGATTTTAGAGAAGTGGTCTTGGATCATATTGGTATTTTATAAGGGTTATGATGCAATTAATATATCATTTTGTTTTTTTATTGGTTGTTGTTATTTTTTTATTTATGAGATTATTGTTTGTTTTAAGATGTTAATAGGATGATTTTTTATTTTATTCTTATTTTTTTCATTCTTTTCATTATTTAGGGTGTCCTACCTAGATAGAACTAGATTGTTTTTAAAGATGATATTTAAATCCATGGATATTATTAGGCTATTATAAGAGTAGTGGGGGAGATATACAGTCAATAATTTATTTTATACATGGTGATAGAGGTCGATCTGGGTATTTAGTGTTTATTGATGAGGTTAGAAGTATATCTCTGTCTTTGAAAAAAAATATCACAAGGGTGTGTATTTACTTCTTTCTTTTAGTAGTATATAGAATAATCCACAAAAAGGTGATCATTCTTTCATTAATAAAAATTGGGTTGTAGTATGAGACCTTCAATACCACTTAAATCCAATGGTTTATTCCATAGAATGTGAATGGTTCGAATGAGGAAGTTATCATATATATTAGTCAAGGACAACAGAATGTATAGGGATATATTGACCATTTTAATGAGTTGGTTTTCATTAATCAAGAGTTAGTTCCAGGGGATTGAGTGAAATTTATTATTTTTCTATGGGGTATATATATATTGACTAGGGATCATGTTAATTTATCTAGGATAGTGTAGTTTGAAGAGTATTTGGATAAGTTATTTCTATCCATGTTGGTTCTCAGGGGATGCTCATTCCATTTGGAAATTCTATTTATTTGGGAACTCATAATGTATTAACATATATTGCGTAGTTTAGACTTATGTAACCAATTCTTGAAAAGATTCCATTTTAATATCCTACTTCTATATGTAAGTATTGTTAACTCATTTTATTTAGTGTGGTTAGTTTTTCCACTACATTATATACTACCATAAACCAATGAAGTATTGTATCATTGTTTCCATGTGGGAAAAATAAATAGGTTCTATATGACTTGATATCATAAGAGGAAGATTCTTCTAGCGGATTTTAAACTCCTATCTATTTTTCAACATATACTTAAATACATTTCAAATCTCTATGTAGGTCTCATAGTAAATATTTTTAGAGAGTGGAGGTGAGTATATGTTTGGGGTATGTAAATTTAATTAATTTTTATGAGATGATATTAGACACTATTTAGATGTTATCATTTGGTGGTTTCTCTTTTTGGATCCTTTTTTCAATTTTGGTGGTATAATTTTCATGAATGTTCTTTGTTTTTTCACTATGGATTGGAAATTTAAAATGGTTATAATTCCTTTTTATTAGTTTTATTTCATAGGTGGATCTCATTTATATATGAATATATCACAATGAATTATGAATTTTGTCTTGATCAAGTGTCCTTCTTGTGTTTCTTCAGTGTTGGTGGGTGGTTTCATTAGGATTTAATCATCGCTTGTCCATTTCACTAAGTTCTTTCATAAATAGTGAGGGGATCCACAATGGATATTCTCTTTACTGTTTTCCATATATATGGTCATGTGTTACATTTATATTAGAATGTACACACTTAACTACATTGGTTTTGGTTGTTTTTTAGTTTGGTGGTTGTGCGTCAGATGTTATCCTTATCAGTTGGCAATTTTAGTTCAGTTTTGGCCTTTTGTCTATTATTTAGTGGTTTTTCTCTTTCATTTCAGGTTATTGAATTTTGTTTTAAGGGAAATTTTTTGGTGTTAGAGAGTTCCTTTATTAGTTCATAATTTTAACATGTTTAATTTAATTGTGAATAAATTCTATAATGGTTGTTATAAATGCACCCATACGTGTGTGGTTTTTTGGGGTTTTTATTTTACTTTTGGTCTCCCCTTTATTCCATAGATATTCTGAGTGTTCTCATTATGGTGGAATCATTTTGGGAAGGCAGGTTGGATATGCATGGTTGATGCATTATTTGTAAAAAACATGTTCTATCTTCCCATGTATCATGAAGCCCCGATAGTGAAACTACATAATATAAACACATAAGAACATGGCTATATAGAAGTCCATAATAACTATGTAGCCCAATAGAAGTGTGACTGCATGGTTGGCACACGATCTTGGAATTCATCTATTCAACACAGTATTCTAGAAAATTATTATTATTATTATTATTATTATTATTATTATTCTTACTATTATTATAATTGTAATTTTCTTTTTCTTTTTCTTTTCATCTCCCCAAACACACCATTCACCACCCACTCCTCTTATTGCATGTAACTCGCTCATCCAAGAGAAACCCCAACTGTATTCTTCTTTTACTCTAGGTACTCTAATTATCATCATTTTCATTAACATTTTCTTGTGCAATTTCCCTTATAGTTATTAATTTCCCTCCTCTATCTTCTTTGTCCATCTACTTTTTTTCCCTCCATTTACATGGGGTGAACATGAACCATTTGAACGCTAAGCCTATTTTGGGTATTTAGTTGTATGTTCTTGGTTCCATGGGCTCATGAGCTTTTGATAAGGAAAGTTCTATCCATGGTCGTTGAAGTTTTTGGGTTCAACAATGGATTCAAGTAAGATTTTGTTCATTTTTATTCATTGTATTGATTTAAATTAGGGGTATTTAATATTTTGTTTTATTTTATTTTTTTAGTATAACTTGGACCATATTGGGGTATATTTTGACCATATTTCATTAATGAAACATGTATAAAATTCATGGGAAAGGAATATTTATAGAACCTTTTCTAAAAACATCCATCATGGGGAGAGGAATATCTATGTTGCAGCCATGGATATATATATATATATATGCATCTATCTGTAAGTGAAAAAGAGGGATTTTCATTTCAAGAGACTTTCATGGTCAATATTTCTTTCATGGATCAATTTAAAGAGGATTTTGGTTTCCATAATAATAGAACATATGTTTTAAGGTAGGTTCCATATGTTCAAGGAATTTAGTTATAATTTATATTTTCATGATTATTCTACAATGGTTTTTCCATTATATTATAAATTAAACAATTTATGGTAAAATACTATGATGTGAAAAAAAAATATAAATATGTTTTTTTATTGCATCATACTTACAATATAAGATTAAATTATTAAAACATATTTCATTATTTTTTTAAAACACTAAGACCCTTTGTTGTTGGAATTTCTTCTCAAATGGTTTTAAATGTATGGTATTGGACTATAATATCCTTAGTTATATATTATTTTAATAATAAATGTGTTTTTAAATAATGAGTCACAGTTTGCACATTGAGATGTTTTATGGGATTGAAAATCCTTCATAATTAATACCCCTACTTTGTAAAATGTGTGTTGTGTTAAATTTATGATATTTATATATGCTTAGTTAAAGGTCTTATGATTTTTTTTGTGTTTATGGACAGAAAATTGGTTTTTCATAACGAGGGTGATGAGCTGTGAGAATGTGGAGGGGTAGTTTCTTAAAGAACATGATAAGAATTTTTGCTGTTTGATAAAAAAATCCCACTATTGACTTGTCATGGGAGGCATTAAATATTTTGGTGGGAGACTAGTTACATGGTATACACTTATTTTGATTATGCACTGACTATTGTCTCGGAGTTATATAACCTGATTTTATCTTGGGATATACCCCTTAGTTGTTCTAATGAGTGTGTTTTATAGTTTTAGGGATTTTTTTGTGAAACTAAAACTAGTATAGAATGATTTTGGGAGATGTGTTTTATCTTTTTTCCTTGGATGTCCTAAAGACCACCACAGATCACATTACATCTGTTTTACACATTTGATAGTCATATATATTCTGGTATTTTTATATACTGATTTTTCGATTTTTTCTACTAGAACACCCGCTCTACTTAATGCTTCTTCTTGTAAATGGGTTTTGGGAAATGCACCATCTTTTTAAATTTATTTTATGGTAAATGAGAAATTTTTTAAAGGGTTTATCCTATTACATTATTTTAAATGTATGGGAAGACATGTTTTTAAAAATATAAATTTTAAATCTTGTATGAATTATTTTAATAGAATTGATTGTGGTGTGTTTTATCTTTTATAATCTCTACTGTGAATTTTTATGTTGACTCATATATTATTTATAATTTATTATTTTTAGGCCTTCCATCTCTCGATCTCTCATGGTGGGGGCTTGTTTTTGTGTTTTGAGGTGACTTATAAGGTAACATAGAGGTATATGTGGAATTTTTTCATTCCTCTTCTTGATAATTATTTTATATTAATCATGTTTATTTATTTTTCTATTGTCTTATTGGTGGGATATTTATCAACTGTGTAATATTTGATTCCCAACACTATTTTGTAACCTATGGTGATGAGAAATATCTCTTGGGCCCTAATGTGGGTTATATTGGGATTTTTGATTGGGTTCGACCTAGGTTAGTTCATGATATAAATATTTTTTTAAAATAAGTAACCTAATTGTAATGATAATTTTAATATCATATAATGAATGTTTTTTCAAAAAAATCCATAATATACATATTATGTTTAATTTTTATAACTAAAATCTTATTTATAACAAATGTTAAATGATGAAATATATTAATATTTTATATAAAATGATTAATGATCATTAATAAATTTATTACTAATTGGTGATACTTAATCTTTAATGCAAATTAAGGTCAATAAAGATATTTTTCAGAGATATTTTTTTATTATGTCCATTACGCATAATCATAGTAAATTAATTTTATCAATATTTAATAATTATTTTAATGAATAGTGAAGATAATATATTCAATAGAATATATTATAATTTATATAATTATTTTATAGTGTAATTAATAGGGAATAAAAACATTTTTATGGAAAAATAATGTAAATGTTTTTATATATTTTATGCAAGGATATTAGAATTAACTTCTGATAAGTTTATATATTAAAATTTATAAAATAGACTAAATAAATATAATCATTATAATGAAAATATTTTAACAAAATCATCTTATTTTTGAGTCATAATAAATATTTTACATGGTAAAAATCTTATCATCACAATTAAGGTTACAATCATTTAAATGTGATAGACTAAGGGATAAGACCTCTTATATCACAATGAATTAATATTTATTTGATTTGATGAGTATATAATGTCCTTACATATATTATATTTGAATAAATTAAACCTTTTAAACTGTATGTTTTGAAATACATTTAGTGTATTTGAATGTTCTTTATATTTAAAATGGTTTTAGTCCACTAATATATAAAATTGAACCATCTCTCCTCACTTCGTAAAAAATGTAGAAAACCCTTTGTCATACAATTCATACTATAATATTTTTCACACATTCATCTCCTTGTATCAGTGTTCATGTTATCCCCAAAATATAATCCCAAGAAGGATTATGTTTTAAGCCAATTAAATATACTCAAATGAGAGGTGGTTGTCTTTAACAATTTTTTTCATGTTTCGTTATTTCATAAAACTAAGAAAAATATTTAATGGCTATATTAATGTAATGGAATTTATATCCTTACTAAACATAATAATATTTTAAATTAATGTTATAATTATTTTATATCTCCTTTCTATCGAATGGAAAATTAAAGTGTTTCTTGTGTGTACAATCATATTATCCTCTCCATGAAGCGATGTGGATAATTTTTCATCAACGCCCCACAAGGATAGTTATATTGATGAATTAAATTATAATATAAAATATTAATTTTGTAATGATTTTTTTTAAGGATATGTTATTAGTATCCTTCATTTCTACCCATTCATTAAAAAATGGATACATCACTAACGTATATGTATATACTACCATCTCCATGAAGTGGTTAAATAATTTTTCACCATTGTATTACGTGGAATTACATAATGTAATATATAATTAATATTTATTATATTTATGATATAATTATTATTTTTGAGATTATGAAACAAAAACCAATGTGAAAGGACAAAAATCATCAAATTTAAACATTCATGGGAAATAGAATAGTTAACGCAAAGAATATTTTAGATTAGATAATTATTAAAAAATAACCTATTGGGGATTAATCATGAATAATATCTAGTATGAAAAATATAAATAATGTTCTCATGTAGATGGATAATAAATATAAATGTATTATAAAGAAGGTTATAACATGAACAGAGCATGTCAAAACATGATGTAAGGGTTTTTTTAGTCTCATGAATTATTTGAATTGTTTTTATTTCAACATCATGTATGGAATATTATATTTTATTTATCTCTTAAAACTCATCAACTTTCTTCTCATATTCATTTTTTCTTTTTCTTTTTTGAAATTATTGATTCTACTTATTACTATATATTATTAAAAAATATGGAAAAGATATTTTTATGAAAATTCAACTTAATATATCTTTTTTTGTTCAGAAATATATCATATCCATATTAATATTTTTCAATATTTATTTACAAATGTTTTTATATTTGATAAAAATATTTTTAAAGTAATTTTATACTAACTTTTAAATATTAAACCAAAAAAAATTTCATATTTTATTTTCATTTCCTCATCATAAAACTTATTTTACATATTTTATTGGTTATTCCAATGATAATAATATTCTCATTATAAAACTAACTATTATATTTAAATAGTTACAAAATGAAAAGAATTTTTTTTTTCATTTATTTCAATTTATATTACAAATTATTTTACAAAATTACATTTCGTCTATTATAATACATATTATTTATTCATTCTTCCCTGGCGATATGACCTAAACATACCATCAAACTTCCTTCTTTCAATTCCTTGTGATGATTAATTTTTAAACATATCATGAATCACGTTTTTTAAAATTTATTAGTTTAGTGATTATGGAATCATGAATATTTTTTATCAGGTCACACATTTATTTTTTTATTTATAATGTCAGGGGGGGCTATAATATATCTCCAAATTATTGGGTAAATGAGTTATATCTCATGAGATTACTATGGGATCCTAGTATTAACCCTCATTCCATCATTATAAGAGTATATGGAAATAATTATTCATCCACTATAATAATGGATGTTTTTAATAATACATGACCCATTATACGAAAGGATTTTATTAATAATTCCTAATCTAATATCATAATTAATTTTGGTAATAAATCATAATCAATCATAATTAGGGATTCTAGTGGGGATGCTTTATCCATTAATATATTTGATATTGGATATAATTTTTGATCTCTTTTGTTATATGATTATTATTGTGATTATTGATATAAAATGTTATGATTTCCAATTCTTATGATTATGCCAAATTCTAATTCTATTCCAAATGGGTTTGTTATGTTTTTAGGGCCCTTGATTATATTTTTCTTGAACCATGTTCATGGTATGATGAATTTTATTCCATTTCCAATAATATTGTGAGATATGATTAATTGGGTATGAATATATCATATTATGAATTTGATTATATTCTCAAACCTTATTTATCATATTATGCTCCCTAATGATCTCAGATGGATAACATCCATATTTAATATTTTTGAGAATCCAATCATAGGATTTCTAATTATTACATTTAACTATATTTTGAAACATTGTTTCGTATAGGTTATGTTTATGAATGGTGTTATGTGGGATGAAATTTGTGGAATATATTGAACATCATAAATGAAATAGATTGTTTATCTATACACTTTGCAAATATAATAAACATTTAATGTTCTTGGGAATCTATTATTATCAAAAGTATTGAATAATAATTTATAATTGATTTAATATGTTTATATGTTATTCTTGAGTATCTTAACTACCAACCCAAACTATTTTATTATAAAATTATATATTTATTTCCAGGTAATAAAATTAAATACTTGAAAAAAATGACGTAAATACTAACAATTAATCCTTGTTTTGTGAATTCATTGGTAAGATAAATTCTATACATGATCTAAGACATGTTAGGGGTTAAGTATAGAAGTCCCATGTTTATAGGTGGGATCGAGGAAATGTTGTATTAGAACATATTGGTGTATAACCCATAAAAGCTACCAAAAGGACGTTATATGCCGATATATGGCAGTACCACTAGATATGTGAATCATTAATTGATACTAATCACTATTAAGATGTTAGAAATGAAGAACTAAAGTCATATGAGGATACATATACTATATAATGAAATGCACTTGGTAGCCACTGGGTGTCCTCATCATGACAGTAGATCAACTAAAAACGTTGATCACAAACTACAAAGCTTGATTATTCACCACCAATTGACCCGAGACATATAAAAATATTTCAATAGATTAAAATATTACTTTAATGTAATACATAGTTTCTAATAAACGTTATGTGGATCTAGGATAACATCATAATTAAAAATTACCACATCGGGGTCCCATGTATGTGATATAATCAATAGGCATTGACATAATGTTTTATGAAAAGGGGAATTCATAATAAATTATTAAAATGAATGAGCACCATTTCAATAGAAAAATTCTAATTACTTTAATAAAAATATGATGAACTCAATTATAGTAATGGGGTCATCTAGTAGAAATCATGGTGGCCAAGAATAAACCCCTAGGTAAAGAACAATATTTCATTCTTATGTCTTTTCAAATTAGGTAATTCTAAAATTTTATTCCATGATCCCTTCTTCAATAAAATATAAACAACATGGAATATTTGGATAATTTGGAAGGTATAAAAATTTGAGAAAATAATATATAACATGCATGTGTGGAGTTATTTTCCCACCCTCAAAATGTGCATGGAACCATCTCATGCATAAAGAATGATTGAGGGATCCGTTATGCTACATATCAAAACACGTCAACCACTTTATTATAATAAGCTAGGGATTTGACCTCCCAACCACTTTTATAGTGTATTATTGGGTTTTATTTTAAATTTTTTATAATTCAAATATTTCATTTAATAATATAGTATCTATTTTTAATTTTATTACATTTTGTATTTATTCTCCCTTCAACCATCCATATTGTAGGTCCTTTATTACGGGTAGAGAGCCCAGGGGAATGATCTAGAGTGGTGTTTATTGGGTATTTGAAAATAATAATTTTCATTTGTTAATATTTTTATTCCTGTTGAATTGGTATAGGGGATGTTTCATGAGTTACTGAGGTTTTTATCCAACAATCCTTGGAATTCACTCAATCCCATTACATTTCCTAGAAAATCATTATTCCCCCCTATAAATTAATTTTTCCCATATATTACAGAAAGTGTAATATTATATGATAATAAATGTATCAAATTATTGAGTTCATATAGGTATTATGACACATCCACGATGTGTTTCATATTCTCCACACTATAATATGTGTTGTTATGATACTAATGTAATCTCAATATAATAATAGTTTCCCAGAATTACGTGATGGATGATATTTCATGAGTGATATATGTTGATTTATAAAATTTGTATTAAATAATAAAAAAGAATGATAATTAGACCCATGTAGTTGAACTTAGGTTCATATAGTTTCTTTCCCACTTATATTAATTTAAACAATTTGTACATATATAATTATCATTTAAATTTTATATTTCAACCATAAAAAAATATACATTACCTATTTTACATTATGTATATTATTAAAAGAATCCTAAAAATTTAATATGTTGAAATCCAATGTATAAGGATATTCTGGTGGGGATCATTAAGTAGAAACCCAAGTCAACCATTGTGGTTCACCTTCAGAATTTTTTAATTGAAAAGGATCTCATGATGGGGCAGTCACCAGGCCAGTACTGAGCCATCATAAAAGTTAAAACAAAATTTTTTCTAAAATAAAACTACTCCTTATTTATAAATACTATCATAAGTTTCAAAAAAATGAATCTCAATTGTGAGAAAACATTTTATCCATATTATCATTCAACTTTGACTAAAATGAAAATGAAATATAAGGAGATGAGATATATAAGAAATTAAATTTCCATACATTTTATTAATATCTAAAAATAATCTATCAATTTATATTATATTCTAATAGGTTTTGTGAGAAATAGATGGAAAACCTATAGGGTAAATTATTTGATAATTATATACACATGGAATAACCTAATTACCAAAGAGGGAATGTCAGGAAAGGGAAATATTCACAAAGCCTAGTTATAATATTATTCAATTTATATTTATTTATTTTATTTATTTTCATTTCATATGTTAATTAAAGTTGGGGGAGACGCGTGGTTTAGGCGATTGTATGTATTCTTCTCATTTATAAAAATGGAATGCAAAATTTTATTTTCAATAGGTTATACAAGATACAATAAAGTGGAGTTTAACATGTACATTAATTTTCACCCCACCTAAACTGTAAAATTATTCATGAACCATGACTATATTTGTGATATTGAATTGATTATAAATATTTTTCATGTATTATTTTCAAAATAGGATAGTTCTATATAGTTTTATAATAATGTATTATGTTATTTCATATATTTTCCATTATTAAACCTATTTTATCTTGGTTTAGCATTTTTATAATTTATTTTGTTGAGATTAATTAAGGAAATTATTGGAAAATCATTGTTTAATTTTATTTACATTCTTTGAATTATTTGAATATTTTTAAACTAGTTAATTGATATAGCCACTAGTCATTATTTTAACAAAAATCCAACTCCAATAATTGAACTTATATTATAAAAAATTTTGAACTCTTTCATGACACAAATGTTTTTTAGTTTTTTAGTAATGGAAGGTGATGCATAGTAAACCCTTTTTAATTCATTGGATTATTAAATGAGTCTATGTAATGATGTTACTAAAAACCCATTTTCCATAAAATAATTATCCATAACCCTAATATATGATTAATATGTTGTTATTCAATGTAAAATTATTAAATATATTTTTTATTATCCAATAAATGGTAATGTGATATTACTTGTATTTCATCAAAATAATTTTTTAGTCGTGATTTAAATTTATCAGTGTAGTAACATTCAGTCAAACTTTGAAAACATTGATACAAAAAAATTAAAATCATGTGAAATTTTTTTTCTTTTTTGTTCCCTATTTTCCATCACATTTCATTTGACTAACTTAAAAAATTTCTCCATTTTAACAAATAATTTGTATTAAATACATTTACTCTAATCTACTATTATATTTTATTTAATATTTTTTACCCAATTCATAACAAAAAACACAACTTTTCTTTATTATACACATTAGTTTAGAATTTTTTATTAATATAGTTCTCTTAAAAACACCCCATTAATTATGGATTTGACCCCATTAATACATTAATATTTATCATTGGGGAAAAGTTTTATAGTTAATAATTCCTCCATAATGGGTGGTTAAAAATTTTCTTCTTCCATTACCAATAAAATGTAATTCCATTAATGAATTTTTTATTTAATTTTTTAATATATATATATATATATATTCTTATATATAATAAAAAATTGTGTTCATTGTAAATTGATAAATTTTATTCATTGATTTTTTATTCTTCATGAAAAAATAATAATTTAAAAAAATAATCTTTTTTGTTGCAAAAGATGAAAAAATATTAATAACTCTTCAATTTTATACTATATATTAAGTGTTAGGTGTGACATGAATTTAATTTGTAATTTTTTTTTATATTTTTTGTATGAAGCTTCACTGGGTTTTTAATGAATGTGTACGTAGTTTAAGAAGACATTATGAGCTAGTTTAGTACCATTAATCAATGAAATAATGAGACACTATAATAAATTTTTAAAACACAACTAAAAATAAATTAATTTAGTGACGAAGGAGTGGTTGATAAAATTAAACAACAACCTCTTAGTATAAATGAAATCATCTTTGAGATACATAGGATTAAAGGTTTTGAGTTACCCATAATTTCATAAATCTCATCATTTGTTTTGTTTTTTTAGAGATAAAGTAATTATAAACTAAAACTACCATATATACCACAACCATCATCCTCAATGTCTCAAATAAGGTGGAATTATTGTTATTTTTTCGAGACATTTATTTTTTACTTTAGTATTTGCCACTTTATGGGATAATTGAAAATTTTCTAAGGGTGACTGTTTTCCATTTGGTTTGAGAAAAATTTCAATAAATGATTTTTTTTTCTTTATGAGAAAACATTTTAAACATGAGATCATGTTTATAATTAAATTTTAATGTAGTTTTTTCCAAATACATAGGTTAGGGTTCATTTAAATATTAAGATTTATTTTATGATCATGGAGAGACCTTACATGTTGAATGGAATGATTTTATATTCTATATTAGTTAATTTACTCATTCAAAAACGCATTCCCATATTTATATTGAAATCTTTTATGTTGTTCGTTTACATTATTTATAAAATTTGGTTGGACAATCAGCTTGTAAAAACTAAATATATAATACTATTGAGGAGTTCATACCCATACACATCACACATAAATTTATTATTCATCATAATTAATCCAAGGGGTGAAACTTCCATATGAATGTAGAAAAACATCACTACCACAAGAAATAAGTACATAGGTTTTTAAAATTCATGTAAATATTAAAAATATTCCATCTAAATATTTAAATATGTTTTCATGTAATATTCAAGGTAGTTAACATCGAGATATATTTATTTAATATATGGGTATTATGTTGTAATGAAGTATTTGCTATTTAACCTACTAAAATATATCATTTTTTAAAATTTGTGAATAGGTAATAGGGTAATTTTATACCTTCAACAAATAATTAGAAACATGATTATAAAAATAAAAAAAATTCATATGGTGTGACCAATAAGAGAGAACTATACTTATTCAACCTATTCAATCTAATAATCATGGAAAACTATTTCAGATAATAATATTCCTTATATTTTTAGTGGAATATAGATAGCCCAATGAAACAAATTTTTGTTCATAATTTACTCTAAAAATGTTGATATGGATTCTAAATTATATAATATAAAATTATAATTCTTTATACTGGCTGGACACATTATGTGAAGAGACATTAAATTCTATCTAATATCACTATGATTAATCCATATAAATCTTCTATGGACCTCACAACAAGGAGTAGTCATGAAACTCATCATAATGTAAAAATATGAAATTATACATTATAATAACAAAATTATTGAATATATAAATGAAAATATAGGTAAACATAAGGTGGAAAATATATATATATAAATCTTATCATTGAGTCAAATTTAGTTCATACTCCAAAAAATTAACAACAGAAAATAAATGTGATATAAATGTAACAAAAAACTAGATGATATATAGGAGGTTTGTAAAATAAATTAAAATGCATTGTAAAAAAATCCACACAAAGGCTGAAACCAAAGAATAATTTCCAAATAAATATCAATTTTCAAATTTCTAAAACCATTTCAATTAAATATCTCATTCATATATTTTTTTTCTCAAAATCCTTCATAATATAATTTCTAAAAAATAAAAATCCCTAGAAAAAATATTTTATAGTATATTTATATAATAGATCACATTAATGTGTGTAGTGAAATATTATAAAAAATATACCTATAAATTTACAAGATATGGGAAGGTTTATTATTCTAATCAAATTAGAAGAACTATAAAATATAATTATTTTCACCAATTAGTATATATCATTCATTTTATATTGTTATTTCTATTTTATTACTTGGTAATTATGGAATTATATCATACCCATGCCGAATTTCCACTAGTTGACAGGTATATATATCAGTCCTTATGAAGGATATATGGCTTACTGATCATGTTACGAAAACTATTTTTACGCAAATTGTTTTTAATCATTGATATTTATTATCATAAATATTTATTCATCATCATAAGGGAACCATTACTAATATTTAAGGGTTATACATATTTGGATAATGGAAAAATAATTTTCATTATTTATAATGTGTATAGAGATTTTAATGTGTTTTATTATTCAATGAAATCTACACCCGTCAAAGGGTATATTATAAAAAATATTTCAGAAAACACGTCTTTATATATCACTTAGTGGGGCATGTGATTTGAATTTAGAAATAATTCATGATTTTATTTATGAATTTTTAATAATTAATTTTCTCGAAAATAATTTTATTATCAATTTTATGAGGTATTAGTGTTTTTGAATAAGTGTAATCATTTGGATGATGAAAATCTAGGTGTTTTTCAACATGATAAATTCTTTATTCATGTGAGATTCATATCTACTTTTATTGTTTTCATATAACCTATTTTTGGAATTTTTCCTCAAATATGTAAAGTGATGACTATAATTTGTACTTCATGATTCTTGAGATGGGATTGTTTATGTAGAAAAAACATTACATCATTATAATAAGTAATTATTGAAGTAAATTTCAGAATATGGGGAGATGGTAGTACCAGGATCTAAACCAAAAAATAAATGTTTTAATTCCATTAGGGTTATGGATAAATTTTCAGATAATATAACCACTTTGGTAGATTACTATACACTACTTTCACATCATGGAACTTCCAAATATAATAAAATGGACATGAAAAATGAGTGCAATAAAATTATAATTTCAATTACCATCGGTGGTTTTTAGAAATTTTACATAGATATTAGGGTCAGATGACGTTAAATATATTTTATCGATATATTATCATTATATAATAAATAGAAAATTAATAACAACCCCTTCAACTTAGTAATCATTGTTAATTTGCTAAATTAATTGTTATATGAGACTCTAAATCATGTAATTTATGGGAATCAGAAAATGGTTGATTTGTTTCTATTTTTTTTTTGTAAATTTATATATTTATAGAAAAGTATACATTGTTTTCTATAATACGGTTCGAAAAATTATTAAATTTCATGTAGGTATTCATATATAACATGGATTATGAGATTTTAGGATCTATTGATATAATTGATGATTACATTAGTTGAAGAGATATATGTGAATTTTTTACCACATTTTATTTTTCTATTGGTTACATTGTCATTATTTACTAAGACTATAATGTTCTATTGTAGAAATGTTTTAGACATAGAAAAAACCCAACTAGAGAAGGAGGAGACTGTGTTCTTGAAATCTTACAATGGATAGAATTACACCTCACATTGAATGTATTTAAATAATACATTTACACTTTTTTCTACTTAAACATTGTGATAAACATGTGTATGTTAAATTCAATACCCACTAAAAATAACTTATATAAATTATCCAAACACTCACATTCTATTTATTTGAGTTTTTTTATATTGTATGTGTAAATTTAAGGTTTTACGGATGACTAATGGATTTGTGTATGGATTTTAGGTTTGACTATAGTTCAATAGAGTGGTGTTTATTATTTTTAGATAGAGGATTAGGGATGCATTGTAGATTATCTATATATGCTGTGGATTTTGGATAGGTCATATTTAGTAGCCCTATCATTTAGGGACCCCTATTCCATGTCCCCTAATCTGTGTCTTGTTCTTGGTCTGGGAGTTTATCTTGGTAAATGAAAGTTTGAATGTTTTTTTGGTTTACTAATTATAAAATGGAATGTGATGTGTTGGGTTTTAGGTGTTATTTTTTCTTTTTTTTCACCAATTGAAAGGTTCTGAAATTTATTTGTTGTATGGAATGTAAATATTCCAAAAATGGATAGTAAAATGGTTGTGTGGTCGGTCTTTGAAGTCACATGGTCAACTTAAGTGAACCATGAGGTCAATATGTATATCATGTGGTAAATATATTAATTATTTCTTGTTTTTATTAATGTGTGATCATTCATTACTATGTGAAAATTTTAAAAATATATAGATGAAACAATATTTAAAATTTCCTATTATATATCTGAAGTGAAAATAGAATGGATCTTTCAAGAGAGGCTTTTTAATAATCAAAACATCAAAAACAGTTCCTACAATATTGGAATTAAAATTGTTCATCATCAAGGTGAATCAAGGAAAATAAAATCATTTTTAGTATTGAAAACATTAAATTTATAAATAACAAAAAATATATATTTTAAAATTGGATGTAATGTTTATTTATGTTATTTTGTTTACTATTTATCTAAAAAACATGATAGTGTTATGATCAATGATGCAAGGTTGTTTACAGAGAATCTATTTATGTTATGAATTTATTTGAAATTAATTACACATTATGTTGGTCTAATTGGTTTATTTTAATATGAATTGATGTGAGATAAAATGATTCTTATACAGACCTATAATGTTTTAGGTATCATATGAAGTTGTTATTTATTGTTGACACAAAAAGATAATTCAATCATTGATGCTATTTGATTTTTGTAATCATTATAATATATAAACTAACATATCATGATACTCTCACGATTTTTGATAACGAACCACGATTCATATGTAAGGTTTAACAATCATTATATGTATTGGGAGATTATTTTTCAATTATTGTGGGTATCTTAGTGAATAAAATGGGTAATTCCGGCTCATTATAGATGAATATGAAATATCAGTATAGCTTTGAAATTTTTTCAGATTCTATAAGATGAAAAATATATTGAGATTATTTTGTTGAGAATGAAATAAATGAGTCACATAGATTAATTGTGTTGTGTTATCAATTTTAAATATTTCTAAATGATTAAAATTTTGTTTGCTAATGATTTATCTATATAAATTTAAAACTATTACAGTTGAATATTTCAACGAGAGATACATAAAAAATGAATAAAAGACATCATGTTTATAGAATACACTAGAATATTTTCTTTTGGATGAGATAAACTTAGAAAAAGGGTGAGGATGAAAAAAAGGTGATGTAACTCTTGGAATTATACAAGACATGTTATATTTTGGAAGAAATTACTTGAAGATCATAAGGGAAAACCACATATGAAAAAATTGGATGAATTAAAAGGTATTTCGGTGTATTATCCCATTTAGAGAAGACTCATGAATTTTGACCTATAAATTGCTTTTCCTGGGGTATTTTATATCCCAAAATACAAAATAATAACTCATGGTTACCAATGTATAAGAATAAGAATTGGTAATAGGAGTTGCGGGTTTTCCAGATCATTTAATGATGATCATAATATATAAAACACTACTGTTAGGACCAATATGGGCCCATATACCCTGAGGGGGTGGGGGTGAATCAGGGTATGGATATTCTTTTTCATAGTTCTTCTTACCCCACTGGATCTTGACCTCTTTATTACAAGGATCACATTGTTTTCTCTTGTGTGTAAACTATGATCACTTCTTTACTTATTTATCTAATGATGTTGCTTTGAATGCAATTCAGGGAAGAAAACAGGAAAACATAGAGATTTTTACTTGGTTAACCCTCACTGGGCTACTTCTAATGAGCATACACCGACAAGTTGCTGGTCATATCAAATTCAACTATTCTTCAATAGATGTGGGTAAAAAGTTAGGGAACTGTCACTCTGCCCCAGGATCACTTCATTTACAATGTTTAGGGTCATCTCACTGCTTTCCCATGGGTCACTCCCTATTTCTCTCTCTCTGGATCACTGTTGGTGGAGAGGATCACCTTCTTCCTCTTCCTTTGCTCCCTACTCTATAAAGGATCCACTAACAGTTTATAGACCTGTAGGTCTCTTCATTTTCATGAATGAATGCATCTCCCTCTATTTGTAGATGCTCTGTTTAAATACAACTTCCACCCATAGATGAATATCTCTTTGCATCAATGGTACCGGGGAATCCCCCAGCTTCCACGCATCCCTAAATTACTACGGGAAACCAAACTTACATGGAACCCTTCTCTAAGGTTCTGTGCAAGTCTCAGCACCCAAGTCATCCCTGGTGCACAAGTATTTCATAACACTTGCGCGATATAATCATAAGCTTCTCCAAACTTGCGCGACGCACTTCCTTTACTGCCCAAACCACCTCAAGCGCGCAAAAAACACTTGGCGTGCAACTTTCTTCTCTGGCACGCAAGTCCCACTTGTGCGACACACCACCATGTGCGCGACCACCACAACTACGCAATGCAAGCTCTGAATCTTCAATGTTTTGAACTTCTGTTTAGAATGAAGAGGGGCGGTCCGGTATATATATGTAATTTGACCACCATGTGTGACTGCGCGCAGGTCTCCCTTCGGCGTGCATGTCTCAGCGCACAGATCTCTTCTCCTACAAGTCACTTGTGCGACCTAAATCCTAACATGTGCGAGCCTCTTTCCTTTTCCATATCTTGATCTTCTGATCTTGAAAAACCACAGACGCACAAGTTCTCAATCTTCCAAGGAATCGACGCGCAAGTCTCTTCATGGCACGCAAGTCATCTTCGTGACACCACCAATACTTGCACGACACTTATCCCTTTGCCATATTTTGATGATCTGATCATGAAAAACATATGGCGCACAAGTTTCCAAGACATCATGTACACGGCGCGCTGGTCCCTTTGCCAAAAACCACTTTTCTTTATACCGCCTCTAGATCATCCATTACTTTGTCTAAGTTCTTGAATCAATCATTAATCGTTAACCAAAACTCCTGAACTCAACATTCTTTCATGAAATCCCCATTTAAACAAATTTTTATGTCACGGTTTGTTTGGTCAACAATCATAACACAGATGTATACTTTGTCAACAAACACAATCACCTAAAAAATACTTCAATGATTCTTTGAGATATTTTTGCCCCATAATATCCCCCATTGGGTTTGTTGGAAACTATTCCCTAAAAAGATATACTGTTACTTCGTCAGCCACCATTCACCTACCGCGATTCTGATAGCAATCAAGGATTTACTCAACACATACTCTAAGACCACATGCGCAATGTTCAGCGTGAGAAACAAGAGTAAATGAAAAGGTCATCAATGAATCACTTTAACTCTGACACCCTCTATTGACACCTATGTGATACCAATTATTGCCAAACTATGTTGCCAAACTATGTTTCCAGACTGATACAAATTTTTGAAAATATCCTTACCACTTTCCAACACCACTATTCTGCTTTTATCATGATCCTCGGCTGTCATGGTATCTATTCATTGATTGATCACTTCTATCATCATCATATTTAATACGCACCCCCTTTCTGCTCACAGCTTCATCACCTCTTTAGACCTATTTCTTGTGTTGTCCATGCTAAGCTCTGGCTAAGCACGTTCAACTATCTTCAGCTCACCCTATCTAGCTGCTCCACCTATCAGCTTCTCCCCATATCATTCATGATTTATCAAATAGCCATGTTGTCTCCCCCTTGAATAATAACTATTTTCTTCCCCTTTTTCAACGAACCCAAAGGTCACTCTTTTGCAGTCTGTAACAGAGTATAGAACACATATCAGCACATTAGATAAAAACACATCATACCTCAGGGAGAGGGGTGGATTCCACATCCACACTATGTCATGTGCGGGGAGTCAACGAAACTCCCAGAGCGAGTCGATGCCTCTGAAAAGCATCCTTAGGTAAGGCCTTTATCGAAATGTCTGCAACCTGTAACTCTGTAGACACATACTCCAACTTCACGATTCCCTGCTCAACTTTCTCCATTATAAAATGATACTTTATCTCAAATTTCTTTGTCCTCGAGTGATGGACGGGATTTTTTCCGAGATTTATAGCACTTGAGTTATCACACTGGATTCTGATCAGAGACTTCACTTCAACTCCCATATCTTCAAGCTGCTGCTTCATCCACAAAAACTATGTGCATGCTTGAGTGGCCACAATATACTAAGTCTCAGTGGTGCTCAAGTAAATGAAATCATGTTTATTTCTTAGCCATGAAATACACAATCCACCTAGATAGAATGCACCTCCTGATGTTGATTTTCTGTCATCTGCTGATCTAGCACATTCTGCATCAGTATATCCCAATAACTCTCTATGATATTTATCAGTATATGTCAAGCCAAAATCCACTGTACCATGAATATACTAAAGTATTCTTTTCACTACAAGCATGTGGATTTTTTTAGGATTACTCGGATATTTCGCTACATGGCATGTGGCGAATACAATGGCAGGCCTTATTGCAGTCAAGTATGGAAAGCTTCCAATAATCTGCCTGTATATTGTAATATTCACTTCCTTGCCAATCTCATCTTTTGATAATTTCTTCCGGGTAGCAATCGGAGTCTTCATCTATTTGGAATTTTCCATTCCATATCTATCCAAAACCCCATTGACATATTCGTATTGCGAAATGAATGTTCCATTCCTTCCCTAGGTCACCTGTAGACCACAGAAAAACATCAGCTCACCAATCGTAGACATTTCTAACTCATGTTTCATGGATTTAGAAAAATGTTTGCACTGTGCTTCATCTGATCCGCCAAATATTATGTCTTATTGAAAGACCAGCCTTATCATCCATTGATTACTGTTGTTTTTGAAATAGAGATTTTAATCAAATCCATCATGCTAAAAACCAGGCATCTTCAAATACTGATATAGCCTTGAGTATCATTCTCTTGGTGCTTGTTTTAGCCCATATAATGCCTTATTCAGCTGACAAACCTTGTTCTCATCCTCATGAATGAGAAAACCATCTGTCTACACAACATACACTTCATCCTCCAGAATTCCATTCAAGAATACTGATTTCACATCCATCAGAAACTCTTTGAACTTCTATTGCACTGCAATGGCTATGAATAATTTTATTGTCTCCAGCCTTTCTATCTGTGCTAATGTCTCATCAACGTCAATACCCTCTATTTTGGAGTATCCTTTTCACACCAGTCATGATTTGTTCTGAATCACTATTCCATATTCATTCATGTTGTTGTGATAGACCCATTTAGATCTGATGAAATTTTTATCTACTCTCCTCGAAACAATCTCCCATGTCCAGTTCATCTAAATCTTGTCAACCTCTTCATTCAAAGCTTGAACACAGTTTTCATTATTAGCTGCATCAGCAAAGCATTTCGGATCTACCTGAGATAGGAATGATGTCTGCTGTAGTGAATTCATTATTCTAGTCTGAACTGGAGAAGCATGATCAACAATGATATTCTATCTATTAGTTTCAACTGAGCTCTTTGGCTTCCTTGTAGACAAATACTTTACACTTTCTTGTTCATCATCAGTATCTTCTTCTAAATTAGCATCAGCCACATCTTCTCCCCCTGTGTTTCTTTCTTCCTCAACACATTCGTTAGGAAATTTTTCACTGACTCATTTTTCAGTGGCTTCATTTCTTTCAGCAACTTTTCTCTGTGTCATTGTTCAATGACAACATTTCGTTGAACATATTCTCTCAGATTTTTGTTGACACACCTTGGATTTTCTCTAGCAGCTTCTTGGTGTCCTGAAAGCAATCAGCTGATACCACATTGTTAGAACAACATAAATAATCATGAAATCCTCTGTGTTGATTCTTTTCCACCAATCATTCTTTATGAGAATAAACATTAATCCTTCATATCATATTGAGATCATGCATCTGATTAGGATATAGAATGCTACTTCTGTGTTATGCAACTCTCCTAGTTGTTAGGACCAATAGTTTAGACCCATAACTATTCTTTTCGTCCTGCGTAATTTGTTCTCATCTTCCACTCAGAGTTGATCCATTAACAAAATCTCTAATCCTATTGAGTTGAAACTCGGTGTAGTAAACAAGAGATAAACATAATAACACAATCACTTCCTATTGTGCTCTATTGCTCACTTTCTTCATCCACTGTTGTACCAGATTTGAGCTAGTTAAAAATCTGGATCACATGACTTCTCCACTTTGAATCTTTAGATTCCACTTACCCTTGGATTGTATCTCCCTAATGCCTGAAACACATGAATCATCAGTTAATTGCATTTGTATTCATAGGGAGAGGGGCATTTCTCGAATCCTCAAGATGAGGGTATTGGTTTATCCAGATGGGTCAACCCTTTGATTCTTTCTTAGAGTGAATCACACTCCTTTCTTGCTTCCTCTACCTGCCTAGACAACTTCAACTACTCTTGCCATATGACTAAGCATTCATTACCCACATGATAAGCCTTTGTCTGATATGTATATTCTGTAGGTTCGGCATTTTTCATCACTTGTGGTATAGACCCACTATTACACATTTCCTTCTGTTAGGTTCTTCCAAAATTCAATTTTCCTTGATTATTTATCTGAGCAGGAATCTCCTTGCTTGTCATATTCCCTTGCTTCTTCCACTATAGTAGGGGTTTTCCTTTTTCTTCCAGTCCTCTCCGTGGCACTTGACTTGTGAATTTTTCAATTCATTCTATATTTATCTACCATTAATCAGATTTATGAGTCGCCACCCTATTTTTCATTGGTGGTGGGTCCTCCACTGAACGTACATTCTTCTTACTCACAACTGTTGTGTTTCCTCCCATTTTCTTCCAGATATGTTCATGTTTATTCTTAGAGGGCGGTTGTCAGTGTGACAGAGGAGGTGACAGGTAAACTATTCGTTCAGTTCTATGTGATTCCCCTGAGACTCTAAGCCTATTCTTCACCTTATCACTTTGTATTCAAGTGTATAATTTTTCATTATGCATCAATAGAGTCGAAATTCTCTTTCTGGGTTCCTTTTCCTTCCCTGCTTTCTTCTTGATTCACTATCTGGCCAAATGCCCATGATCAGAACATATAAAACATCTTCCATCAAAGACATACCTCATTTCATCATTTCTATGTTGATATGTTGATGTATCTTGAGTTCTTCTTCTAACTTTGAGATCTGGAGCTTCCTGACACATATTCATGGTGTGTCCCATTCTTCCACATTAATAGAATTTTATGAATGCTTTCCTTGGAGAGACTCTACTCTCTTATTTATCAGGATGCTTCTTCTTATTCTCAGATTCAGTATAGTTTCTATTTTCACAGCCTGATATATATTCATGAGCCTCTAAACATAAGCATGATGTGTGGCCGTGAATCCTGCAGAAATAGCACCTGTCATCACTACTTTTTGTAACTGTCCTCTTAGGACTATCACAAAAAACTATAGGATTTATTTCAGATATGGAACTGTTCACAACTCTATTTCTATCTTAGACGATAGGGGATTCATCAAATCTGATACAAGTTGTTCCCAGACTGTTTGGTCTTTGATCTGAGAATTTTTTTTCTTGCCTCTTTTCAGAAATCACAAATTTTATTTTCATTTCATCATCAGCTATCGGAGGATAATCAAATAGCAAGTGTAAGGAAGACTTCATTTTGGTCATTCCTTTAGCATTGGATTTCTCCACTTCCTTCTTCTCTGAATCTAGATCTTCTGCTAACTTTCGAATCTTCATATCCCTTGATTCAATTTGGGAATTGAGTTCTCTTCTATGATTTTTTCT
Organism: Viscum album; assembly: GCA_963277665.1. Taxonomy (NCBI): domain Eukaryota; kingdom Viridiplantae; phylum Streptophyta; class Magnoliopsida; order Santalales; family Viscaceae; genus Viscum; species Viscum album. The sequence continues at coordinate 1,069,733,048 of OY728157.1, read as the reverse complement.
TCTATTCATTTCATCTTCTAGTTCCTGTGTGAGCTTTTCCACAATGTCATTTTTCTCCTTTACTTTAAATTTTTCTTCTTCAACAGAATCTGACCAACATACATTATCTTTTTGTAGCATTTGATTCATCTGAACTAGCTCAGATAGCTGTGTAGCTAGATCATCAATTGTTTCTTTCATATTTTCAACTTCATTAGAATTCTGATTTTATTCACGACCACCAGCCTTTTGTTTTCCTTTTATTCATTCAATTTCTTGTGGTTTATCACCTTGAGAATCATTATTGTCCTCTAGGTCAGTAACCACATCAATAAGCCTTTGATTTAAACCTCTTATCTTGTTGACCTCAATCTCTGAAACATTGATCCGAATATCTTTGGATTTGAATTCTTTATCCAACTTTCAGTCCAATATCTTTGTCATGTTGACAACATCTACTACTGACCTCCTTCTTGCAACTTCTTCTTAATCAGTTGTTTTGGTATCAATTTGATGTTTTAGTACTTCACTCATTCCTACATCATGATTGAGTGAATCAATCATTTCCCTGTCAGATTCATCACGGCATTCTCTCAGTAAGCTGTTTGATTCTTTTAATTGAATCACACTTTTTCCATACACACTTCCACACTGAGGAATACCACCTGACTTCTGGTTTTTCTTTGTTGTTTTTCCCTTTTACATGGAACCCCGAGATAAGAGCAGACTGATTATTTAACCACACAAATCGACTACACCAAGTTGGATCAATCAAATCTGATAAAAGCAACCTACCTCTGATACCAATTGTTAGGACCAATAAGGTCCTATATACCCTAAGAGGGGGGGGGGGTGAATCAGGGCATGAATATTCTTTTTCACAGTTCTTCCTACCCCACAGGATCTTGACCTCTTTATTACAAGGGTTTCTTTATATTCTCTTGTGTGTAATCTATGATCACTTCTTTACTTATTTATCTAATTATGATGCTTTGAATGCAATGCAGGGAAGAAAACAGGAAGACACGTAGATTTTTACTTGGTTCACCCTCACTGGGCTACGTCTAATGAGAATACGCCGACATGTTGTCGGTCATACCAAATTCCACTATTTTTCACTAGATTTGGATACAATGTTTGGGTACATCCACTCTGTTCTAGGATCACTACATTTACAAAGTTTAGTGTCACCTCACTACTTTCCCAAGGGTCACTCCCTCTTTCTCTCTCTTTGGATCACTGCTGGTGGAGAGGATCACCTTCTTCCTCTTCCTTTGCTCACAGATATGGAATGGATCCACTCACACATTATAGACCTATATATCTCTTCATTTGCATGAATGAATTCATCTTCCTCTGTATATAGATTCTCTGTTGAAGTACAACTTTCACCCATATATGAATATCTCTTTTCACTAAAGGTACCAGGAAATCCACTAGCTTCAACGCAACCCTAAAACACTGCCAGAAATCAACCTTACTTGGCGCCCTTCTCTAAGGTGGTGCACAAGTATCGGCGCCCAAGTCAACACTGGTGCTCAAGTATTTCTTAACACTTGCGCGACTCAAGATTATGCTTCTCCAAACTTGTGTGATGCACTTCCTTTGCTGCCCAAACTTCCTCAGGAACACAACAAACACTTGGCGCACAACTTCTTTCTCTGGCGCGCAAGTGGGACTTGCGCGGCACTCCACCACTTGTACGTCCACCACAACTGCGCGACGGGAGCTCTGAATCTTCAAAGTGTTGAACTCCAGTTTAGAATGAAGAGGGGAGGTCCGGTTTTATAGGAAATTTTACCACCCTACACGACTGCGCGCAGGTCTCCCTTCGGCGCGCAAGTCTAGGTGTGTAGGTCTCTTCACCTCCAAGTCACTTGTGAGACCTAAATCCAAACATGAGCGCACCTCTTTCCTTTTCAATATTTTGACCTTCTGATCTTGAAAAACCACAGCCAAAGAAGTTCTCATGCTTCCAAGGCATCAGCGCACAAGTCTCTTCACGGCGCGCAAGTCATCTGCGTGACACCAAAAATACTTGCGTGACACTTATCCCTCTGCTATATTTTGATGATCTGATCACGAAAAACATATGGCGCCAAGTTTCCAAGCCTTCATGTACACAACGCCACCTTGTATCTATTCTTTTTGCAACACCTCTAGATCATCCATTCCTTTGTCGAAGATCTTGAATCAATCTTTGATCGTTAACAAATTCTCTTGAACTCGACATTCCATCATGAAATCCCCTTTGTCGACAAATTTGTAAGTCATGGTTTGTATTGTCAACAATCACAACACATATGTTAACTTTGTCAACAAACACAATCACCACAAAAATACATCAATGATGCCTTGAAGGATTTTTTCCCAACAACTACACTATAGAATAATAAGAAGAAGATAGAGAGTTGAAACAAATGATAATGAAAATGATATTTTGGGAATTAGTATTAATGGTAAAAAAGAGTTTCCTATGAACAATAATGGGAAATCCACCTATACCTACTATTTAATACCATGTTGATAGGCTATAACAACCATGTTCAAACCCATATCCTATTAAGACACTAGTATATATCTATGATATACCCACGGTTTGAAATTTATATTCCCACAGTTAAATTTTTTTGGGAATAGGTGTATGTAATTGTTTTATTAACCCTATAATCATAGTTTTAAACCTATAGGATTTATAAAATCACTTTCCATGGGTTTCGAACCATGGACCGTATGTATATAATTCTTGCCCCTTTCCACTACAATCATTTCTCTTATAGTTATATAAGTATATATTTACTTATTTATATTTATCAATACTATTAGATTAGATGGAAAACCCTGGAAATAGGAATAGGCACAAAATTTATTTTTTCTTTAGCGGAAGCGTTTTCCCCTCCTTAATAAGGGAAATATATAACCAATGTTTAGTAAAATCTTGGATACATTCATGACCTATGACCACCGTTTTTTGATGAACAATGTTAAATGTTTATAACAAAACCCTATACCCATGTTTATACTTAAATAGTGAGTTTATATATTGAAAAAACATTATACCCTGGGTTTTCTGTATATGGGTGACCTATACACATGGGTTTTGAAAACCTGTGGGTAGATGTGTAATTTCCAACATATATATAAGGTTTTCCAAACATTGGGTAAAGGATCACATCAAATACCTATACACACTATTTTTGGAAAACCATGTGTATAGATTCCCATCCAATACATATACCCCCAATTATTGGAAAAATGTTATTAAAGGGGTGTCCTATAGACATGGTTTTTTTAAAAACTATTCACATGAGTAGATTTTTTAGTAGTGGACATCTATGGTCATTTTATGTTTAGAAGAAGAAAATATTGTAAAATGTCAATTTTAATTGATTGTATTATTTTATTATTTTTGAGAATGTCAATCATATGAGGAACTGGTGGGTATGAATATCATAGAATCTTAGAGAATAAGGATGCAAGTGAAGTAAATTTCTAAGTATTGATGGAGTTATAATTTATTTAATGATCATTAGGTTTGAAAAGAAGAAATTTTGAGATAAAAGGGATTTATTAAACTGAAATCAAAGAATCCTATATTGATATGTCAAATTAGATCCAATAATAAACTTAATGTAATAACTGCATATATATAGTGGGAGTCTATAGAACCTAAGTGAATCAAGGTACGTTGGAAGATCATAGTGAGAGTCTTTGAATATATCATCAAACTATTGAATGATTTTTTGTGAGATATATATTTTTAAATCTTGTGAAAATCTGGAAACATTATAGTAACCACCCATTTTAGTCACCTTTGTCGTAGTGAAGAAACATTGATTAGGGTGAATAACCAATTAATCAAAAGAGAATGTCATTGTACCAGGCCCTGTAAAAATATTATATTCCTCATTATAACATTAATTTCATTAAAAATATGATTGTTTCTTGTTGAAATATTATCATATCTGTTTAAAATAAATGGTATGATAAGTTAAATTCCAAAGGGTGTTTATGATTATTATGGAATTTGGTAAAGAAAATAAGAATAAACTAATTCATCTCCAACCCCACTCAGTTTTCTACAGTAGTCCTTATGGGAATTTAATGTTATTTCAGATAAATGGTCACCATCAATTTCATCTATTGTGAAGAACCAGTAAACTTTTATTCCATTGACGATGGGATATTTTATGTTGATGGAGCTACCTCTGATTGATACGTCTAGATTTAATCATGATGATACAACGGATAGATTGTCTTCTAACACTATGTAAAATAGGGGAAATGAAGATGAAAAGAAGGAAATAAAAAACTAATTAAATAAAGGGACAAACCACTACCTCAAGCTAAGTAAAGAAGAAAATCTTTATCTTGTGAATATAATAGTATTGGAATTTTTTATGACTGTAGTTCAAGGTGTGATGAGCATAATGAAATTAAAAAATAAGATATTTTTCCAGTAATATAAATGTGTAACTATTAAATGTTTATGATATATTTTTTACACAAATAGATTATTTTATCAGTGAAATATTTAAAAAAAATACAACCTAAATTAAGAAGATGGTTTGATCTACAATGAATTGGAAAAACTGGATGAAATATGAAATGCAAACTCAAAATTGGTGAATTCTATAATTCAAATAGCCTCAATTTTTCATGAAAATGGTACCTTCATTGAGTAAAAGTTTTAAAAAAATTTATATGAGAAGGAATAATTTATGGAAATTATGTTTGAGATATCAATGCATTATATAGGTCACACATTTTTAACATTGAATGTTAAGGATGCATAGTAGAATGTGAAGGCTAAATGAATTGAAGACCCTAATAATATCCTTCATGATATAGGTAATATATATGATGAAAATTATGAGAGGATAAATAATTATTAGGATGGTAGATTAAGAATAATGGAAGATGAATATACCACAGTCAAATAGAATTGTCCTGAGATGAAGGCTAAATTGATAACAAGAAATGTGTTTTTAGGGACTTTTTAAATATCTTAAAACAAGTGTGCTACAACTCTGGTTTTAGAGATAATATTTACCTTAATATGGACTATATATAGTGGTAAAGTGAGATTAAAAGAATCTATTGTATTTTCCACCTCTAGAAAAAGGATGAGGAGAATTAACAATCTAAAAGGACAGGAACTCACAGAATCTATTTTACAAAATACTACTGTAAAATAAAATTTTATTTATAATCTCATGATAAAAATGATGAATATAATATTACATTATCAAGGATATTAATTAAATCGTTAATAAATAATATCTCCATTCCAATACAAAAATAGTGATAAAAAATTCAAAACCATTATGTTTTTCATGCATAATAGTTTCGACGAATTTCATAAAAAAAGAAAAATAAAGACGCTTATTTGTTATGGTTGGTATTGCTAGAGGTTTGATAATATGACCATATATTATTGGAATAAAATTCCCGAATATAGAATTTTATAGTAGTTTTATATGAAATAGGAACAAATATAAAGTAATTAATAATAATGTTCCCCATAAGAAAAAGGTTTCACATAATAGGAAAAATTTATCATTGAATAAAATATTTGAAAATATGAAAATATTGTGTGATTATTACAACATATGTGGAAATTGATATGATTAGTTATGGTATTTTCCACCCATCAAATATATTTATACTGATGAGAAGAGTATTCCACAAATATTATATAGGTATTACACATAAAAATTATGTAAACATATATTAAAGAATATTCATGTCATGAATGATTCTGAGAGTTATATCCTAGGAAGATTGTGAAAATTTATAACTAGGATTCCAACCCAACACGCATAAAGTGAATCAATTGTGGTAAGTTAGTCCACACCATGGAAAATTCTAAATAATTCATGGACATGAAATCCAGAATGATAAATCTAAAAACAATAAAATAGTCAATCAATGATATTCATAAGAAGATTAAAATGGGGGAATACATCACAAATTATAATATTTAGAATATTTATAAAATTGGTAAGAAAACATCTAATGGTGTATTTTTTAGAAGGTATATCATACATATAAACCCTAAAATTATGTTTATAATATTATTAACTACTCAAGAAGAGTTGGAATATGATAAATGGAATGTACTATAGTATTTTATTTCCAAATATATTGTTGAAATTTAGTATTATATGATGAAAATAATGGATGTTCATGATCCTATTGCTACATTGACCATATTTTCCAGTCAACAAGATTAAATTAAGATATTTGAGAATGAATCATGGTGTGAAACTATTATAGTACATAATGAGAATAAAATAATTCCAAATAATTCATATGTTTTGAATGAAAATAAGACCATATGGCCTCCTGATGCTTAGATATGGAAAAATAAGGATAACATTAGAATTGAAATATATATAAATTTCAAATCATTAATGAAAATAAATTTTTGTTGAGTATGAAGTCTCATCACTAGTCTTATAACTGAGGTGGTGATAAAATGCACCTGATTACCAAAATTTGATGATTTCACTCTAAAGAGGAAATTAATATTAAATCTAAAAGAAAGTAAAACCACCAGGGATTGATATTTTATTTGTTATTTACTGCCAACTGTTGTTAGTTTCAACTAGTATAATAATTTCATAGATCATATATCTACAATAAATCTACCCAGGTGGTGTAACATAGGGAACATCCCTTTATGGGGTTTTATTAAATAAATTATTTCTATCAAATACTTCTTAAATTTTTAAATCTCGAAAATATCGAAATCACTGTGACTATTAAAGTGTGAGGTATAATATTTAACATCATTTATTAGATATGGTGTTTACATTCCTTATTTTTCAAGTGTGTTTCTTTTCTATTTAAAAAATAAATCCTTTACTTACACTAGAACGTTATTACATTTTTTGTGAAGATAAGTATATCTATACGATTTTTTATAAATCAGATTTTTATAACCCCTAATAATTGATAAAATATATTTTAATTAATAAAATATTTTTAATAGAAATCATTATTATATGTATTATATTCTCTTGATTTTTTCTATTGGTTTCCCCATGTAGAAATACAGTTACTAATTGATGTCTCGCTCCTAAAAAGAATATGATTCCATACTTCTATTAGATTATTGTATGATCATGGGGAGAAGAAATATTATCTCATGTGGATGAGATTCCCTTTACATGAAGGTGGAGTAGAATTTAAAATCTCTTTACAATGATTGTCAATTTGGGTTTACAGGTATAATGACACTGAGTGTCAGAGTAGATTTGGAATTAATGACAAATCCAAACAAGTGATTGAAGTTACCTTGGGTTGATGAATGTTATTATTTTATAATTTTATGTCTTAACTATTTCAATAAAATTAAACGGTTGATGTAATGGTCAAACACCTCTTCCCCATTACATTATGTAAACCCGATGTTTGATGTGTTCTAAGAGGTCAAGGTTACTTGATTAAACAAATTTAATTAATTACAAGTCTTTCATGTTACCCACTGGTGAATTTGAATAGTAATTCATGATGGTGAGTCAATACATGAGTTAATAATTATAACTACCAATGGTGACTCCCAATATTAGATCACTGTACGGTGACTCTGCAAATAGTGAATCACTGAACGATATCTCACAGAACGGGGACTCACCAAATGCTAGCACACAAAATAGTATCTCGTCAAACAATAGCTAACCATATTGTGGCATTCCTAATGGTTCCTAAAGATAGATATTTCAAATGGAAACTCTTAGTAGTGACACAAACTAGTGACTCACAATAGTGACTCATCTAAAGGTGAGTCATCGCATCATATTTCCTTTTTTCCAGCTTTTCCAGTTTTTGCCTTTTTATGACATAATTTTATATAAAATGTGTTTCATACCATATTAATGTTATTATGGAGCCTTTTTAAGGAATATGTGTCATATTTATAAAATCATAATATTTAGAGGGATTTGAATTAGTCAAAGCAATTAATCATGATGGGATCTAACTTTAATGTAAAATTAATGTTGTATCTAAACCATAACACTATATTATAAATTCCAAGGGCCAAAACAACTATATACATGTAATTTAATTCCTCAAATATTTTACTATGATAGGAACATAATCTTTCACTCCATTTCAGTTATGCCTTTGTGCATCCCTAGTTGGTTTGTGTTTTCCATGTATTTTCCTATTGCATAGGCACTCCTTTTTGTGCAATTAGAATGCACCAATCACCTTTTCATACAATTTGGATTCCTTCAACCATATTAATTGTGTGTCATGTGGGGTGGGTTTAAAAAGTATTCACAGGTCATGATAGTTGAATCCAAATATAATAAATATATTTATTTCAATTTTAAATTAAGAAATAGGGATTTGGAAAGAAACACATGTTTTAATGTGTTATGGTTTTTTTGATGATATTATGATATGTAAAGGATATGTTCCCCGTATAAATTCATGGAACATGGTGGTATATTTTTTACGTTAAACAAGATACATTCATGTTGATTTTTGTTCTACACTTCTATATTATTTTTTTGTAAATCACATAATGTCTCCATAGTGTTGAGAATCAGGGCTACGATTGTAATATACAATGATGTGTTTTTGTGATGATTGTTATTTTTTGTGCCTGGTAATTTCTTAGATTGTAGTGGTAGGACAAATATTCCTCAGGAAGGTTGGGGTTTGTGGTTGATATGTGTGTTAGGGAGAGTTTTGTTTTCCCACATGTCTTCCTGATGAGATATGTTGTGTTTTCGTATGTGTATTCTTGATGAGATGTGATCTTATTTCCCATGAGTTTTTTTGGATGTAATGTGGTATGGGGCCCAGCTATCTGTGGGTGAGAGGATATGTGGAGGTTTTCCTCAATGATGGGACTAGATGTGATTGTGAGTATTTGGTGTGTGTGTGTGGGTTCTAATGTGGTTTGTTCAGAAGAGGTGGGATCGCCATGATGTTTTCCTTTAGGTTTTTAGAGTGGATAATCAGTGGTAATGGAGTGCATGGCACCCTATTATCAATGTACATCATATTACTTTACATGAATTTCAGTATTTTGTTATATTTCCTGAGTGAGGTTGGGGAGGTTAATATACATGCTCAGGTGCTATTTGGTTTGGCTATTTTCTCGCAAGGGAATTATTTTACCTCTTTCACATGTTCACAGTAGACCATGCATTTTCTATTTATTATACCAGATTGTTCACTCTACATAAAAAAATTCTTTCAGGTTTCTATGAATAATTCATGGACCGTGTTGTACTTTACTAGATCAGATTGTGGTAAAAAAAATTTCTCTACATATCCTCACATTTGCGTATTTACTTTGGAGATGTCATTTGTAATTTTTTTGTTTTAAACATGCATGTGGGATGGTTTTTTCCTTTTTTTATAAATATACCTTTGATTTTTTTCGGATAAACCATCCTATATATTTTTCTTGTTTTCCAAAAAGGGGAAATGCCTCCCATTTCTTGAGATTATATACCCTGGTGCTAGTTGCCACCCCAGGGAATACTATAAGTGGGTGTCAATGTTCATTATTGCACTATCATCATTTACAACCAAAGAGGTGTATCTTTGGAGGGAGTGGTCATGATACAATGGTATTAATATTTTAATGGTTGAGAGATAGAATGTATTTTGGAGGTATACATAATGAAAATTACATGGGATGGTAGGGAAACAATGTTAGGGGATCTTAGTACGTGACAGAGGCCTATGAACACTAGATAAGACATGGGATTTTGGGGACCCCATGGCTTGATGTAAGGAATTTGATCCAATTGAATAACCATGTGAGTCTACACCATTTTTAGGGTAGAGACCTCGGTAAGCTACATGAATCATAATGACCTATGATCTTGTCTGAGTTGGTTTTTTTTGGTATAGTTAAAATGGGTATGATGAAAATAATGAATTTACCATTATCTTAAATAAAATTTCATACTACTCAGCCTTAGGAAGTCATTGTTTACAATCTAGATATATAACCACGTCATCATCCACATGTGGATTGGGAAGTGGAGGCTCAATAGGCTGATTTTGTTGATCGATGATGGGATGATACAATGTAGGAGGACGACCAGTGGAAGAAATCATTATGTGCATTCAAGAATCATGTCTTACAAAATTATGAGGTAAGTGTTTTAGAAAAGTATATGGAGAGTTGGATAGAGGATCTTGAGATCTGGTTCAGTTGATTTGGGCTCTAATATATTATTGGGTTACATTGGTGATTATTCAGAAGCAGAGATCTATGTGTTAGTGGTGGATGCTTTATCTAGGAGAGAGGAAGGAGGAAGGCATTTTGATGGATGAATTTATAAAGGATTAATTTGTGGAGTTCAATTCATTGACTTTGAATGCTGAGAATTGAAATTATCTACTTTCTATTTTTTAAGAGAGTATGTTAGTGTGATAAAATGGGATCAAGTCCAATCATATTCTTATTTTCATTCTAGATATCCTTACAAATGAGGAGTCTCGTTCAAGATGTTATGATAAGAACCTCCACCATTTTATCCAATTTGTTGTTACAAATTTTACATTTCAAATGTATCTGGATGTTCATAATATGGTAGAGGTAATCTAGACGATAAACTCATGAGGAGGTCTACCAAAATGAGCGATGAGGGGGGTTTTCCTTGTCAGGCTCCAGGCTCGAGGACCATTGAGGTTTTGATCATTTGGGAGTCGACCTCAACGGTTTCCCTTTAATAATTCTATTTCCAGTGGTTCACATTACCTTTTTGTAGGATGGGGGCCAATTTGTTTCATTTAGGGGGTCCAAAAATACCTTCAGAGATAGTTCTATATGTCGACTAAGCTTAGTTTAGTGGAGGAGGATACAATTATTGCCATCCTTAGCAGGAGATACATATTAGGCCATTTAATAAATAATAAATATAGGATGATGATCCTCTGAAGGGAGATGGAGAAGGTAGGGGCGAACATAGGGTGTTCCATAGGGACCTATATCTGGGCATGGTTTAGGAGTATGTTTTTAGTCAAGGGTAATAGGATGTGGACAAGGTCAGTTACATGCAGCAGAGTTAGAAAAGTTCCAAAAATTCCATAAATGATTAATTGTATGAGCAGATAGTATAGTACCCTTTCTTATAGTTTGTTTGATTCAAGATCATTGTACTATATATATTCACCTACTCTATCCCATTTTCAGGGACGTGAAATATGTATTCATCTCTTTCCCCTGGTTTTGAGTATGCTATTCGAAGGTCACCCCAACTAGTTTGATGTTTGTTTGGAATGTTGACTAATGGTGGGACCACATTAATTATATGGGGAATACTTATTACAAAAGATGTTAGAATATAATTTCATTCAAAGCTTTGACAATTTTTTTTCCACACAATTTTTTATAGATAGCTTCTGGAAGAATTATGTGTTTTCAGATATAGATGGTCAGTGTGTGGTTCTCATTGTAAGTAATAATTTTATGTAGGCAATCTGCATATAGATCCTCTTCATTCCTTGTTTATTGAGATGTTATTGGAATAAGTAGATGTTGGGACATCGACGTTCCCAAAGCAGTTTTGGAGTTCTTAGTTGTTTTCCCTGAGGAGGTTGTGATTCTACCCCATCGACATGATGTTTTTTTCAGAATATATCTACAGCACAAGGATTCTAGAATTTCAAGGGTTTTATATTGGATAAACCATTTAGAGTTATAAGATATTAGTATTTAGATAAACGATCTGATGTATAATGGTTTTATACAACCCAGTGTGTCACCGTGGGGTTCTCCAGTCATGTTTTTGAAGAAGGTAAATGGTGGTTTAAGGTCGTACATAAACTTTCACAGGTTGAATAATGTGAATATCATGATTTGTTTCCCTCCTAATAGGATAGATGATATTTTCAACCAGCTAAGTGGGGAAGATTTATTTTCAATAATTGATCTACGATTTGAATATCACCAATTGAGGGTGAAGTAGAGAAATATCCTAATGAATACTTTCAAATGCAGTTATGGGTACTTTGAGTTTATATTAAAGCCATTAGGTGTCACAAATGCACAATCCATATTCATGGGACTCATGAACCTCATCATCCATGATTTATTAGTTCATTTATTTATCTTATTAATTGGTGATTTCATTATTTAATCGATGTTAGAGGAGGCCCATGCTGATAATCATTGAACCATCATGTAGGTTCTTCCATGAAACATTCTCTATGGAAAGTTGTCCAAGTGTACGTTTTGGACATTCTAGGGAAATTTACATGGACTTGTGGTGTCTTAGTAGTGTATAGTAGGCCATCATTGAAGTTAGAAGAAGTTGTTTCAGGGGAATCACCAATGAATATTGTAGAATATCTCAATTTTCTTAGTCTTATAGGATATCATTATAGGTTTGTATGAAATTTCTTTCAATTTGAATCACCATTTATAAATATTCCTAGAATGTACTAATATTTTCTCTAAGGTAATCAGTTCTAGGCAATGTTTGGTTACCAGAAATAACAGTATGATAGTAACCCATTTCTGTAATTTCCTGAGGAGGGGATAATTTTTGAGCTGTTTTTTGAATCTTCCATCTTGGTTTAGGATACATGTTATTGTAGAAGTGGTGATGTAACACCCCAAACATCTACAGTACCTTTCCCTTTGAACAATGCAATCACGTGTGTTGTACTCAAATTTGAGTTCTAACACACAACAACCAATCAAACCAGCCGTTATGAATAGTAATACTAACTTATTAAAATTTTTTATATTTTATTTTTCAATATGGAAATCATTTTTGGATTCGAAATATCAAAATGAGCTTAGGGTGAATTTTTTCTATTTTTCTGAAAATTTTCAATTTTTGATGATTAGGGAAAAATGTTGAGTTATTATTTAAAAAAAATTTAATTTGAATAATTATTTATTTTATTTAAATGTATATTATGTAAAAATTGATACATAATACCTATATAAGTGAAATGTAATAAATTAGATTTAGTATATTATAATTTTAGATATATATTGAACTTTTCACCGTCTTTTACCCACCTACTTTGAGAATTTGAAGACTTACATAAAACATAGTTTTACCACTCTTGTGAGTGGAATTTTAAAAATCCAAGAGACACTGTTGATATCAGCAAGTAAAATTTGGTTCAATAAGATATTTTTTTGTTGAATAGTAATTTTTTTACTTTTATTTTCCACATTTAAAAGAAAATAACGAAATTAAGGGGAAAAAGATATTATTATTACCCTAACACCTATTCTCATTCAATTGGATATGTGTAATTCAACCAGAAACAACCTTGGGAATAAAATATGACACATTAGGTCTACATGGAATATATTTGGACATTTATTATTATTTAATTGAAAGATGAGTTAAAAGAGTTAAAATCATTTTTTAATAACAAAAAAAATTTAATATAGGGTTATACATAATATAAATTTGACTATAAATATTCATTAGAATGATAAAAATATGTCATACATAATGGTATTTTATTTATATTTATTTTACATTAAATAATTTAATTTACTTATGACACAATGATGATGTAGTAATTACCTAATTAATGAAATACTAAAATGATTGATATTATAAATACCAAAATAATTGTAATTTGAAAATTTTTATGATTTAAACTATCTTTTTAGGTTAATAAAACATATTAGTGTTGGTTGTATGAATTTTCATCAAATCAATAATTCTTTTATGAATTTAAAAAAACAAAATTCCAAATAGTGTCAAAATGGACATAAAATATTTTTTAAAAACAAATATTATATTATTAATAGATATTCTATTCCTATAAATCTGAGGCTCAGCCAAATAATTATATAATTATTTTTGTATCATTAATGAACCACGTGGGGTTTTCTCGGATGTATATAGTATGTTTGTTAACCACATAATATAAAAATACAAAGAGGAATGGAAAATGTGAAACTATATAACTACGAGTTCAACCAAAAAGATAATGTGAATATAATGACTCAAACCTGTCTAAAACCTATTGGTTGAGTGCATTTAGACCCATTCCCACCTTATCATTGAAATTATCATATTTTTATCCATTAGAAACCGAAGATGAATTTATTATAAAATAATATTTATAGCTTTTCCTAAAGTGAGCCTCACCCATATTATAAATGGGCACTCCCCCTTATCTCTAATTCTCACGTTCAAATCCAATTGGATCGGCCACCCTCTATCCAAATATCATCTCAACATTCCTAAATTAATCCTAGAGGAATTCCTTTAGGCAGAAATCCAACCTAAGGATCCCTTTTGATCATATCTAAAGGAAGAACCCAAAGAAGAGGTAAATATCTAATCACCTATTTCGGGTTCATTTCTTCTTCCACATAGTCTTTATTTTTTGTTTCTATTATAAAATAATAATTAATGTATATTCTATATTCTTTTATGTTATTAAAAAAATGGTACAAACATATTAGTTATTTTATCCATCCTATGAATGAAAAAGTCACCACACGTGCGTATGTACGGCTTACCGTCTCCACGTCATGGTGTACTTTTCCTCTAATTTACTGAAGGCCATTATGTTTTATTGATTTAAGATAATCCACCTTTCAAGGGGTGAGGTGTAACCCTTATAAGGCCCATAGGCGTAAGCATTTCATGGCCCGTAAGCCTTAGAGGAATTCATTTCCCGTAGTCTTCAAACATTACATACATCCCAGACTAACTTCTTTTAACTTCTTCTCCCCACCATCATCATTGTGAAATCAGCTCTCCACCTTCTCATGGCTGTTCGGCTAGGATTTCCCATGCATGCATAGGCTTGTCCCGATGGCAGGTGACATACCATCTCATTCTTCCAATCCGTCTCCAAAAACATGATGACATTCATTTCCCATCATATCCATTCAAGACTAATTTTCATTTGATGTTTAAAAATAATCTTTGAGGACTTAATATCATCTAGATATGAGTAATATACAACCTAACCATAAAAAATGCAGCTTTTTTAAAAAAACATATAAAAGGAAACGAGTAAGTTAACACCCAAAATGCCGATAATACAAAAATATTATTAACAAAGATATATTAGATGATCATATATGATATCATATTAATGTATATGATTATTATATAATTTAATAACAATGATTTAACTATTATACAAGAGTTTAACCAACCCCTGACCAAGGAAAAGTACAATGTAAGGGTTAATTCTACAACTTCTTCATTATTCAAGGTTGTTTATATGTAATTATCTACTAAGTCCTCTTTATCATCCACATCGATGTTTTCCTAATATGTAATTATAAACATTTTTACTACTAACTATAATATGGGTTAAAGTCATTTGTACCCTTATTTCACCTAATACATTTTGAAAGGAAACTTTCTGTCATTTTCCAGACAAATTACTTTATGACCTTTTCAAAAAAATTATGGTAAGAATGATTTTTTTACTTATACGGTGGGTACAGATATATTTCACCATTATATCATATTCAAAGATTCCCTTATAGGATTATATGAATGTTTTCAAAAAAATGGTTTTCTATTATAATTACATGACTTTTAAATGATTTCAAAATATAAGGAGATATTTCTTTAAAAAAAGGTTTTCATTTAATCTATGTCAACATCATTTGATGGATTTTAAGCATATTTGAAGTTGATTTATTATGAGAAAAATATTCCATAATGTATTGAAGGTTTTGTGATTTATTTGACTATGGATGTGTTATCTTTATACCATTTATGATCTATGGACTAAGTATTGACATTTTTTTTGCTAGTTTTAATACGAAAGTTTAATTAATATTTAATACTTTTAATATGAGGAATGCATTGGAAATAGTAAGTGATTTGTGGAGCCCACTATAGGTCATTGATGCATCGGTAGGTCTTATGATACAAACTGGTGTCTTTCCACAAGGCCTTGAAGAAATCATATATGTAGTATTGGCACAAGGTCTTGACTATGTGGTTATGAAAGTCTGGAATTATGCATTCCATTATTATGAATGTTGTAATTGATATTTCATGTGATTATTTGACTACTAGAATATCTATGTGAATAAGTAAATGGCATTATTTCAATTTATATTTTCCATATTATGTTGAATTTCAAGCATAAAAGGCTTTTGTTTTAGTTATACATTGCCTCAAATTTTTATACTAATATGTGAATTTTTCCGCTATATTGTTATCCTTGCTAAGCATATGAGTGAACTGCTTTTTAGGATTCATTTTTCCCAGGATGTGAAGAACTATTTTATGACCAGCCTGTAGGGATAGTCTGAGGGGATATGAGTGTTGTCTATGGAGAGAAGATGTTGTTATTGTTTTTATTTCATGATGTAATGTAAACCTTCAGAATGTATCTAGTATTTACAAGGATACTAAACTAATCAGAATTTCGTGACATGAAATTTTGTAATCATGCCAATGATACGTAATATCACGCTGACTCTGGGCTTCTAAGGTTGGGGAGTTATAGTTGGTATTAGAGAATGTTTAGTACTAACTATGGAAGCTAGATTTAGATAAAATCTGATTAGAGAACATTACATTAAGATAGACTTTGAGAATTAGTATATAATAACTTCCTAGAATTTGGGTATTTTAGACATTTTGTGAGTCTTCCATACATTACATCCCTATCTAGATATGAACAGGTAGATGTGGCTCTATCACAAATGTACCTGTGAGTGAAAACTCCGACAATGAGTTTCTTGCTTGACCTGGTGTTTCTTTTTACATGACCATAGGCATTGCTGTGCTCTTGGTTACGAAACTCTTGGATGATATTCTCTGGATAATTTTCATTTTCATTACAAACCATTATGAAGGATTTCCAAGTATATACCTCCTCATTAAAAAAACTTTTTATGATTATTGATTATATCCATAAAACTTTTCAATTTATGTTAAGTAAGTTATAAGTTTGGAATTATGTATTGCACTTCATAAACTAATCTAGTGTATGCCATTGTTTAGGAATGGCACCTAGTGGAAGGAATCAAAACTGTACCAATGCATGCACTCCATGTAGGGATTTCCCTCCTACTCCAGATAATTATAGTGGAGCTGGTGATACAACGGGTGCTGATAAGCTTATCACAATCATAGGACAACTCACTCAGGTTATGAATAATAACCAAACCCGTGTAGAGCACCCTGATCCACAACGTGGAGGATCAATGTTAGAAATATTCTGATGAAACAACCACCAACATTCAATATGAGTAAAAATACATTAGTAGCTGAGAAATGGATAAATTCCATAGAGAAAATAGTCCATTCCTTGGGGAGTACTGAAAGGGAAAAAACTATCATGTAAGTTTACCGTCTCACTAGAGATTTTGATCAATGGTGGTCATTGATTCAAAACACAGAAGGAGTTGATGAATTATCAAATATGGAATAGAGATAGTTTAACAATCTTTTCATAGAAAAATACTTTCCTCGTGACCATTCAGCAGATATTGAAAGTCAATTTTTGAGTCTGCGGGAAAGGAGGATGAGAATGTCGCAATGTAAGAAGAAAACTTTACAAGGTTAGCTAGGCATGTTGCAGATTATATATGTAACCCGATAAGTAAGATTTGTCATTTCATTGATGTGTTAAAACCATTTCCCCATCGAGTAGTAGTATCATAATCCTTCTCGTCATATGATGATATTGTCTCACGTGCTATCATGACAGAAAAATAATTCACTAATTCTTATGACATTAAATAAAATCAAGAGAAGAAGAGATCTAATAACACTCTAGAAATGGTAATAAGGGGATGAAAGAAAGAGTTGACTATCCATCTGGCAGTAAACGTGGGAAGAAATACCCTAGTACTTTCCTGAAGGGATTGTAAGTATGTTACATGTGTGGTGAAAAAAATACACCAAGATCGTGATTTCAAGGGGAAGAAAGAGGCTATTAATGTTGAATTCTACAATTGTAGAGAAATGGGACATTATGCAAATGAATGTCCTAAGTGTCAGGGGATCTTACCTCAGAAAATTCCAAGTGATCAAGGTCAAGATTATGATATTACTACTACTAAGGTTGAAGCACCAAATGACGTGGTAGCAGGTAATTAAAGGGTTAATTCGAGATTAGCCAAAGAATTATTTGATTCTAGATCATTGCATTGTTTGATATCTTCTCAGTTTGCTAAGGAAATTATGTATCTCCAAATTGATTTAATAAGGGAGTTGTCAGCCAAAACTCCTAAGGGAAGTATCATTGCTACAAGGTTCTATGAATTAGTCCCCATTAAGACATATAAATTTCAATTATATTCTGATGTCATCATCATATCCATGATTGAATTTGATACAATCATTAGTAAGGATTGGCTTTCACATAATGATGTGAAGATTTATTGTAATAAAAATGAGGTTACAATTTTTGATGATGATGATGATAAAGAACACCTTATCATTAGAGTAGAAACATCACCACCCAATTATTATCTAGTTCCACCCCTTGTAGCTCAACTAAATTCAATAATTGTGGAGGAAGAGAATAAAATAACTTTGGGTGAGGAAATTAATTTTTAAATAGTGTATTTACATATTGTGAGAGAATATATTGATGTGTTTCTATATGATTTACCTAGACATCCTCCAGAACGAGAAATTGAGTTTTCCATAGATTTAATTCCTGAATCAATGCCCATATCAAATACCCCTTATATAATGGCCACTATGGAATTATTGGATCTAAATAAACAACTAGATGAATTGAGTAATAAGGAACTTATTCTCCCAACTGATTCAATATGGGGAACCCCTGTTTTTTTTGTTAAGAAGAAAGATGGATCTATGAGGTTTTGCATTGACTATATAGAGATCAATGCTATAACAATAAAGAACAAGTATCCCCTACCTCAATAATGATTATTTATTCGACCATCTTCATGGAGCTCAATACTTTTAAAAGATTGACCTTTGATCTGAATATCATCAGTTGTGTGTGAAGAATAAAGACATTCTGAAAACAACATTTCGAACCACATACGTGCATTACGAGTTCACAGTAATTCATTTTGGATAGGCTAATGAACCCTTTGTCTTCATTGATCTAATGAATATAGTCTTCAAGGATATCTTGATGACTTTGTAGTGGAATTTATGATTATATTTTGGTATACACAAAAATCTATAAAGATCACAAAAATAACTTGTGAATTATCCTGAAGACTCTTAAATGACATGAATAATATGGGATATTTATTAAGTGTGAATTCTTCCTTCAGAAGATTTTTTACTTGGTCATATTGTCTCTAAGGATGGAATCCCCATCAATCCTTCTAAGACAAGTGCAATCCATGAATGTCCAGCACCGAGGAGTATAACTGAGGTACACCGTTTTATTGGTTTAGTAGGTTATTATCGGTGTTTCGTCCATACTTTTTCCCGATTGTCTACCCCATTAACGAAGCTCATAAGTAAAGGGGTCAAATTTGTTTGGACAAAAGAGTCTGATGAATGTTTCGATGAAATGAAGAGTATATTAGTCGATTCCTTTATCTTGAATCTACCATCGGGGAATGATGGGAAATTAATTTATAGTGATGCCTTAAAAAGTACTTGGTTGTTTCTTTATGCATTACGATAGTGTCATTACATATGCATTCCGATTGCTAAAAATTCAGGATCAAAACTATCCTACTCATGATCTTGAGTTAGAAGCTATAATCATTTCATTACGATATGGATACATTATATTATGGAAAAAAATGTGCGATATATACTAATCACAAGAGTTTGATGTATATTTTCTCACAGAAAGAACTCAAATTGAGGAAAAAGAGATGGTTTTAACTACTCAAGTATTATGATTACACAATACACTACCACCCAGGGAAGGAAAATAAGGTGGAATATGCGTTGAGCAGAAAGGATCATGGAGTTTTGAAAAATATTACCGTTGAAAAGGTCCCTATATACATTGATATAGTAAAGATGGATATGGGAATCATAATGGAAGGAGGATCATCAATAAATTTTCGAATGGTTTCCAAACCATTATTATTAGAGAGGAAAAAAGAGTTCTCAAGCTGATAATGAGGAGATTCAAAATAAGATTAAAGCTATGAATGATGGGAGATTGAATGACTTTTTGTATGAAGATGGAATTTTGATATTTGGGAAGAGACTTTGTGTTCCCAATATACCTAATCTAAAAAGGGAATTATTGGATGATGATAATAGTTACAATTTCTCAATACACCCTCGTAGAACCAATATGTATAGGGATTTGAAGGAACATTTTTTGTGGGACAACATGAAGAGTGAGATTGCTGATTTTGT
Source organism: Viscum album (assembly GCA_963277665.1). Lineage (NCBI taxonomy): Eukaryota > Viridiplantae > Streptophyta > Magnoliopsida > Santalales > Viscaceae > Viscum > Viscum album. The sequence goes on along the minus strand of OY728157.1, from coordinate 1,069,712,799 downwards.
GTCAAGATGTATGGGTTTTCAACAAGTGAAAGCTGGAAGGCAACAACATGTAGATGTTATGCAACCTCTTTCCATACCTCAGTGGAAATGGGATAACATTACGATGGAATTTTTCATGGGACTACCAAAGACTCCTAGAAGGAATGATGCAATATGGGTCACTGTTGATCTTCTTACCAAGTCAGCAAATTTTATAGCTATAAGAGAATATTTACCATTTGAACATCTAGAAAGACATAATATAAATGGTGCGGTATAACTTCATGGAGTACCCTTATTAATTGTTTCTGATCGTGATCCACATTTTACATCAAGGTTCTAGAAAAGTCTTCAGAAATCATTGAATATTGAACTTCATTTGAGCACTACCTCCCACCCTCTAACTGATGGACAATCAGAACAGACTATTCAAACCTTATTAAACATGTTGAGATCTTTCGCACATGACATTCATGGAATGTGGGATAAATATTTACCACTGGTAGAATTTTATTATAATAATAGCTTCCATTAAAGTATTCAAATTGAACCATGTGAAGAGTTATAGGGAAAGAGATGTCACACACCATCCTTTTGGGATGATGTTTGTGAAAGAAAACTCGTAGGCCCTGAACATGTGGAAAAAATGATAGAAAATTTGAAGGTAATCCAAAACCACATCAAAGCAGCTCAAATTAGGTAGAAGAGCTATGTAGATAACCAAAGGAAGGATTTGGATTTTTTGGTAAGAGTTCATGATTTCGTGAAGGTATATCCATGTAAGGGAGTTATATGATTATGTATGAAGGGAAAATTATGTCTCTGATACATTGGAACTTTTGAAATTCTAGAATGAATTGAAGATGTATCTTATCATTTGGAAATGCCTACAAGTATCTCCAAAGTTCACGATGTGTTCCTCATATCACTGTTGAGAAAATACATTCCTGACCAAACGCATGTACTCACCTATGAGGAATTAGAACTGGTACACGATCTATCTTATTGCGAAGAGCATGTCATGTTTCTTGATACAAGAGAACAAGTGATGAGAAACCGGACAACTTTTCTTGTATAAGTTCTATGGAGAAACCATAAGATGGAAGATGAAACATGGGACCCCAAGGAACATATGATAATGAAAAACCCGAGCCTTTTTATGGAGTAATATTATATAAATTTGGAGGATGAAATTATCTGAAGGAGGGGAGAATGAAACACCCCAAACTTCTACAGTACGTTTCCCTTTGAACAATGCAATAGCGTGTGTTGTACGCAACCTTGAGTTCAAACACACCACAACCAATCAAACTAGCCTTTATGACTAGTAATACCCACTTTTTAAAATTTTTAAATTTTTATTTTTTAAATTAGGCTTTATTTTTGGAATCGGAATATCCAGATTAGCATAGGGTGAGTTTTTTGTTATTTTTCTGAAATCATTCAATTTTAGATGAATAGTGAAAACAGTGAGTTATTATTTAGAAAATGATTTTTTATTGATAAGATTACTTATATTATTTAAATTTATTTTAGTTCAAAGTAGACACATAATTCCTATATAAGTTCAATGTTTTTCATTGGATTTAGTTCATAATAATTTTAGATATATATTGAACTTTTCACAGTCTTTTACCCATCTCCTAGGAGAATTTACAAATTTACAGAAAACATAATTTTACCTATTCTATGAGTGGAATTTCAAAAATCCAAGAGACACAGTAGATATTACTATGAAAAATTTGGTTTAAAAATATAAAAATAATTTTTGGTGAATATTAACTTTTTTACATTTATTTACCATATTTAAAAGTAAATAGGGTAATTAAGGGTAAAAATGATATTATTATTATTATCATAAAACTTATCCTAATTCTATTGGATAAGTTTAATTCAACTCAAAACAAAATTAGGAATAATATACGACACTTTAGGTCCAATTGTATTAGATTAGGACATTTTTTGTTATTTAATTCAATGAAAAGTTAAAAGAGCTTAAATAAAAGATTCATACCAAAAACATTTTTAATATAGGGTTATACATACAATAAATTCGAATATAAATATTCATTAGAAATATAAAAATATTTCATATATAATGGCATTTTATTTATATTTTTTTTACATTCAATAATTTAATTTCTTTATGAAATAATGATGATGCAGTAATTACCTAATTAAGGAAATTATAAAATAATTGATATTATAAATATCCAGATAAATGTAATTTGAGACTTTTAATGAATTACACTAATTTTATAGGTTAATATAACATATTATAGTTTGTTTGATGATTTGTTTTCATAGTAATAATTTTATTATGAATTTAGAAAAAACAAAAAACCAAATATTGTCAAAAATGACATAAAAGAATTTTTTAAAACAAATATTATATTAATAATCTATATTATATTTTTAAAAATCTAAGGATTTTCCAAAAGACTTATATAATAATAGGTGTATCATTAATGAACCACTTGGGGTTCTCTTGGATGTATATAGTATGTTTATAAAGCCTATTATATAAAAACATACAGAGACATGGTAAATGTAAAACTATTTAACTAAGAGTTAAACAAAAATCTTAAAGATAATATAGTGACCCAAACCTATCTAAAACCTATAGTTTGAGTGTATTTATACCCATACCCACCTTAGATTCAAGATAATCTAATTTTAACCCATAATAAACTGAATAATAAATTATTATAAAATAATATTTCTAGCTTTTCCAAAAGTGACCCTCACCACTCTTATAAATGGGAACTCACCCTTCTCTATACATCAATCCATCCAAAACATTTGGATCGGCCATCCTCTACCCAAATACACTCTCAATTTTCTTACCTTCTTCCTTGAGTCATTCCTTTATTCATAAATCCAACCTAAGGATCCCTTTTGATCAAATCAATAGGAAGAATCCGAAGAAGAGGTAAATATATCACCACCTATTTCATGTTCTTTACTTCTTCCACTTACTCACTCTTTGTTGATTCCATTATAAAATAATAACTCTAGTATCTACTATATACTGTGATGTTATTATAAAAATGGTAGAACAATATTCATTATTTTATCCATCATATGAATGAAAAAGCCACAACATGTTCGTACGTACAACTTACTGTCTCTACATCGTGGTGTAGTTTGTTATTCAAACATTTCATCATTTGGATGGTTATAATAATGAATATAAATGATATAAATAGTAAATAAAACATTATAATTATTTTTATATACAATATAACATCCAATTATATATGATTTTAATATCAAAATAATTATGTTGTCGCTCGTGCGTACATACGGACTACCGTCTCCACGAATGCGATGAGATTCATTCCCCATCATATCCATTCAAGAATAATTTTTATTTTTTGTTTAAAAATAATGCTTAATAACTTGATATCATTCCAGAAAATAATAATATACAACCTACACATAAAAAACAAAGCATATGTAACAAAACATATAAAATAAAATGAGTATGTTAACACCCAAAATGACGATAATATAAAATAATAATATCAAAGCTATTTTAGAAGATCATATTTGATATCATATTAGTTAATAAAATTATTGTATAATTTAATAACTATTATTTAACTATTATACAGGAGCTTAACCTACCCTCGACCAAGTAAATGTACAAGGTAATGGTTAATACTACAACTTCTTCATTATTCAAGGTTGTTTATATGTAATTATCTACTGGGACCTCTTTATCATCCACATCTATGTATTCCTAAAAAAAATTTCAAACCATTTTTTCAACTTACTAGACTATGGGTTTAAGTAATTCATACACTTATTTGACCTTATATGTTTTGAAAGGAATCATTCCGTCAATTTCTAAAAAAGTTACTTTATGCCCTTCTCGACAAAATTAAGCTAACAATGTTTTTATAACTTATACGACGGGTGCGGCTATATTACACCATTATAACATTGTCGAATCTTCCCTTAAATTATTATAATAATATTTAAAAAATAAAGGTTTTCTAATATAATTACATGACTTCTAAATTATTTCAAAATAGAAAAAGATATTTCTCTAAAAAAGGTTTTGATTTCATCTATGTCAACATCCATTGATGGATTTTAAGATTATTTGAAGTTGATTTATTATGATACAGATATTCTATATCGTATTGAAGGTTTTGTGATATGTTTTTTCATGGATGTGTTACTTTTATACAATTCATGGTTTATGGATAATGTATTTAGATTTTGTATGCTAGTTTTAATAATAATGTTTATGTTTTTTTTAAACCTTTTCATATGTGGAATGCATTGGACATAGTATCTGACAGGTGGAGCCTGATATAGATCCTCGATGAAATGGTAGGTCTCGTGAGACAAACTATAGTCTTCGCATGAGGCATTGAAAAAATACTATTTGTAGTCTTGTAACATGGCCTTGAATATGCGGTGATTAAATTATTGAATTATGCATTCCATATTTATGAAAGTGGTTATTGATATTGTATGTGATTTTTAGAATAGTAAAATATCTATGAGAATAAGTAATTGGAATTATTTCATTTTATCTTTTCCATATTATGCTGAATTTAGAGTTTAAAAAGATTTTGTTTTAGTTATACATTTTCTTAAATTTTTATGCTTATTTATGAATGTTTCAGCTGTATTGTTATCCTTACTGAGCATATGAGCTCACCCATTTTTATGTTTTATTTTTTTCCAAGATGTCAATATGTATTTTATGACTGAACAAAAGGGATATTTTGAGGGGATATGAGTGTGGTCTATGGAGAGAAGATGTTTTTGTTGTTTATATTTCATGATGTAATGGAAACCTTATGAATGTATCTATTATTTTAAAGGGTACTAAACTAATATGTCTTAGAGACAATATTTTTTGTGATCATTAAAATGTAAAGTATTATCACACTGACTCTAGGATTCTGGGGTTAGGGTGTTATGGGTGAGTTATCTCCTATGGGTCATGGAATTTACATCACCATGATGAATATCCATGAAACCAATGATCTTGTGTTATAGTCATCTATTTTTCCTCTATATTTGTGGCCACATTACCTCATTGGGGATCACATTATGGTCTTCACAAACCAAAAGATCTTAAGGTACATATTTTACTATCATGAATTGAATTTGTGACAGTAGATGTTGATGGAGTGTCTTCAGGAATTTGATTTTGAGATCTCTGACACATAAATAAGGATAAATTTTGTGGCCGATTTGTTGTAGAAAAATTCCCAAAAAGAGTTTTCTAGGGAATTTTCCACTGATTGGAAGGCGATGGATATGGCTGAATCCTTGTAAACTGATATAGGAATGGATAGTGGAATAGGATCTTTGTTCCAAATGATTTTCATGTCTTCTATAATGTGTCTTATAGATGAATATCAATTGGGTGAATCATTGGAAGAGGTGTTTTGTGATCATTTTGGACATGGTGATGTTATGTAGGGGTAATAAAAATATGGTTATAATCTGTTTTTGTTCTGTGTTAGGTTGTTTGTTTTGGCATAAATGTGAGAGGTTGTTCCTCTGTAGTATCGTAACTCACAATTATAAGTACACCCATGAATTTCTAAAATTTATATTTTCATGAAAATGTACTTTTTATTTCATATGATAAAATGTGATGTAGTAGGGTCTGTGGTAACATTCTTGGTAGGATAGTAGGTTAAGGAGTCGAATTGTGTTCCTGATGGTTTTCTGTAGCCATTATATATCCTCATGTCGATGTGGGATGACATCTCAATGAATTGTTTCATAGGGTTACCTAGGGATCCAGGTGGATATGATGTTATCCATGTAGTAGTTGACCAGATAATGAAATCGGCTCCCTTTTTAGTGATCAAGGAGTTGGGCACAATGTATTCCTTATCCAGGAGTTATATGGATGAGTTAGTATGGTTGAATTAAGTTCTGAGATCCATTTTCTGAAACCTGGATGCGTGGTTTAACTCAATATTAAAGAGGGAATTACAGAAAGATTTTGACACCTAGTCATGCATCAAGACTACTTTACACCCTCAGACGGAGGGGTAAATATATTACAGTGTATATATAATAGAGGATATGTTGTGGGAATTTGTCTTAGATTTTGGAAGATCATTGTTTCAAAACCTGACCTTCATAGAGTTCACATATAATAATAAATATTGTTGTTCAACTAGCATTCCTCCATTTGAGGAATTGTATGGGAAATAGTTTCATTCCCTATTGTGCTGGATGAATGATGGGAAGAAAGGTGTTTTTGGTCTTCAAGTAGTAAAGTGAGTGACTGAGAAGGGTCATCTCATTCGTGATTGGATGAAGGTGGTCCCAAGATAGCAGAAGTCATATGCCAATAAAAAAAAAGACCTTTGGAGTTCATGGTTAGGGACCACATGTTATTGAAGTATTTAACTCAGCTTTGGAAGCATTTGGCATTACATAGGCAGTAATGTTTCTCCCAATTTTATTGGAACCTTTAGTTGATGTATTGAGTTGGTGATGTGGCATAAAAGTTTGTGTTTCCACCAAATTTAGAAAGGATCCTTGACATCTTCCACATCTCTCAACATTATAAGTATATTCATGATGAATATCATTTCCTTTGATAGGGATCATTGGATATTGACTATGAGACGACATATGTGGATTGACTGATAGAAAATTTAATTTTTTCTGATGTTGTGGAGGCATGTTGGCATCGATGAGAGTACTTAAGAGTGAGAAATGACGATGAGTGCCTAATACATTGAGTTGGTTTGTGTTTTTCCTTGGTCTGTTTTTCTTGAAATGTAATGTATAATCCATTTTTATGAAATGATTTGTTTTCCCTGGGGTTGAGATATGTGTGGTGCAATGTATAACAAATTCTAGATTTGTGATGAGGGGATGACCTAATTCTCAATTGATATGAATTTAATGTGTTGTTATTAACCCCATGTGTTAGAGTTCGCATTGCATAGAGAAGAAAATATCTTTACATGGAGGAAGGAATTCCCTGAGTCATGTTTTCATGATGTTATAGATATTTTTCTTGCATGGAGTTTTTTGTGGACATTGGGGATGTCATGTTTATCTTGTGGATGTTCTCGATGTGTGATGAGTGTTTTCAGAGGTATCTTCAGGTTTTGTTGATCAGACGACTCCACTCATTTCTTCCATGTTGATTTTGAAATCGTGAGGTAGAGAATAGTTTTATAGGTATTTGATGTAATAGACGAGACATCTATGATCCATTATATTGTGAAAATCCTGTTTTTGATGTTTTCTTGGAGTTCATTTTCACTTATTTCAACAATTTAAAAAAATTACAATTTTTATGTTCGCTAATAGTGAGCCATAATGGTGAGTCATGACATTGATATAGGACCGGGATTTATGAAAATAAGTCAAGAATGGTGGATAACAATGGTAGCTCGTCGAATTGGGACTCACTGAATAGTAACACAAAAAAATGTGACTCCCTAAATGGTAGCTCAATGAATGTAGACACTTTGAACAGTAGATCATTTTATGGTGTCTTGTTGGATGGTGACTCGTGATGATTACTCGCACAGGTTACTCAAAAAGGTGACCCATCTAACTGTATGACATCCCAATAGTATTCATTTTTTCCATTATTTATAGTTTTTCAGAATTTCCCTTTTGACAGCTTTCATTGATGTAAAAGTGGTTCAATACAATATTAAGGTGGTTTGGGAGCTGTTTTAATGGCTATGAGTCATAACTATGATTTATTAATAGTCTCGGTGATTTTAGTTAGTCAAAGGGTGTAATATTGGATTGATGTGACTTTAATGGAGAATTAAATATGTATCTAAACCACATACATATTTTAGATATGACAAGGGACAAAACACCTTCATACTTGTATTTTCCTTCTTATTATATCATATTACAAGAACCCTAGTACCTTTATATCCATTATAGTGATGTTTTTTTTCTACACTAGTTTCCTTTGTGTTTCCTATTGCAAAGGCGCCCATGTCTTGGTGAAATTAAGAAGTTCCAGTAACCTTTTCTTCCAAGTACATTTCATCTATCCCTTATAATTGCGTATCATGTGGGGTGGTTGTAAAAACATTTCCAATGTGATGATATTTGAATCCCAATTTTTTAAGAAAAATTGATTATTATTTAAATTAACAAATACGGTTTGGGAAGGTATCTTATATTTTACTATTTTATTGTTTAATTTGATGATATTATGACATATACTATCTAAACACACCATTGACAATCATTTACATAGGTGTTCATTGGTTTCAAAATAAAAAAGATTTGTTTTGGTTGATTTATGTTGAGAACTTATATGTTGATGTTTTTAAATCATATACTCTTGACCAACAAATGTATTCCCCATGATAAAAATGTTTTTTTGATAAACCCTTCAATTACTAGTTTACATTTAGTGAGGAATGCCTTGTTAAATATGAATATTCCCTGTCTTCATTCATGTAGTGGTGTATTCTGTATGGTATTGTTATGATAGGTACTATTGTATGGGAATGGTTGTGTTATGTGGGGTTCATTGGGTGGTGTAATATAATCATACTATGCAATATTGATTGATTGGGGAATGGATAAAAAGTGTCCCATAGTGGGGATATGATCAGATTGTGATGTGATGTGTTATTGCATTTCTTGTTATGTTCTATTCTTGGAGTCATCCCAAACAGTAATAGGATAGAGGAATAAATAATTGGTTAATAAATTTTGTAACTACCTTTGGTTGGTTTGGTTAACAGAATGAATAAATTAGTTGGGAATAAATAATGGTAATGGTTTATCTAAATTGATTGGAAATTGGAAAGAAGATTTGGCTTCTTGTGTGGTGATTACATAAAAGGATGTAGTGAAATTGGATTTATTGTAAACAAGATGTTTCATTTGGAATCCATATGTTGGGAATGAGTGTTTGGTATTATATCCATCTATACATGTATTTTATTTTGTGACTTCAATACACACACCACTGTAGTTGAGAACTATGTGATAAACACCCCCATCATCATGGGGTGGGTTTCATTCCCAAACAACCTGGTGGGATGATGGATGGATGGCCACCAACTATTCTATTCTCCTTCTAGGTGGCAGTAGAAAAAAATTATTCAAGAAGGTTGAGGTTTGTGGGTCCCAGGTGTGTGATGATGAGTTTTGTTTTCCCAGGTGTCTCTAGGATGATATGTGTTGTTTTTTCCATGTGTCTTTAGGATGAGTTGTGTTGTGATTTCCTAAGTGTTTTTTTGGATATGATGTGGTATATGGACCATTTTCATTGGGTGAGATGTGATGTGGCTTGTGGCCCCAATTATGGGACAAGGTTTTGTAATGAGGCCCATGTTTTTGTGGTCATGTTGTGATGTCATGTGTTCAAAATTGGTAGGGGCACTAGGGCACTTTCTGTTAGGTTTTTATAGTGGTGAATTAATGGGAAAGTGGTATGGGGTTCCATATTATGGATGTTAATCACATTACGAAACTTAACATGCAATATTTGTTGATGATGACTTGGTGAGGTTGTGGTGGTATGTATACCTGCTTAGATGTTATTTGGTTATGCTATTTTCTAAGAGTCGAATTATTATTCCTTCTTCAAGTGTGCATTAGAGACCTTGGTTATTCTACCAAGTTTACATATTTTTGCACACTACATATAAAAACAATATTAAGGATTCTAAGATAACATCATGGACCATGTTGGACAATACATTCTCGAATATTGGGACATTTGTTGTATTGCTTCTTAGTTTAACTATTTAGTACTTAAATTTGGGATTTTTAATAGTTTTATTTTAAACAATAATGTGGGATTGTTTTTGGATTTCTTGTATATATATACCTTGGGTTTTTTTAGGATGAACCATCTTATCTCTAGATCCTACTTTACTAAAGAGGTCAATGCCTATAATTTGGTGAGATTTTACACCCTTAGAGCTAGTCTCCACCTAAGATCAAAATAGAGGTGGGACTCGGGGGGGTCATTATTTACCTTTGCTCATTTCCATCCAATGTGGGGTATAATTGGAGGTAGTGGGTCAATATAGATGATGTTTTTGGGCGATGGATTTAGGTATCTACATGATGTAAGCTAAATTTGCATCCTATGAGTTATGAGAAATGAATAACGAATTATGCTACATTTGTAAAACATAAATGGGGATTGAAAATCTATAAATGTAATAATAAATTACTTTATTCTGCTTAATTATTTATCCTGATAACGTTTAGTTTTATCTATTCTTAATATAAAAAATAATGGATTAACTAATCATCATTGATTATTAATGGTAATTGTTGAAGGAGGGAATATCTTTTGGTCAATAATCAATCCATGTAGTGGAATATTGAGATATAGTGAACTACAAAAAGAGATATCATAATCAATTTTAAAAGGATAAATGGTTGATTTTTTTAATACCCATGCAATTGGAGAAGAAAATACTTATGTACATCGAATAATGATGGAGTTATAAGTTCACTAGAACTGTGTTGATATTCAAGGCTTATTATCTATGATACTTTTTCGTCATAATTAAGTTGAGGAATTTTATAATTCCCATTAAAGTTGATTCCATAATGGATGTAGGTATTATAGAGATGATTTTAGACGGATTTTGGAATTTTTAGGTATTTTTTAATGCTTATAATTTATCTGTTTGGAACTTTAGGCTAAGTCGACAAACCTTGTGGATACTTTTTCATGTGTCCAAACCATTGAATCATTGTTAGTTACTATTTTAATGTTTAATTGATCCAGTAATTGCACAATTAAATAGTAATGATGTAGATATACTTCCACATATTGTCAATTCACCACCTCACAATCGATCGGTATAGTAAGAACATTATATATGTGATTGATAAATATTAACAATATATTGTCAACTTCAGCCTCCTGATTGGTGGAATGGTTATGTCATCAATCCCCAAAATCACAAGGTAAATATAAGAGATTTATGTGGTTTATACATAAGTAATATGGATGATCATTCCACATACGCCTTTTTACTATAATGCATTGTCATTGGAGACTTAATGTGATATGAAAAGTAAGTAGATCAAAATAATATATAATTTCATATTCAATATATTAAAATATAATTACATGATATATATATTTATCTAGTATTAAATGATAAATAAATGACAAAAAATGGATGATACAAACATTAAAATGATATTTTTTTATCTAAAAGGTGAATCATGGATGATCAATGGAAGTGATTTTGTTAAACAGAAAATTATATATTTAATAATTAAATTAAAGTTTAATGGGAAAGTAACATTTTTATTGATGATGTTGTTCTTTATCATTCCGTACATCATAATGATATTGTGATATGTGATCCAATCTAGTTTCAAGATAATCATTGGGAATGATGAATTTCAGGGAAATAATTTAATTTTTATGTCCTTATTGTGGGTATATCATAAATGGAAATTAAATTAAATATAATGATTCTTGTGTTGATATATGATTTTCTAGTCATCAAAAATATTTATTTCTTATTATTGAGATAACGATATAAATCAAATTGATGTATTATTTGAATGTTTGAATATTTTTTTTAAATTTTTAATGTTAATTAATGATGAGATCAAGATGAAAGAAGATGAACCTAACTACATTTGTAAAGATTTCTATTCATTATATGGAAATTAATATTGAACTATAGTTATTGAGGTTATCTTGTTGATGAAAATGAGTGAGTCCATACCTCAATATATAAATAATAAAATAGTATAGATATTAAATTCCTTATGATTCTAATGGAATAATAAATGATATATATTTTTGTATGAATATTGAAAATAATATGCTGAACAAAAACATTTCCTTTTGTAGAAATTATAATGATTGAGTCATTCAACATCTATGGATATTGCATGATTTTTCTACGAAAACATTATAAGATAAAATATATATAATTTTTGGGATGATGATATTCCAAAATAAAAAATAAATGCAATCTATGAACTTTCGATAAAAATAAAATAAATGATAGTGGGGTCGACTTTATATGAGTTAATCTGTGGCTATAAATAATAGATAATACAATAAATTTCTTGAAAAAAATAACAATGATAATTTGAGCATTTATTGAGGAATTAGAACATATAGGTATCAAAATTAAATGATGAACAAGAGGTTCATGTGACATAAATGGTTGCATGATTTTGAGATTAATAGAACTCAGTGTGTTTTTCATCGTATTATAATGCATTATATTATTATTATCGAGAATTTTGTAGAATATAAAGAACTTTTAGGTTTAAAAATCACATAATCTCAGTATTTGAAAAATATTGTAATGATTGGATTCCAATATAGACCAAATTTAATATTGTTTTGAATATATTCTAGAGTTAAAAGAATTTATTATTTATATGAATAAGATCTATGAAATTTATGTTGAAGTAACCTATGTGTAGTCCTAATATAATTCCACGAAGAAAATCAAAGAAATTCTCAAATAAATGTGTTAGGAATCCATATAAATGTGAAATATTTATATAAGGAGATAATAATGTGACTTTATGAATATAGTGTAACTATATAAATGGAATTAATTTTTGAAATTCATTGTTTTAAATCCATTGAGACTCAAGTGATGACGTTCATAGAAGATAAATTGATTTAAGTCCCTTTAATTATAGTGTAGAACCCATGATGGGTTTGAAAAACCGATCATGGTAATGAGAAGGTCATTATACCATACCATATAAAATTATCGTGTCCCTATTTATAACATAACTTGCATACATTAATTTTTCAGTTTCTATGTGAAAAATTAATAATTAATTTTTCAATAACTGATATTTGATATTGACATGTCAGGTATTTTTATGATAGTTTAGAATTTTTAAAGAAATAAGAAAACACATGAGACACACCCTTCTCTCATTCAGGTTTCTACATTAAACTTCTTAGTAATTTCATATTATATAAGAATGAAAAATGTTTTTATGGTGTATGTTATTCTTGATATTTATAATATTTCCCTTACAGTGATATCAGTATTAGGACCATCTCATTCTCACCTTATTTTTTTTAATGGACCATGAAGCTTCGATTAGCGAAGGGGATTTGTTAAATATCATTCATTTTATTGTAAATTAGATGAAATTAATGATTTTATATCCATTTGGTTAATAGTATGAATTAACTTAACGTGGTTAATGAATTGGAGATTATGATAAATAAATTGAATGGGTTGAATCTCATATGTTTACACATTTCTGTGATATTTATTAAGATATTTATACATGTCTGATGTTGTATTTGAACATTATTACAGTTCTTAAGACATATGCATTGATGATTATTAGTCTATCAGAATCATATTTCATAAATGAATAATTACATAAAGATTGTAATTAAACTTATTATGTAAGATATCATTAATTTCTTTTGTTACTTTCAATAAAAGGGGTGATGATTTATGTTATTAAATTTTTTTAATATGATTTTTGTGATTTTATGACTATTTGGTGTTGTAGGGAGTATCTTATTGTTGGATTTAATTATTTTGTAGTGTGTTTTTTGGAAGAGGATTCTACCATGGATACCATGGGTGTATAGAGTGATATGGTTTGTGATTCAGATTAGGTGGTGATAATTATACTTTTATTACATGATTAGAAAAATTAAAATTGGATGTTATTTTTTGATGATGGATTATCTAGTGGAAATTGGTTAATGTTGTAGTTATGTAGTGATAGTGTAATTTTCATAATAATAATGAACTAGACATGGGAATGTATAATATTGAACTATATGATGATTCTAATTAATTAATGATGTATTAAATAAATGGTTTATTACAAAAATAAAAATGTATAATGGGGTGAATGGGTTGTCATTATATATTGAATTAAATGTCGTGAGGAATATAATATAGTTATAAATTGTAGAGATATTAATGGGTAAAATGATATGGTTCTATGGGAAATTATAGATCTCTTTCATGGATATTTTACATGGAATGTGTGTCTAGAATGGTGGTATAGTGTTTTAGAGTAGTGTTGGGGGTGGTGATGGTAGTGTAGTGATGATGGATAATAGTGATGGTGTAGTTTTCACATGAACATATTAGGTTGGTATTGTGTGTATATAAAATTATTATTTTATTTTCGATGTTATTTTTATATGCACCCACCCATGTAACATACTATTAATGATTCCCTACTGGTTTGGGTTCTATGTTATTTCCTCTAACATCTAAGTTTGTGAGGTAGAAAATAGTTGGGCTCTATATCTCACCGTGACATGTATAATGTGGGGTGTGATGGATTGAGGTTGTTATGATCATACTAATATAGTATATGGAGTATCGAGAATACCTTGGGGTATATAAGGAATTCTAGGTGCATTATATATTGTCACACCCTATGACGAATGGATTCGGAGGTACATGGTGTACTAGAAAATTCATTTGGTTACTCATAAAATGGTATTACATGATGGGAATCATTCATTGTACTAGGAGGGAAGATGGTTGATTTCTATGATGTTCCTGATACACTACTGTAATGGATATGTAGATAATGGATATGTTTTAATATACGATACAACATGTGAGATGATGAAATGAAATGAATTATTTATATGTTATAGTTTTGATTGGATACATGGTGTGTTGTAGTACATATAATATAGGGACTAGGTGCACAAAACATTTGAATTCCGGGAATTGGAGAGACAGTACAATGGGTATATGGTTATTGGGAACTTCTTCATTATATTCTTTAATACTATTTTACTATTTTTGGATGAAATACTAGGTGAGCGAGCCTTGGCCAAGAATGGTGGTATTGGCCCTAATAGGTTCTAGTGGATTTTGTTATATGTTCACTTATTCATTTGTATTACCATTATATATATTCATCAGATATATTGAGTATGTATCTACAAAGTATATAGGTTCTAATAACCACTATATATATTTTTTTTGTAGGTTTATTTTGTTACCATGATGGGTAATACTATCTTGGATCATGGAACTTGTTGTGGAGTTACAAACTTATATTTCTTTTTTTAATTTTTTGAACACTCAAATTTTATTGTAATATTACGGAATTCTGGTATTATTATGAGTCTTCATTTAGTTATATTATCGCGTTTACAAGTGTATTATTTGTATTCTCAAGGGTTATATGAGGGTAACAGATTCAATTTTAATGTTGTATACCCTCTATATCAGTCACCGACATGGGTCCTATTAGAGTAGGGCTTCAAAGGACACTCTTACTTCAATTTTAGGAATGAGACTGTTTTCCAATTAGGTGGATCAAAATATAGTAGTTTAAAATATTTTTTAAGAGTTTGGATTGATTTTATATTTCTAAAATGGTGAGTATTTCATGGATTGGTGGGGAAATGGTACTATTTGGGCTTGCATAATGGTGTAGGACATGGAATCTTGTTGGTACATGGGATTTTATGAAGAACAATGATCATAGCCAATGACCATGGGTTTATTGAAAAACCAATATAAATGTAGGTTATTTTATCTTGGAGGACTAGTGGAGGTACATTCATTATTAAGGATTATCATCATGGTTAAAATGTGGTGACTTTTTTAAAATGAAACGTATTTAAATTAATGGATTTAATTAAACGAATTATGTACATGAAAGATTTGGATTTTCCATTTTTTTCATTGATTATGTTGTTCAATATTCCCACATGGTTCGTGTTACTAAGGTTCTATTGTCTAATCATGATGCTCATTGTATGGTCAAGCCTAATAAAGAGGATAATCATTGTAGGAAGATGTTTTATGTGTTCTTGCATCAACGGAAGACTGACAATCAGGTAGGAATATATAATATAGAAAAAAAATTCTAGATTGTTGGTAATGAAAATGCTTTTACTTTAATCTATCCTAGGGGTCATTATCATATTCCATTGGTCGTCACTTAGATATACAGAATTATTAGATGTTTTTATCTTATATATTTGGTAGTGTGATGTTTCTTAAATTCCATAGGATGACATCATGAATATTTTTAACATTGATTCTCTATCATTCATGTTGAGGTAAATGAAGAGGTACTTGTTTATACTTATTTAGAAGTGGGTCATGTCTATACATGATAATTGGATTTGGTTTGAGGATCAGAGTTTCTAACCTTTCTTTAATTATTACTTTAACAGTGTATATTTTGGGTTTTATAAGAGGAACTATGCATAGTTATTTAATATACAGTTGTGCATTTATATTTCCTATGTTCTCAATTTTCATCATATGAATGCTATGGTGAGTGAGATTGTGAATGATCAACTAGGGTCATAGCTATAGGGGGACAATAAATTTTCTTAAAAAATGATATTTTTGTGGAGGTTCTTTTGAATCATTAATATTGAAGATTCCATTAATAGGGAATTGGAAATGGTTGTTTCTTTATTATCTCTCTTGAGCTATAAGTTTGTAGAATGATATTAGGAGTAATGGGATGTTTTTCATTCTTTGTTAGAGATAGTCCATTGGTGATTCAGGTGGTCATAATCTATTGGGGGTAAATCAGGTGTCGATGGTCAATTTTATTAGTCATATCAAAAAAAGTTTCATCATATATTGTATCAATAAAATGAAATTTTGGATTATACTTCACCTAGAAAAATGGATCTTAAAGAGGAATTAATCATTATTTCACTCTCCCTCAAGAAATTTGGTTCATTTCAGACATGGTGTTGATCATCATATGTGAGGCATTGGATCGAGACATGGGAAAATTCCTGATATCGATGTTCTAGAACCAACGAGAATATAGATCATATATGGTATCATTTAATTGTCTTATACCTGGTTTATTACTTGTTCTATTTATAATCATCACACACCATTAGTACACAACACATGGATTTTATATTGAAACTCAAGGTGGGTATGATTCTAGTTAACATTGTGTTGACCATAGGAGTAGGATGTCAGATGACTCCACTTTATGTGTGATGTAGTGGAGAGATAATAATGGTATAACAAAAATTTACTATGTATTTATTCCACTATGAGATACATCCATACAATTTCATTCACACCATTGACTGGATATATTTTATGTGTGTGTTTTTTTATTTCTTCAAAGGGTGAGTTCTGTTATTAAAATAGGAAGGTTGGTGTGTGGTTTCACTAGAGAGTAGAGAATCATTAATTTTTAATATATATTTCTCCATTATTTTTTCAACATATAAACTTATTATTAGACTCTATGAAGGTGTAGATGGTGGTGTTTAATAGATTCGTAGAGGATTTCCCATATTTTTTCCCCAAGGAGGTTTTGTATTAACCCCCTCAACATGATATCATGTTTGGGATATTATATTATCTCAATGACTCTATAATTTCAATGGATCGTTATTAGATGTAAATATTCATGTTGTTGGTGTTATAAATTCAAGTTGATGATCTGATGTAGAATTGATTTAGCTGGAATAGTTTGAAAATGTGGAGTGCACTTATATTATTCTATGAGAAGTAGGGTTGTGGTTTTCTTATATGTATAGAGTACCATGGTAGAAATATGTATCATTCATTAACTGTTTCCATCATCCAGTTGTCAAAGATATGTCATTCTAGTTTATATGATCCGATTGGATTTTAAATACAAATTAGGGAATTGTGTGTCACAGAATGAAATTCGAGGAGGAAGACATCCTAGTGAACCCTTTCATGTGTAACAATTTTTATATTGTGTTTTTGTTTGTTCAGTTCGGTTTCATGAGTTCCTCGATCATATTAATGGCACACAAGGAATTCATTTTCAATAATTTATTGGATTAGGTTGTGGTAATGTTCATCGATGAAAAATGAGTATAATTTATTATTTGCAGAATAATGTTAAAACAATTTCAACTACTCAAATAAGAGGTTGATCAGTTCTTCCATTCATATTATTCCATTAGAGGGATTGATGTTTGATTTATATTTTTATTCTTTATATCTCATTTTTGGTTTCATCTAGATATAGTATTAAGAGGTGATATTATATGGGTTAGTTATGTCCAAATGCAAATAACTATTTTACCAATGATCTTGAGTGGGTCATGGTGTGTTTTTAATATATTTCATTGTAAAATTATATCATTTGTGAGTGCATTGTGTTCATTACAAATCACAATACCCAATGAAATGTTTACACTATGTGGGATACAAAATTGTAATAGAATAGATTGTTGAGTTTTTCAAGGAATTTTAAATGAAGAGTTAATATATCCAAGGTAGTTAAATATTGTGGAAAATTAATATAGTACGTGTTTGGTGGATTTATTCTAAAATATAGTTAGGTTTGAAGATGTATTGAGAAGTTTGTGTTGATTTATATCGATGAGAATAAGGATAGTGGTCGTGGATTACAATTTCAAATGATAGTGCAGTTATCATTGATGTAGTTGGTGGATGAATCTCAGTGTGGAGATTCATAAGAAGAGGTGACATGATATTGTGTTCTTTTTTATGATGATATAGTGGGATGGTTATTATATTATCAGCATGGGGATATGTTTAAGTGTAGAGTGTTGTTTTATCAATGGTTCCTAAAGAGGTTCTTTATTAATGTCATTTATTTGTATTCGAATTGAATAAATGTTTGGAAATGATGAATCATTCCTTTAAGGGACATATGCGGTTTCCTAGGATGAAGAGAATATTGGATGATTTCATATTGTGGTTCTTGTTTAGTCGATAGGTGGAGGAGGAAAATAATGGTATTAGAGGGTTGTTGTAAATGTTGGGTGTCCTCATATGGTAATAAAAGGACATCACAATATATTTTTTCACTAGTCTATCATGATACCATGATAGAGGGATGTTATATAGGTTTACATGGAACAATTTATAGAGTTACAACTTCATGTTGATTTGGTAGTTGGGTGATGTTGAGGATTCAACATGTTAGTTCCTGGATGAGGTGATGTGTGGTGATTGGTTACTGAGGACTATAATCTCTAACCATTATCCTCATTTCACGTTAAAATATTTTAGAGTATTGTAAAATTGTTTGGTATCTCAAATAATTCTTTGAAATGTTTTACATCCTCATATAGATGGAATAACTAAATAGACCTTTCTAGTGTTGGATGAAATATTTTGAGATTACGTTATGGATTATGGTGGATCGTGGGTGGGGAACATACCCTTGGTTGAGTAATATAATAAAAATATAATTCACTATTCCATTAAATTATCCCAATTTGTGGTATATTATGGGTGACCTTGTAATTATCTATTTTTATGGAAAATATTTGTGGATTCAGTGGTCCTAAGTTAGAATGTGGTGTTGAAAATGGAAAATAAGATTAAAATAATTTTAGAGATGATGAGGGTTTTACATGTCCATACGAAATCGTGTTGTTGTATCCATTGGGGACCACATTGTTTCATTTTGGGAAACAATTTTTCTTGAGGTTTTCCCATCATCATTGGTAGTTGAGGATAATTTGGTGGAGTAATATCATACCTTATATTTTCAGCCCTTTTGAGGTTATGGTAGTTTGTTGGTTATATGGATTATCGATTGAATCTTCCTATACAATTATAAAAGATCCATGAATTTTTTCCGTGTCTCACAAAACTTATGACATAAATAAGAGGATTTTTATATCATTAATTGAAGATAGTTGTTTAATGACTTTGGTTTTTCCATGATTTACTATCGAATATTATATAGATTATTTTCAAATCTAGGTACAAAGATAACGTGAGATTCCATGTCTATATGATATTGGAAATATTTTTCTAAATATATTAAATATATTAAATCTCATTCATGTGGAGATTTCATGAAAAAATTTATATAGAACTAAAAATGAGCGTTAGATCATAAATCTGAGGTTTCCGTTTTGGTCGGAGTGAGACATTTACGAAAGGTGAGAAATAAACATTGGCTCTTTAAAATGTTTGGTTCAAACTTCTAACAAGAATAAAAAATAAAATAAAATTTTTTATTTTATTTTATTTTATCAACTTAAAATGTCACTTGAGAAATTATAGAAAAACCCGGTGAATTGGGGGAGAGCATTGAATAGAGCATTAGATAATGCAGATGATAGATTGATGAATTTTTACTCTAGTAGAATTTGAGGATCTCACCAATGATAATCGTGTATATTCATTCTTAGTTATTGATCAATACCCATTTAATTTGAATATTTTTATATTTGTAATTATCTACATTTTCTTATACTATGATTAATGTAAATCATTAGACTAACAGACTGATTTGTGGAATGATCATTTTGTGGGTGTAGTTTTATTTGAAAGTGAATTTTGGATAATTTCGTTATATTGGATATTGGTTAATTATTATAATATAAATCTACCACATCCAAAAAAATCATTTCAAAGGTTTTTTCACCTATTTTTCTTTGATTTCTCCCACTATTCATCATCTTTTTATCATCAGTGTCCATTTTGGACAGTTGTTTCACAAATACATGATAATAAATCATTAGACACTTGTTTTTTGGTGAAAAAGACTGATATCATAGATCCAGGGTTGGATTGATAAGGATAGTGATCTACATTGATGGTGAAAATTGAACAATATAGGATTATAATTTTGGGTGCACTTCAACAATTTTTGTGATAATGGTAGTGAAATGGGTTGATATCAATGCAACCAAGACAACCTGAAATCAGATCTCCAGTGACAATTGAGCTTTATTGATACAAAAACATTTATGTTCATTATTTGGTAACAGTGATGATGGGTTAGTAATCTAAAAGAAGAAAATTTGGGTCATTGAATTTTTTAACTACAAGACATGTATTTTGGGAACACACAATATATTTTGATCCCTAGTTGCGGTACTAGGGTTTTGAATCTATTTACATTTCACACCATGTGTCACCCCAATTACATGGTATGTGACATTTACCAAGTTGAATGTGGTATATGTGTTGAGGTACATGGGCATGGACATCGCTAGATTGTCATAGATACAACCATGATTACACACGTTCAGATTCATCATGCACAAAAACATGGATATGGTCACAAGATAGGATACACAATTATAACTACGTACTGAAGGGACATTTCATGCACTTCTATAAGATATTGTGTAATTATTCACATATATATTGGATCCCTTGTCATCTAAATCATGTAAAATTTTCTTAATGACATGTTACCTTTATCCATTTCCTATGGTTTCAGTATGGAGTCACATCTTATGTATAGGATGGTGATCCCCTCTATGAAAATTGATACTAGGATAGAGTTGTTGGAATATTTTGTTGTAACCTAGATTGAGAACATATATCAACATCATTTCCATATTTAGGGTTATTAGTATTATTGTGAAATATAATACATGGGAATCAATACCCTATATTTATTGTTAATTAAGAATGGGTTGTTGGTATACCAGATGGCCTTGGGTGTGATCCCCTATGTATCATTCTCTTGAGACATCTACGATGTTATAATATTTGTGAGACCCGATGAGTGAAACAACTAGGATGGAAACCAAATACACTATCAGAAATGTGGGGTGTATTCTCCCACATTAATTTTAAATTCATCCTTCAAGAAATAATCCTTGGATAGAATTATGATTTCAATCATATATGGTGCTATCTTTCTACTATGAGTTATATGGATATTCTTGTTATGGTATACAGTTGATATATTCCTATGATGAGATGACTGTTACTATTAATGATACATGCTAATTGATTTTTAGATATCCTTTATGGTATTGATATACTCACCCATGCATGAGCTTTTCATAGACATATCATGTCTTATACAAACGATTGACCTTTTGGAGGATTCCAAAAGGGAATAGTAATATGAAGAGATATGTTATCCAAAAAAACTAATTTGTGTTCCTACTGTTAACTTGATAGTTTTCCTCTTCATCTGTATCATATTGGACTAGATTTTAGTTTTTTGTGGGCTTATATGGGTAACATTATCTTCATAATACTTATTATTATACTCATGTGGAAAGATTTTGGATATATTCATGCATGGTTATCAGTCGTCCTACAACACTGAATTACAGAGTCTTAGAGTTGTGTGAATGTACAAATAGATATTTTTATGGACTCCCTTGTGTGTTATATGAATAATCGACACTGTTCTCCACCACCAAGACTACTGGATGTGGGCTCAGGGTAGTCATAGTTTGGATCCTCTTTTGAAGAGTTGTTAGGACCAAGTTGATAAAGAAGATTATCGTATTCAGGAATTGTATTTTGTTATTATGGAATTATCAAAGAATGAAAAATATTCTCATATTATTTTTTGTGAAAAATTGAACTCAACATCATATTCCCAAAATCAGACTCATAATGTCTGTGAAATTCCATTATTTTGGGAAGATATTATCTGTTTAAGGGACCACATGACTCACCTTGATTCCCAAATGATGGTGTGATCATTATTTGGATATGAATTAGATTAATTGTGGATCTGATATAAATTATAATATTATTTTCTATTTTTTTATTAAAATACAACCATTACTGAGAAGTAAAACTTTTTATTCAACCTTGAAAAATGTTAGAAGATAATAAACAATCATATTCAACCCAATTATAATGAGGGTGGATATAAATAAATATTTATTCTGAAAGAATATGATGTTATTATACTTCCAAATAAAATTCATAAAATTATAAATATTATATTAATCATAATCAATGTTATGAAAGAAGTCATTGTTAGAAGTAGATGGTTTTGAATAAAGGAACTCACTGATGCCAAAATAATCTGTTCTTAGATCATCAGATTAAGATTTGTTTGAATGTTTTAAAGGTTTTCCTAATTATAATGAGAGAAACCAAATGTGCTAGTTTTCATTCTAACTAAAATCCAAAAGATTTAAATCATCGGAGAATGATTTTTATGAAAAATGTAATAAAAAATCAAATGATGTTGTGTGATGAAAAATAATTTCTATCAAATTAATAAAATGATGTATGATATGAATATTAACGCTTTATATTTCATCATATATATTGTTTCTATGGAGCATCACAATGGAAAAATAATATTGGAAAAAAAGAATAGAAAATCAAAATTTGAATTTAGTCTGTTAATGAAGTCAAAGGAAAGATAAATTAATTAAATTATTCAAGATGGTTCATGAAGTGTTATGAACCATTGATTATGTCATAAATTCACTAAAAATTAAATGAGAATTTATTTTTTTATAAAATTTGGTTGAGTTGGCAACATTTCTAGAATCCCACCCAAAACACCTTTTCATCAACTATGAAATGATAACTAGTTTTAACTTTGCTAACACAGTTGTATTGATTATAATAAGGGATAGATTCTATGAATTTACATGGATAAGATGTTTCTGGATTTAATTTTCTTGAATAGGTTTGTGGGATAAAATATGAATGTAGAGGATACAAGGTAATATTTAGTTGATCTTTGAATTAAGTAGGTTCTTCATATTTTTATTTCAAGAACTAGATTAGAAAGGGTTCAGAATTGTCTCAACTATATTCTGCAAATATTATATTTCGATTTTGTGAAATAAAACATTAGCATCAGAATAAGAAATTAGTCTATATATAATTACAAAGTCTATTAGAAGATCTTTCAGCTTCTCAGTATGTAAGAGATAATTTTTTGAAAAGAACATATTTTAATTTTGATTAAGAAAACCTATAACACATTTTTACAAGAATATTGAAGAAAATTTAATTTTAATAAAAGTAAATGAACTTTTGTTTTTGATAATTATGATACATTGTTGGAACAGTGTATACTACTCATATATTCCACACAATATTATTGGTTTCAAGTGGATTGTGTGGTAATGGATTATTTCCATCTGTACTATGGATATTGATATTTTTTTGAGTATATATCCTCATATGTGATTATATTATTATGAATGTTTTAATTTTTTTCAACATAGAAAAAATATTTAATAATAGATGAAGTTTGGTTCTATAATAAAGAGACATAAAATAAATAAAAATCAACAATTCAACCCCACCCTCTCCCATTGATAAAAAAATATTAACTGGGCTATTTCAAGTGTTATTAGAGCAGAAGGTTCACTACATTTATTCATTGTTAATGTTTTGAAGAATAATGGATGTAGAATCTTAATTGTGTCCACAATAAATGTATTCCCATTTTTTATGGTAATAATTATCATATTTGGAATGATATAATGTTTCCTTATCTTATTTAACCTGGATATGAATCTCTTGAAGCTACAACAAATGTATTTCCTCCAAATGATTATAATTTCCATCTTATATATATTTAGAAGAATATTCCTGATAATTATGGAAGTGATAAGAATGATTTACTATTGTCACTATCTGAATTGAAATTCCAATGAGTCAATGGTTTTTCCACCGGAAAATTAATCTGGGATATGTTGACACATATCCAAGAAAGAAATTAAAAAGTGAATATGGAAACAAATAAAAATTCAAAGGTAGAATTATGAATATATGAACATTGTTGACTATGAATCATTTGGTGACTTCTTTACATAGGTAAATGACATTGTGTGCACTATTTGATGTCTTGGTGAAAATATAGAATACTATAGTTTTGTTAAAAATATCTTGATAAATATTGAGGATAATATTGATGTTGTAGTTTTTTTATTGGATGATAGGTATCTAGAAACATAATCTTTCGATGATTTACATAGCAACATTATTACATATGCAATGATAAGGGAGAAATATGTGACGGGAAAAAACATGACATAGAAATTTACGTCCAACCTATCAATTACATAATTGTAAAGAAGGTTTTTGATGAATATCTTGTTGTTGATTTTAAATACAAAAATGAGGTTTGTAGAAAACATGATTAATTTTTATCATTGTTTTCAGAAAAATGTTATAATAGGTATAGGTAAATACAAAAGTAAACTTCCTATAAATTTTTTTGAATGTGGATATTCTGGTCAGATTACAGATACATATCATTTATGAAATAAATAATGTGATAGTGATAAAGAATAATGTAGGACAATATATTCCTGGATGAAACATGGGGATAAGGTGAAATATTTATCAATACATAAAGGAGTAAAATTATCCAAATCTAGGTAGATAGGTTTCATATAAAATGATGATGATGAATAATATAGTGATGACGAATCTGAAAAATCTACATCGAGTTATTATGAAAATAATTTTATTACAAAAAGGAATAATGAATATTTTGGAATTAGTGGTTATGATGAAGAAAAAATACAATTAAAATATATTCCTAAAGAATAATTGAAAGACATTTTCTGAAATATTTTATCGAAGGAGAAATAAATTTAGAATCTAAAATATGAAAACAATTCAAAAAATTTTCTTGTTGTTTTTCCTTGTTGGAATGTCAATCTGGTGAACGTGATTGATTATCTGAATAACTCTCTTGATTAATGAAATCATCATAATCAACATTTGTGTTTTATGTTCATGGAGAAAATAGATGACATGGAAGATGTCCAACAAATATTTAAAATAAGAATAGAGAGGTAACATTTTTTATAACTATATCTCTAAATTTGGTTAATATTATCATAAGAGGGAACATAATAAGGATAATTCAAATATACCTTTAATTGTTCAGAAGAAATACATAAATGTTTTTGAGAATAATTATTGTCAGAAATTTATGTATGTCTTAAATTCAAAATATTTGAGATGTTAAAAGTTTCTAAAAATTATGAACCTGAAATAATTTATATTAATTATTCTATAAAAAATGTAAAAATGATACAATGCCTATAAAGAAGATTCCCATTTTGAATAAAAATGTTGGTTGTAATCAATGTTTAGATAATAATGAGAATAATATTTATGAGATACATGTTATAAACTATGGTTAGTATGGATGTTTCAAAGGGAACAAATATTTAAATTTATTCTATTATTATACTGGTGGATTTAGAAACCCATAAAATATGTATTGGTTTAATCAAAAATGATAAACTATTACAAAAATTATATATATTAGAGTTTTATCTGTAGCTAATATCATCAAAAGAAGTAGTTTGAGAATGAATTTTTTTAATAATCCTATAAATGTTTGTGTAGAAATTTATAATAGGTTCCAATCCCTGGAAAAAATTGGTGAATGACTTTGAATACTATGAAATATTGTTAACCGATGTCATATATTGATACCATCAAAAAAAAATTAACTATTCTCAGAAGCTAGAGATAACAAAATAAAATTGAAAAGAAAGACATTTTTTATTCAAAACACATTGAATCATACAAAAGAAAAACTAATTTGGATTATTAATAATGTCTTTTCATCTCATATGATATGTGACATAATTTTATTGAAAAATTATAATGACTTCAATGAGAAAATGATGACATTTGGAAATAAATAATATCTTATAATTAATGTTAATGGATTAATGATCATTTTGAAATATTAATTAGATTCAAATAAATCATTTTTCATTTATAGGATGAATAAAAAATTTTGATGTGTATCATAATATTTTAATGAAGGAAAAAAATCATCTTTTATAAAATAATGGTTTTGTTGTTTAAAAGTGATAGTGATACAAAGATAGTAAAAAGAGTAAAACATACTAAAGCAATATTTTTCCATATTGGTGAAATAAATAACTAATTTATCTTGGGTATAGTGGAAGATAATTAGTTGTGGAATATGATTCAATGAAACCTTAAAAAACGATCAGTTTGAGTCAGTGTCAATGATATTCCAAATATTCCATGAAGAAGAGACTAGTGTGGTACTTTTTTTAAGAAGGTGTGTTAACAATTTTTTTGCATATGAATTTCGAGATCTGTTAAAAATTACCCATGTAATTGATCCATAAAAATATATATTGTATGATTATAATAAAAAATATTTTAATGGGGATAAGTAATTTTTCAATTTCATTGATGAATTTACTCACATTATATGTGTTATGTATGTTAATAATAATTATGATTCTCTAAAAATGTTGAAACATTTTAGGAGTAATGTTGATAAGGAATGTGATTATTTTATGAAGAAGTTTATAAATATAAATGGTGTTGATTATGGAAATAAATATTTTGAAAATTATATAGAGAATAATGGAATTCAACAAGTGTTCTGTTCAATATAATCTCTAAAAAAATGTGGTCAATGAAAGGAAGAATAAATGTCTGCTTGAAATGGGGATACATATGTTACCTAAACATAGTCTCTATTATTAGTATTGGTTGAAATCCATGAGAAATACTATGTATATTCATAAATTGTGTTTCAATATTCCGCCACTAGATATTACACCATATAGTTTTTTATTAAAAAACTCCATGTTTGAAAAACATTATTGTTTTATGGATTCCATACATCATAAATAAGAATGGTAGAAAACATGGAATGTTTTAGCAGATAGGTGAAGATGGAATTTTTATTGGAAATGATCTGGAATTAATAGGATACATATGTTTCAATAAATTATTAGGTTGAATAGTTTTTTCTATTTTTCTAAAAGTTATTGAATATTCCATCAAAGATAAACACACTTCTGATGATAGATAAGATGAGTAGGATTATAAAATATTTGTTAATGATTATGACAAGGATACTTAAAATAGTGATCCTACTAATGAAGAATAATCACACATAGTAATTTCATGTAATGAATCATAAAATCCAAAATCTCATCATAGGAAGGGGAAGCAAGTAGATTCTCTGAACATTATTAATGATCAACCAAAAAAAGGATCAAACAACAAGAACAAAAAACACTATTACAAATTCTTCTGTATATTCAAAAGTTGAATTGAAATATATGAATAATGATTTTGAGCATCTGAAATGGGATCCGTAGGTGAATTAAGAGCTCTATTAGACATAAAATAATTATAATTGAGAACTCGTATCCAAATCGGATAAAAAAATTACTTGTTACAAAAAGGTTTTTCTAGAATAATTTTAATGATGAAGGTGAATTGATAAGTATTAATGATGGATTAGTGTGAAAATAATATTGAAAAATTTAAGGAATTGATTTCGATGAGAATTTTTATCTTGTATAATGTTTAGAAACATTAAAAAAAATTATTTCTATTATTACACAATAACGTTATTTTTTTCAAATACAAGTGATGTGAGAATTTCAAAATGGGGATATTGAAGACGAATATTACAATGAACAACCTTGTGGATTTTTTTGGGAAACATGAATGTAATATATGTAGGTTGAATAAATCCTTTTACGAGATAAAACATGCTCTAGGGGATATAATTCTAACATGGATTCATTCTATTGGATGTTGAGTTTTTAGAAATGATTATTTGAATGAAATATTTAAATATATGAAATTCAACAGTTTTCCCTCATTATATTTGTTTATGTGTCTGACATTATCTTTTCAAGGAAAAAAGAAAAATCTCATGAATGATTTTATAATGTGATGAAAATGTTTTTTGAGACTTCCATGATGGTTGAAATAAAATACATTATTAGATTATAAATTTTACCAAATAAGAAACACATTTTTCTTTTTAATGGAATGTATTCTAAGGAACTCCTCAATAAGTTCATACTGGATAACTCAAAACCAAATTCCACTTTGATTTTAGTAGGAAACAAGGTGATTGGGTATGGATAAGGCCATTATGTTGATTTTAAGGAATTTTTTAATATTAATGGAGGTTTTTTAGATTTGAATGCCTCAAAATATGACATTATTTATTCTATTAACATATTTGAATGATTTTAGATTTCTCTTAAATAATCACATTTCATTCTTGGAAGAACATTTTTCATCCATACAAAAGGCATGAAAAATTTCATAATATTGTATGATATGTCAGAATTTATTGACTATTTTCGGTATTCAGATATTTATTGGGTGGTAAATATTGATGATTGATGTTTCGTATCTGTTGGTGTGTTATTTAAAATTATTATTATTGTTAGAGGGAATAAAAATAACAAATTTAGTAATTTTTAGTATGAATGAAGATTAATATTTTTCTAAAACTCAAGCTAGTGTAAAAAATATATGGATGAAGAAGTAACATGATTACTTACTTGTTGATGTGAAGATAAACATACTCTGGGATTGTGATAATCATTGAGGAATAAAAATTACTCTGAATTTAGTATAACAACATCATTGAAAAAATATTGATTTCAAATATCATTTCATTAAAGATCATGTCGAATGGAAGAAGTTTACGTTTTTCTTTGTTGTTACATTAGAACAAGTTCCAATCAATTTCAATAAACATTTAGTGAGGGTCCCTTTTATCAAAATGATGTTGAACATGGAAATCTAACCTCCTTCTCATCATTGTTTAGGTATGTGTTTTTTCCTCATGGTCTCGTATTATTTTTTGATATTGTTGTTGGTGGGGATAATTGTTTCATAAATCAATACATTATATAGGTGCTAAACATTTTATGGAATCATTTATAAAGTGTGAGTTTGGGTGTAATATGTTATTTTATC
Source organism: Viscum album (assembly GCA_963277665.1). NCBI lineage: Eukaryota > Viridiplantae > Streptophyta > Magnoliopsida > Santalales > Viscaceae > Viscum > Viscum album. The sequence goes on along the minus strand of OY728157.1, from coordinate 1,069,683,412 downwards.
AAGTAATAATGTGATGTATTTTAAATTCTTCTTTATGTTGTTACATTAAACTCTTTTTTTCATGAATTTTTTGGATGAAATGTGTTTATATGATGAAAAGTTATGATGTGAAGAAATCCAATGAGGTTTTATCAGACACTACTTTTGGACAACATGTATCTACTATAGAGAATAATTATTTCATATTTTTAGTAGGTCATATAGGATTTGAATTTTTGATAAGTAATCCATATCTTTAGGTAATGACGTATAGTGTTTTAAGTGTTTTGGATAAAAAATACAAAGGGATAATTTTTACAACCATGATGACATGGATGATTATCACATTTATTAATTTTCTTTTATTTTCAAGTATTTATAAAAGAATAAGATATCACATTATTTTTTTTGAAAAATCATTTTTACCATTGTTTTTAGAAAAATCGAAGTCACAATACTTGTGAAATTTTATCAGTTTGAGAAGATGTTTTCTAGTGGTAAGGATTATCAAAATCACATTAGGTCCAAAATGATGTTATGATCGTAATGCAAGAAATAATTAGAGTAAACATATATTTGATATAAATATAAGGATACTTTTCCATTTTTTATTTCACATAAATAATAAATAATTTTTTAAAAAATTGATTCTATATTGATTAAAAATAATGGAGTTCTCCCAATATTATTCAATCCAATTGTATTAATGTTGTTTGGAAAGAAATAGAGTAACCAAAAGATTTTGAAGTTATAATACATCCTATCTAATGAAATATTGCTCTAAATATGATCATAAACATAGTCAATGTTATGTTGTATTTCATGGTTACAATAAGACGTTTTTTAAAGAAGGATATTTATGAATTTGATTCTTCCCAGTCTCAGATAATAAGATTCATATTATCATTGAAGTCTAGGTAGGTTTTCTTGATCATAATGACAGAAATCGAAGGTGATGGTTTTTAGTTTGAAAAAATTCCTGATGACATAAATCATCATAGAAAACGATGTTGAGAAACATAATCAGAAATGTGAAAAAATATTTCCATTGAATCATAATATGAATCATATTTATAAAAAGTTGTTTTATAATAATATTTATGCTTTCTATTTCTTTGAATATGAAATTACAACAGATCATCATAATTAATAAATTATATTGGTGAACTGGAATAAAAAATCATAATAGGAAATGTGTGTGTTAAATTAGTAATAAATAATATGATGTCTTTGGATGAATCATAACGGTTCGAAAATATTTTTGCAACATTAATGGTTACATAAATTAACCACAAATTTTTGGAGAAATTAGGATTCAGAAAATATTATAGACTATTTAAAAAATGATAGATTCCCAACCAAACCTATTTTGTGTTGACAATAAAAGGAAATGTACTTTGTACAGTCCTCCGAATGATGTACTTTTGAGAAGGAGAGAGTGATGCCCTAAATATCTCAATATAAAAACTTTTCCAATTGAGATTTACTAAATAATTCTTCCACACACAAGAAGAAATGAGATGTTATATGACTTTATTCATCTAATCATCTTATTTTGATGGATCATTGGATAGGGTAATCAGAACAGAATTTATACACCCTAATTAAAATATGATCATAGTGGTCTTAACTATATTATTAAAAAATAATATCTCTGTATTGAGAAATAATTCATGAGAATTGGGCTAGGAAATATGACTAACTAATATTATGATGTTCATAATTATTTACTACCTACTACTGGGTAAGAAGGTGATGAATTTTCATAAATAACATATTTGGTAAATTTGGTTAAGCTTCATTGTAACATGTTTTTTATGAAACATTTATCTTATCATTTCTTTATACTTGAATCAAATCGCTATTTTATTAGTTATAGTGATTCCTGTGTTTAAGGGAATATTTTAATCATTGTATTCAAAATAATAGGATTGTTTTAAATTGGAATATGTTGTTCAAGATTAGTTCAAACCATACAATATACACATTTACTCTTTTTTAGTTGAGAAGCTTCTATATTATTATATTCTTGTCGATGTGTGTTTGTTATGTTTTTATTAGAGAAAGAAAGCATTAACATCTTGCAAAGGTTGTTTCAAGAAGAAGTACACTTAAAAGAAAATTATATCCCTGATTCACCCCTCCCCTAACAATTATATAACTATATTGACTAGTATGTTAAGCGATTCATGAAGGAGTGGTATCCGAGAGGGAGTTTGATCTGACATATTATTATAGTCTATAATATTGGTTTTGGGTAACAATGTTAAGTGGTTTGAGTTCATCTATAATGAAATCCACCCATATTGGTGTATAAGATGATGTTACCATTTACTAGGAATATAGAATCCTTCTTGTTGAGTCAATACCATTAGGAACATGTTGGAAGAAACATATATGATCATGCATCCTAGAGGAATGTGTGTTTGTTTTCTTGTCCTTAATGAGTTAGCACTATCAAAATATTCACAGGTTGTGGTATGACATTGCAATTTTAGGATTCCTCCATGATATTATCCTACTAATTTTAATCATTAGGATCATGAGGATGTTAACATTATTGATGAGGCATTGATATTAATAATTTTATATGTGCTGTTACATTAATATGGTTCATCAATCTTATCACCAAATGTGAAGAATCAAATGGTACCGACAATACTATAATATGAAATGTGTAGGCCGATAATGATTCATGAGTTTAAGCATGAGTGAGCCATTATGTTCATTATAAATTTAAACCCATATGTATCTGATGACTTTCATGAGACCTTGATTAGGGTCTATTTTCTGTTCAATAAACCCATAGACTAGAGGTGGACCTGGAAATGAAAACATTTCTAGGATCTGTATTATGATGGTGGGGCTTAACCATCTAGTTTTATAATAATGTGACTATTGCATGGTCAATATTTGATTTTCATTTTAGAGAAGAGTTTTCCTATTATATATAAAGGGGATTTCAAATTTAATATCTTCTTCAACATCACCAGAGAATCATGAATATGTCTAATTACTCATCATGGTTTACCAACAGATATTTTTACATGATGGATATGGTGTGTAATTTTTTGTTTTTGATTAAAGCCATTGTAAATAGAATTTATAGAGACATTTTATGCAACCTGATACATATATTATTATTATTTAAATGTAGGTGTGCTATGTTTTGGTTTTTTAATTGAGAGTTTCATGGATGAGAAGATGCAATTAGTTGGTGTCAGAAGTTGGAACACTAGAGATTATACAACAGAAGTAGGTAACCAGTGATTCACATAAGGTCTCTGACATGTGTGGTGTTTTATTAGATTATTATATTTTAGATGTTAAATAGTTTATGAATCACTATATGGATCTATTCATACTGGTGAGATTCAGTGATACTCTTATGACAGAATGGTTCATCTCATGTGATACATTTTGAACCATCATAAAGATGATAAAAAGAAAGTTGATAGACTACCAATGAATTGAAAATGGTTGGAGAAAGAAGATTTAAGAGGTGGATGAATGGAATATCAGTAGGGTTAGTAGATAGAGGTGGAATACATTATGATGTGTTCCCATCACCACCCCTATTAGGTCCTTTCTAGGATTAGGGAGCTAGTTTATAGGGGTAGAAGATGCAGGCAGCATAGGATTATAACATAGAGGCTCTATAAATTAACTTATGTTTGATATGCATTCTCTATTTTAGCTAAATTTTCTATATTCATAGGTTTGAGTGACTCCTTTATTCCGACTACAGTATTTATAGGAATAAATATTCCGGTTGAGACTTTATATTTAACCTTATTCTATGATATTATGGATGGAGGTGACTAAATTATCACACACTTATGCTGACAAAGCGACCTAACTCTTGAAGGTGAATCTTTTTTTTGTGATCTATTTGAAAAATTGATGAGTCCTTATTAAATCTTCTTATGAATGCACCAGTTATCAATTTTTCATAACCATATAGAATGTTTAATTTGTAAGATTTTGTGTTTCTATATTTATAGGATGTGGTTTTCTTTAATGGGGGAAAAGGAAATCAATATAGAGTATGAGTGTATTAGTCATAATATAGTACATCCAATTAATCATCTACTTTATAGAACGAAACTTGGTGTAGTGTATGACAGGAATATTTAGTTTCCTATAGTGGTCGTGGAGTAAGTAAACAATTTTCTTGATTATTATTGAGGATTACCTCTCGACTGATGGATATAAACCAAGTGATGTCCCTGGTATCAGGACCAGTATATTGGATTTCTCCCACAAAGATTCGTGTACTGAGGCTGTTGTTGGTGAACATGTAGTGCAAGGGATTTTTTAGGCCCAATGTTTAATCTAGGTCATCGCCAGTCTTTTTCAAAAGGGATAATGGATGATTGATTGTAGGTGTGGTTTAATGATGCCAAAATTATGATACCATAAATATAATGTTTCAACATTCATGGATCAATGACCACTTTGATCAGTTGAGAGTTACATGGTTGTTCTTGAAAAATGATCTCAAATCAGGCTATCACTATCTATGAGTATGATTTGGGGATATACCGAATATATATTTTTGATATCTCAATGAAATATATGAGTACAGGATGATGTCCTTAGGTATAAAGAATTACCCAATATTATTCCTTGGACTCATCAACTAGATATTTCATCATTTATTGCACTAGTTTATGGTTGTTCATATCTTATGTATACTATTGTACTTAGAATCAGATGAGGTGCACGCGCGACACATGTGTGTGTTCTGGATGTTTCTTAATTGGACCAAAATTAGGGGAATCTCCAAAAGTACCAATTCTTGATTTTGGAGGTCCAATTTCTGAAAAAATGTTATCACAGTAGAAGGTGTAGGAGTGGACCTAGTAAAGGACAAGGTATTGTTATCTTGGGTTCAAAAAAATCATGATGGAGGTCTAGATGTTCCTTGGGATGGAATTATTCTATTGAAGACTCGTTTCTAATTTCTCTTGGATATAAGTTCCCAGGACTAATTAAAACCAAAATGGAAATTATTTATTTTGAGAGAGAGTTCCCATTAAAAATTTGGTGAGTTGTGGAAAAGGTTGATGTTGAATCCCATCCTGAGATTTCTAGTAGAGGGTGTCAAGTATGTATTTTTATATGATGCATCAGGGACATGAATTTGTTTTTTTAATGTAGAATTAGTTGTTGATTTCCTAGGGTTCACATCAGTTGAGACCCCATGAGTGGAACTACATAAGTAAAAATATTTACATAAAATAATGTTTATTGGAACTGATGTTGTAGTGACACTACCATATTGTTGAGTGATTTATCATATATGCTGACCCTAAGAGCCTAAGGTAAATATTCCCCTAGAAATGAATCAATATGAGGTAGAGGAATTATAAGGCCCCGACCTTAAACCTTACTTAATATTGTATTAAATTAATAATTCACATTGAGAATCTTTTCAGGTTTAGTGTTTTAGAGAATTAGGACTTAACTATTACATCTCAAAATATTACAAAGTAGACACTTCTACTAAGTTTCCATAAAATAAAAACTCTTAAAAGAAACAAGTCTAGTTCCATGTTTTATAGAGCATGACTTTTCCTTGGTCACATCCTTGACCCTATTTCACATTAAGTCCTGTGAAAAAAAATTTAAAAAACCTGGGGAGAGAATAAAAAAGCTCAGTAAGGGATACAAAAATAAGGATAACTGTTAGTTTTTTAAAACAACAAGTAAACCATGAATACTTTACCAAAGTAATACCTTTCACCTTTATGAAGTAGTAAACATTATTCACTGAATAAAAGATCATTACATACCCTTTTTTAAGCAAACTATTACCATAAAACCCATATAAAGAACACATATCATATGAAGGTAACTTGGGACATAAGCATACTTAAATGGAATAAACTTATGGTCGACTTCCACACATATCACTTAATGGAATAGCCATACGGCCGACTTCCATACCAAATTAATTAGAGGTTATAACGTAACCACCCATCCTAGTATTCACGGCACCTCCCGTCATATGTTTTATCACATAACCACCCGTCAAATGTCCAAGTACAATTATGAAATCATAAGACATAAAACAAATATAATAGAAAGAAAACATTTCCACACTTTGATCACAATATATCACATAAATATATTGACATAACATATCCATTATAAAAACCATTTTCAATAACAAAATACATAATAGAGTATATGGTATTTATTTCATTTTAAAAACATTATGGCTTGTTGTGGAAGCCAAAGAACAAATAATACCCACGGCGGAGGAAAAGGTCGTTGTCACTGTGTATGTTAAAAGAAACATTCCTTTTTTTCATTTTGTAAAATGATTCATAGAGAAAGATTCATTTTGTATTAAATTCAAAGTCAAATGGGTTTATACACCGTAAAAAACCTTGTATTAGAACAACATATGTCTCAATGAAAGGAGATTGAGATGAAGTCCCTTACCTCTTGTCCGACGTGACTCTATTGCTCTTTAATCTCTTGAATAACAAACTAAAGATAATTTCTACTTTATTAAGAACCTTTTTCAATATTATTATTCCTTTTATTTCACTTATTTACTTGTTATAAACATTATTTAATCATTTAAGTTAAAAATGTTTGTTTTGTCGATATTTGGTTCTTAAGTCGAAAGTGGACTTCTTACAATTACATGTTGTTCATGTGGTCAAAGGATCTTTATATCCAAAATCATATTCATGATTTGGATATCATATATATCATATATATACATGCATATACATGTATTTACAATAGTATATAACATTTAGTGGTAAGAAATGAAATGCACCGTTCATGGAGACGGTAAGCCGTACGTATGCATGAATGCTACTTTCATTTCTATTTCATATTTAATGGAGTGAAATCATAATGATATAAAGGTATATAATAATTCCATTATAATATAATATATAATATAATTAACTCTGTCCTTTATATGTCCCACATATGGAATTAACGAATCAAATCACTTTGAGGGGGCGGTAGTCTGCACTTCCTAAAATGAAATTATCGCGTTTAACCACAATGGAAACCATAAAAGTATGCCAAAAATGAAAAATACAGAATCATAAGGAAAAATAAACATAATATATTTCATATATAAATAGAGTGACATATTAATCGCCACCATGAAAGGTGTTAAAAAGAATATTGAACAATCATCGTTTCATGAGGCAGAAACTCGCCAACCACATAAACAATATGTTTTTTAACCATTAGACAAAGGTGTGTTTAGGTGTAGCTCTAATACATCTCATAACAACATCCTAGTATATTGAATATTATGTTGTTTTAACAAAATAAAGGAATAAAAAGAGTTTATGGGGTTGGATAAGCACAATAAAACATAAGAACATAAGAGAATACACTACCTTTAAAACGGGTAACTCTTTTTGATTTGAGATCAATGGCTTCCTTGGGGAGAGATATGCCCAATGTGAGGCTTCTAGGAATATGATAGGGATGTGGAGAGGCAAAATGTGTGGGGTATGGCCAATCCAAAGTCTTGAGAGGTGTGGGAAAAGTGGTAGAGTTGGGGGCCGTTTATAAGACGAGAGGAGGGGCACCCTTGGAATGTTATAAAATGATACTTTATTATAAAATGAGTTTCAGTTTTTAAAGGTCCCACATTGATGTATATCGAGGATAAGGTGATAAGATTTCTAAATCCTCCCATATAATAGGTTTTTGAAATGTTTAGGTTTTAGATTTTACATTATCTTTTCATTTTATTTAAATCGTTAAATAACGAGGTAATCGTTGCATCGTCATGATGTTATAAATAATTTAATTTATTTAATGTCTAAAAATTATAAAAAAATATCATGATATAGGAAATATATTTATATTTATAATGAATTTTATAGTAAAAAATATGACTTGTATAACCTCATTTAAATTTTTTTAGTAAAACAACTCATGTTTGTGGCATTTTTATTTTAACTTTAAATAAAAAGATATTAATGACATTTTCCTACCAAATTGGCTCCATGGGGTACCCAAGATGACCCATGGATTTTCATGGCCGCCCATGAAACATTTAATAAGTGTAGGACACGTTTCAAGGTCATTTCATATTATTAAAACATTATTTTTACCTTAAATTACACTAATTACCTCTAATTGCGATTAAAAACATAAAAGTTACTATTCACCAAAAAATTATTTTAATCCCATTGAACCAAATTTTACTTCCTAATGACAACCATGTATGTCAGATTTTTGAAATTCAAAACACAGTGGTGGTAAATTTTCATTTAAATGAAAAATCAGTTTTTTAAGTACCATTTAGTAGGTTCACTATTCATCAAAAATTGAAGTTTTTTGGAATAATACCAAAAATTCACCCTAAGCTATATTTGATATTCCAAATTCAAAAATGATGTCTATTTTAAAAAATTCAAATAATATTACTTACATTAATTAATTTTATAATTAGTTCCCGTTGTCAGAACAAGTAGCGTGTTTTTATGAAACAAAATGTATCAAAAGATTGACACTAGTTTAAGTCTAATTTCAAAGTGAAATTATTTCCAATGACCACTATTGGATTAAATGGTAAAAATATATTCTAATTTCACTTTCAAACAAATTCAAAAGATAATCTAATTATATAAATATATTAGATTAAAAATTGGTTTTGAATTAAAATACAACATTTTTCACTATTCATTAAAAATTGGACTTTATCGGAAAAATACCAAAAACATACACAAAGTAAATTTTGATGTCCCAATTCTATAGAAGAGTTTTATTTGGTCCAATAGAATGTATAAGAGTTACCAAAACTATATTTGAAGAGGATTCTCCATCCAAAGGTGATAGTTCGACCTTTTAGTGGATATTAGAGTATCTATGCATAAAATTGAATTCTTTTTCTTATTTTAAGACTTTATCTTATATTGGATAAATGTAAAAACATTTTCAAAATATATATAATCATATTATAGTTATTTCTATTCATTCCTTCCAATACAACGGCTACGTGTTAACTACCATTTAAAATATTATTATTATATTACTAGTGTGCAATGTAATATTTCAAAGAAACTCATTGGTGCGTATCGGGTACTCTATCAAACATAGAAACACCTTTAAAGTAAAATTAAGATTTAATTCTCAAATATTAATAAATATGAAAATGTTTTATTCTTTATTTACCTGGGATGTTACATCCTTCCCCCTTTTTGGGAATTGCGTCCTCACAATTTTATTCACTTATAAAAATAAGTGGGGGTATTTATCCCTCATAGAATTTTCAGATTTCCACGTCGCCTCTTCAACCATATGGTTTTTCTACAAAACCTTTACCTGGTGAATTACCTTATTCCGCAACACTTTCTCTCTATGGTCAATAATCTGGACTGGTTAATCTTCATAAGAGTGATTCTCTTCCAACTGAACTACCTTTGGGATCAAAACATGAGATTGATCTGGCATATACTTTCTCAACATCGAAACATGAAAAACATGTGTACCTGAGATAAACTCGGAGGTAAAGCCACTCGGTAAGCAACTGATCCAACTCTCTCCAGAATTTCATATGGTCCAATGAACCTTGGACTCAACTTTCCTTTCTTACCAAATCTCATGACACTTTTCCACGGTAAAACATTGAGAAAAACATGATCACCTACCTCGAAAGATAGATCTTTCCTCCGGTTATCCGCATAACTCTTCTACCTACTCGGAGTTGTTCTTATGTGTTTCTGAATCAACTGAACTTTGTCTACCAAATCTTCTACCAATTTAGGTCCCATCAGCTTCCTATCACCAACTTCATCCCAAAAATATGGAGTTCGACACCGCTTCCCACATAATGCCTCAAATGGAGCCATATGTATACTAGAATGTAAACTGTTATTATAAGAAAACTCAACTAAAGAAATATGTTGGTCCCCACTTCCCTGATAATCCAAAGAGCAAGCACGTAGCATATCCTCCAAGGTTTTAATTGTTTGTTCTGACTGCCCATCTGATTGTGGATGAAAAGCAGTACTAAAATTTAATTCAGTACCCAAAGACTTTTGAAGGCCTTTCCAAAAGTTAGAGGTAAACCTAGGATCGCAATCAGAAACAATGGAGAGGGGAACTATATGTAACCTGACTATCACTTTATGATGCAAATGATTAAGTTGATCTAGTGACAAAGTATCTCGAATAGGAATGAAATTAGCATATTTATTCAAGCAATCAACAATAACCCAGATTGAATTATTAACTCCATATGTCTTCGGTAATCCCACAACAATATCCATGGATATATTTTCCCATTTCCACTCTGGAACCGGTAAAGGGTAAAGAATCCCTTTCTGTAACTGTCGCTCTGCTTTAACCTACTGAAAAGTCAAACACTTCACAGTAAAATCATCAATATCTCTTTTAATTCCATCCAACCAGTAATACTCCCACAGATCTCTGTAAATATTAGTACTGCCTGGATGAATTGAAAATGGGGAACTATAAGCCTCACATAACAACTCATTATTCAAATTTGAATCACCAGGAACACATAATCTCTTCCCAAACCTTAAAACACAATCATTATCAATATTAAATTCAGGCAACATACTCTTTTGAACCAGCTCTACCTTTTTCTGCAACCCACTGCCTTTCCTCTGCGCTTGCTTAATTCTGTCTGATAGGGATGATCTCACTAATACCTGAAACAAAACAGAAGAACTTCATGCACCAAAAACTTCTATGCCAATGTTCATCAAATCAAAAACCAAAGGGTCTCATTCCAAATGTAGCATGGCTAATAAATCATTACTTTTTCAACTCAATGAATGTGCCACTTTATATTCTTTTCCCAGATGGTAATGAATTGTACAATCATAATCCTTGATTAATTGTAGCCATCTCCTCTGTCTCATGTTCAATTATTTCTGAGTGAATATATAATTTAAATTTTTGTGATCATTATATATTTCACACTTTACTCCATAAAAATGATGCCTCCAAATTTTTAGAGCAAAAACAACAGCAGCTAATTCCAAGTCATGGGTAGGGTAATTTACCTCATGAATTTTCAACTAATGTAAAGCATAAACAATTACCTGATCATTCTGGATTAAGACACAACCAAGTCCTTTCAACGAAGCATCACTGTATATAACAAAATCACCATTCCTAGATGGAAGTGCCAAAACTAGGGCATTCACCAATATTCTTTTCAACTCTTGAAAACAATAATCACATTCTTTTGTCCAGATAAATTTAACACCCTTCTGAGTTAGCTTAGTCATTGGACTAGATAATCGTGAAAAATTTCTAACAAAACTTCGGTAGTAACCTTCCAATCTAGGAAAACTACAGATCTCCATTACAATTGTGGGTCTTGGCCAATCTTAATCGACTTTTGTTTTAGTAGGATCAACAGTTATGCCATTTTTTGAAATAGAGTGACCAAGGAATGAAATTTGGTGTAACCAAAACTCTCACTTGCTGAATTTTCCATATAGTTTCTTTTCATTTAAGGATTGAAAGATAACCATTAAATGACTTTCATGATCCTCTTTACTTTTAGAAAACACCAAAATATCATCGATGAAAACAACCACAATCTTATCCATGAACACAAGGAAAATTCTTTTCATAAGGTCCATGAATACAGCTGGTGCATTGGTTATCCCAAAAGGCATAACTACAAATTTATAATGGCCATATCTAGTATTGAATGCAGTCTTCAAAACATCCGCTTCTTTTACATTCAACTGATGGTACCCCGACCTCATGTCAATCATCGAAAAATACTGATCTCCCTAGATCTGATCAAACAAATCATAAATATGAGGAAATGGATACTTGTTCTTAACAGTAATGTTATTCAAGTCTCTATAATTAATGCAAAGTCTCATTGAACCATCTTTCTTTTTAACAAACAAGTCAGGAGGACCCCATGGTGATGTGCAAGGTTGAATAAAACCTTTATATAATAACTCCTGCAATTGTTTCTTTAACTCTAAATGTTCATCTTGAGCCATTCGATAAGGGGGTTTTAAAATTGGCTTAGAATCAGGAACTAAGTCAATAGTAAATTCAACTTCCCGATCATGAATAATACCAGAAAACTCATTAGGAAAAACATCAAGATACTCATTTACCAATGACACATCATTAATATGATCTTTTCCTTTATTTTAAATAATATGTTCAAGATAACATTCATTTCCGTCTTTTACTAGTTTCTCAACTTCCAGATATGTTATCAAAAGCAAAGGTTCATTCTTGTAAAAAAACTCAAAATCTTTCTGAAAATAAACAATTCTAGCTTTACAATCAATCGTATCATGATATACAGAAAGCCAATCCATGCCCAAAATAACATCAAACTCTACTAGAGGAAAAATAATAAAGTTTTCTAGAAGATTCTTTCTGCACACAAGGATAGGAAGGTTCTTAAAATTTCTTTTTGTCTCAACGTTTCCTCTGGGTGTTTTGAACATAAGTTCAGGATTAATATCTTGAGATGGAATTTCAAATTTACTAAAAAACATCTCATAAATGAATGAATGTGTAGACCCTAAATCAAAAAACACATTGGCATAATACGAACAAACAAACAGTGTACATGATACTACTTCATTCGATGGCCCAACATCTGCTGAAATAGTTGCAAAGGATTTCACCACCCCTATCTGCTTGTAGTCTGGCTTCTTTCTCCCATTTGAGTTATTCGTTAGACACTCATTTTTACAATGACCCATTTCATTACACTTAAAACATCTTACCACTGACTTTTCATTGCCTTCATGATCATCTTCTTTACAGTTATGATCAATATGACTAGACATACCACACCAAAAGAACATTCTAGACTTGGATAAACAGTCTCCAGGATTCATTTTACCACAATTCTCACCGGATGGATATTTGGTTTTCTTACCTCATTGCTTTTTTGATGAATTCTTCCCTTTTTCCTTCCAACTGGACTTCTTATTCTGTTGTTTGTCAAAGAACACCTGATCATTAGCGAACTCCATTTCCACCTTCTCCGAACATCGAAAAAGTTTTTCATAACTTTTGAAATCATGAGAAGCTAAAGCCCTTCGATACTTTCGATTTAACCCTGAGTAAAACGGTTGATTTTACTATCAAGATCTTGTATACTGTTTGGAGCATACCTTTCCAGTCAAGTGAAGATTACTTCATAAGCAGCAATTGAGTCATCCTCCTGCCTCAATTCTAGGAATTGTTTTTATATCCTAAGATGAATAACCTTAGAAAAATATTTCAAAAGAAACATACCTTTGAATTCATCCTAGTGAAGATCATCAACCTCATCACTATCCCTGATATTTTTCATCATCGATCACCACTAATCTGCTTCACCCTCAAAATGGTAATCAGCAAGACTAAACATTTGATGTTCCGAACACCCCATGACATCAAAAATATTATCCAGTGCTTTAAGCCACCCTTCAGCTAGAACATGGTCAGATGATCCTGTAAATGATGGGGGATGTTGCCTCATGGAATGTTCCACCACTAACATGTTCCTCTGTGGTTTATCTGGCTGATCTCATGTATGGATACCACCACCATTTATAGCCCAATTCAACTGTGCCATCACTATAACAAACTGTTCAGTTCTAATTCCGACCATCACAGGTTGCTAATTTGGAAGGTTGTCTTCCTCCTGATGTCATCCCAACATAGCTGCTTTGTTTCCTCTATGGAAAACCATTCTGAACACAGAAATATCTTAGGCGAAGCAACATGGTAATATTTAAATGCTATATCATTTCAATCAAACCATAAATTAATTTTTAATTTAACAAATTTCTAACTCCTAATGTTGTCTAAACCGAACTATGATACCAACTATAAGGCCCCGGCCTTAATCCTTAATAATATTGAATTAAATGAATAATTCGAATTGAGGATCTTTTCAGGATTAGAGTTTTAGTGAATTGGGACATAACTATTACATCTCAAAAGATTACAATGTAGAAAATTATACTATGTTTCAATAAAATAAAAACTTTTAAAAAGAAACATGTCTAGTTCCTTGTTTTAGATAGCATGAATTTTCCTTGATCTAATCCTTGATCGTATTCCACATTATGACCTGTGAAAAACATTTCAAAAACTTGGGGTGATGACAAAAAGCACAGTAAGGGATACATAAAGAAAGATAACTGTTAGTTTTTGAAAACAACAAGTATAACATGAATACTTTATCAATGTAATACCTTTCCCCTTTATGAAGTCGTAAAAACTCTTCACTGAATAAAAGATCATTACATACCCTTTTGTTACCAAAATATTACCATAAAACACATATAAATAACACATATCATATAAAGGTAACTTGGGACATAAACATACATAAATGGAATAACCATACGGTCGACTTCCACACATATCACTTAATGGAATAGCCATACGGCCGACTTCCATACCCAATGCATTGGAGGTTATAATGTAACCAACTCATCCTGGTATTCCCGTAACCACCTGTCATATGGTTTATCATGTAACTACCTGTCAAATGTCTAAGTACCATTACAAAATCATAAGAAATAAAACAAATATAATGGAAAGAAAAAATTTCCACTCTTTGATCAAAATATATCACTTAAATATATTGACATAACAAATCCATTATAAAAACCATTATCAATACCAAAATACATAGAATAGTATATGGTATTTATTTCATTTTAAAAACATTACGGCTTGTTGATGAAGCCAAAGACCAAATAATACTCGTGGGGGCGGAAAAGGTCGTTGTCACCGTGTACATTAAAAGAAACATTAATTTTTTTCATTTTGTAAAACTCTTCATAGAAAAAGTGTCCTTTTGTATAAAATTAAATTTAAAAGGGGTTTATACACCGTAAAAAAAGCCTTGTATTAGAACAAAATATGCCTCAGTGAAAGGAGATTGGGACGAAGTCCCTTACCTCGTGTCCGACGTGACTTGATTGCTCCTTAATCTCCAGAATAATATACTAAATTTAATTTCTAATTTCTTAAGAACCTTTTTGAAGATTATTATTCCTTTTATGTCACCTATTACCATGTTATAAACATGATGTAATCTTTTAAGTTAAAAATGGTTTTTTGTCGATATTTGGTTCTTAAGTCGAAAGTGAACTTCTTACAATTACATGTTGTTCATGTGGTCAATGGTTCATTATATCTAGAATGATATTCATGATTTTGATATCATATATATCATATATATCCAGTATATACATGTATTTACAATAGTATATAACTTTTAGTGGTAAAAAATTAAATGCACCGTTCATGGAGACAGTTAGTCATACGTACACATGAACGCTAGTTTCATTTCAATTTCCTATTAAATGGAGTGAAATCATAATGATATAAACGTATATTATACTTCCAGTATAATATAATATATAATATCACTAACTCTGTACTTTATATTTCCAATATATGGAATTAACAAATCAAATCACTTTCAGGGGTGGTAGTCCGCACTTCCTAAAATGAAATTATCGCGTTTACCCACAAGGGAAACCATAAAGTTATGCCACAAATGAAAAATATAGAAGCATAAGGAAAACATAAAAATAATATATATCATATATAAATAGATTTAAATCTTAATGGCCATCATTAATGGTGCTAAATGAAGATTGACAGTCATCGTTTCGTGAGGTAGAAAATCGCCAACCACAGAAACAATATGGTATTTAACCATTAGACGAAGGTGTGTGTAGGTGTAGCTCAAATCCATCTCATAACAACATCCTAGTATATTGAAGATACTATTTTTGTTACAAATGCATGGAATAAAAAGACTTTAGGGGGTTGGAGAAGCAAAATAAAACATAAGAACACAACAGAAGACACTTCCTTTAAAACGGGTAACTCTTTTTGATTTGAACTCAATGGCTTTCTTGGGAAGACTTCTGCCCAATGTGAGGCCTCTAGGAGTAAGAGGGTGATGTGGAGAGACAAACTGGGCAGGGTTTGGCCGAGCCAATGGCTTGAGAGGTGTGTGTAAGGTGGTAGAGGTGGGGGCCTTTTAAAAGAGGAGAGTAGGGGAACTCTTGGAAAGTTATAAAAGGATACATTATTATAAAACGAGTTTCAGGTTTTAAAGGTCTCACATTTATTTATTTCGAGGATAAGGTGATAAGAGTTTGAAATCCACCCATCAAACATCTTTTTCACAAGTTTATGTCTTATATTTTACATTATCTTTTCATTTTATTTAAATCGTTAAATAATGAGGTAATCGCTGCATCATCATGATGTTATAAATAATATAATTTATTTAATGTATATAAATTATAAAAAAAATAATATGATGTGGGAAATTTTTTTAGATTTCTAGGGAATATTTATAGTAAAAAATATGACTTGTATAACCGCATTTAAATTTTTTTTTAGTAAACCAACTCATGTTAGTGACATTTTTATTTTAACTTTAAATAAAAAGATATTAATGTCATTTTCCTACCAATGTGGCTCTATGGGGTCCCCATGTTGACACATGAATTTTGTTGGTCGGCCATGCCACATCCAATAAGGGTATGACATGTTTCATGGTCATTTCATATTATTAAAACATTATTTTTAACTTAAATTACACTAATTACCTATAATCGCGATTAAAAACATAAAAGTTACTATTCAACAAAAAATTATTTTAATCCCATTGAATAACATTTTACTTCTTAATGACAATCATATATGTCAGATTTTAGAAATTTAAAGTACAGAGGTGGTAAATTTTCATTTAACGAAAAATCAGTTTTTTAAGTACCACTTAGTGGTTTCAGTATTCATAAAAAAATTATGTTTTTCAGAGAAATACCAAAAATTCACCCTAATCTATATTTGATATTCCAAATTCAAAAATGATTTCTATTTTACAAAATTCAAATAATTTAAGTTACATTATCTAATTTAATAATTATTTCCCGCTGTCAGAACAAATAGTGTGTTTTTATGAAACAAATTGTATCAAAATATTGACACTAGTTTAAGTTCAATTTCAAAGTGAAATTTACTCCAATGACCACTGTTGGTTTAAATGGTAAAAATATATTCTAATTTTACTTTAAAACCAATTAAAAATATAATATAATCATATAAATAAATTAGATTAAAAAGATTTTTTGAATTAAAATACAACATTTTTCACTATTTATTAAAAATTGAACTTTATCGGAAAAATACCAAAAATTTACACAATGTAAATTTTGATGTCCTTATTCTAAAGAAGATTTTTATTTTGTACAATAGAATATGTAATATTGACCAAAACTATATTTAAAGAGGGTCCGACATCGAAAGGCGATAGTTCGACCTTTTAGTGAATATTAGAGTATCTATGCATAAAATTGAATTCTTTTTCTTATTTTAAACCTCTATCTTTTATTGGATAAATGTAAAAACATATAAAAAAATATATAATCATATTCTAGTTATTTCTATTCATTCCTACCAATACAATGGCTACGTGTTAACTACCATTTAAAATAATATTATTATTTTACTAGTGTGCAACGTACGATTTCAAAGAAACTCAGTGTTGCATATCGGGTACGCTATCGAACATAGCAACACCTTTAAAGTAAAATTAATTTTTAATTAGAAAATATTAATAAATATGAAAATTTATTATTCTTTATTTAACTGGGATTTTACAGGAATGGTCCAGATTTAATCCATGAGTATGACTTCAGTAATCACTATACTCATGGGAATAGGAACGTGGTTGAAAACTTTCTCGAAAGGATATCTTGTACACTGTTATTGAGCAATTTTTAAAAGAATTTGGTATCATTACATATATACTTTATAGATGGGAATAGAGAATCTTATCACAAATCGATGGCTGTTAACCCTACATTTTTTAGATATTTGTAGAGGAGTATCATGGGGATGCTAATTGTGGGACCCTACAGACATATATATCCACTAAACATGCCACTAATTAATTTTTTTTAAGGATGGGAGAATTTCATTATTTTCATATGATGCATGATGGTACTACTGATGTTGAGAGGGGAGATTATAAATGAGATTAAAACATATCAATGGGTGTTATATATTTCAATTGAGAATATATATATATGAATATACAACATCTATTTTTTGGCTAGAGATGAATAAGTATGTTCTAATGATTGACTCCTGGTGATTTACATGTCAGTATGTGATGGATGAGAACTAGGTTCCAGTAGGTTTAGCTCAACCCTGTGAGTCTCTAGAGTGGAAGTGGGAATATATATCCATGAATTTCCTGAAAGGGTTTCCATATTATTTAATAGTAAATGAATCCATATAGGTGATCGTATACTGACTCACAATGTCATCTCACATCCTAGAAAACCGAGAGAGATGTTCAGAGGGGATCTTTGGACAACCCTACTAATGGAGATATTTTGTCTCCATGGAGTTCCCAAAAATTATAATTTTAGTTGATTATGATTTCTTCAAATCATGATTACAGATGTTATTGTAGGAGGTCGTTCGGGAAATATTTCATTTGAGCATATTATTTTACCCTCAGAATAATGACCAGGGTGAGCAGACCATTCATGACATAGAGGACGTATAATGAGATTTCCAAATAGACTATGGTCGTAGTTGGGAGGATCACCTACCATTAATGCAGTTTAAGTAAAATAATATACCATTATATTATTTTTATGGAATAATTCAAGGCCTTGTAACGGTGAAATTTTAGTTCAAAAACATAAAAGATCTTCCCAGGAGACCCAAAAATTATGGTCTTAGGGATAGAATGGCCCATGATAGATAAGTTATATATCAACAATGAGATTATGAGTATTTCAAAAATCTATAAATATTCTAATGAGGACAAATGAAGGAGACCATTTGGGATCAAGGATGGAGATTGTGTGTTCTTTCTTTTCTCAAATCAACATGAGTTGAAAAGATCTGATCATGGTGGAAATATATCTCTTTTATTCATTAGCACTTTCCAGATACAATATAGAGTTGTAAAGTCAATATATTTATTTTTTCAACTTAATCATTTAGAAATGATACATGTCATCTCCAACATGTCATAGCTGAGTAGTTAAATTCATAACCAATTAAATATTATCAATAATGATGGGATGGAAGTTGAGGATGTATTTACATTTGTAGAATACCAAATAGATATTAAGGATCATAAGGACAAGATCATCCATGGAAAAACAATTAACATTGTGTGTTTCTAGTGGAAATATGGGAATCGTCATGATGGTACCTAGGGGTTGGAGACCCAGATCCATTCTCAATACCCAAATCTAAATTTTTAGATTTGTTTTTTTCATGATGTAATCCCCATAGGTGGATAGAATTTAATGACATTGATTTTTCAATAATTCAATTATGATATAACATAAATTATTTCAAGTTCTTGGCCCCAAGGAGGATTTATATTTTGATTCTTGATTATAATATATTTACTTTTTAAAATATATTAAATTCCATTTGACAATATTTTTATATAAAAATATTAATTACTCTCATAAGAGGCTTACATTAGAAATATGGGGTCACGATTGAGATTATAGTAAGAGATTTTCTCTAGATGGGAGATAAACATTTTCATCATTGAAAAATGAGTTAAATTTTATCACATTCCAAAATAATAAAGTATTTTTATATTTTAATTTATTTTATTATTTAGAGAAATAGACTAATTGTTTATCTTTATAGAAATGATTATATAAAATTATCAGGGGTGGCCAAATAAGCCTGTGAATTGATATAGGGAGTTTGAGATATCCATGAAAAATTAAGATGAGGAATCGCGGATCATTTACACCAATGCAATTCAATGGTCTCTCAAATGACAACCAAGCTGATTCACTCTTAATAATTTATTCTATAACCATGAGGTAAAATATTAATTTATTTGAAAATATTATCCTTTTCTTATCCTGTGATGAATTTCAATCGACCAGATTAAATATTGAATCATTTATTGAAGGTATTTTAGCTACAGGTTTTTTAAAATTGAATTCATGAGAAATTATTTATTTATTTTGGATCCTTGTTCTTTATTTTAATGGAAATAGATCGAGGCCAATATAAAGATGAATGTTTTTTTGTTCAATCTTTTTTTGGATTTCTACCACATTTCATCATTCATTCATTTTTTGTGATCATTTATGTCTAGTGGGACAAAAAATACTAGATAATCAATAGACGTGAACCTATTTATTGTAAAAAGAGATTAACATCATAGAAATGGGTTTGGATTTGAAATGAGACAAAGATATGTTGATGGTGATGATGAATCAATAATGTATTTTGGATGTGTGTTCACATGGATGTGAATTTCTATGACCGTATATATATGGGACAATTTTCAAGGAACTGGGATTACTAGAATTTGGATATAAAATGACTATCGATCCTGGTTGACCCATAGTCATGACCCACAAGTTTTATTTTGTGGAGGATTTGGAAGTGGTGTTGACAGATTTGGAATCGACATGAATAATAAATGGCTTCTGTGAAAATAAAAACCACATATCATTTATTTTGGGAATCCCATTCCATGTATGGAACCCATGTATTGGAACAAGGGCTTCACTTATAGGTGAGAATCATAGGGTGTGTGAACCCTATTACACGTCATGAGATATATACCAGGAAGATTAGCATACACATCTGGAGGTACACAATCATGTACATGGATAAATAGACATGGAAAAGGCATGCAGACCACTTATTGGATTGCATGGGCTAGGATATCACATGTACTAAAACACATGATTGGGCCGAGGCTATGATACCCTGGTTGAACCCGTTCTTGAATGGACACACTCTATACTTCCATTACACATTGTGTACATTTTCAAATATTGATTACAGCACACTACCACTTTAGTTTAGATAAATTTCATTAGGTTACATTCACTTTGACCTATTTTCTAAGGGGTGAATGGATTTTAATATAATTAATATGATGTTTACCCCCATGAGGATCATCCGTCTTGGATTGAGATGTAGGAATCCTTCCATGAGGCATAGAGTGAGATCCTTTATCACCATACCCCAAGGTGGAGTTCTTGGTATCTTCACTAACAACACTACATGGGAATCAGTTCCCTAACTACCATAATATTACAATTTTTTTATTGGTATAACAAATTGAATTGGGTGCGATCTCAATCAATATATTGATAACTTTAGACATACATTAGGCTCGACATATGGTGAGACTCGAAAAGCATTACATCTCAGATGGAAACCATCAGTGCTATCTGACTCATGAATTATGTCGTCCTAGACAAGTGTTAAATGGATCCTTCAAGCAAGAATCCTATGCTACCATTACATTTTTTATTTTACTTGTGACTATGTGTATACAATTAGTACATTTAGATATTATCTTAATGTATTTTTTTTGACATATCTATATGATTCTCTGATTATTACTCTTCATGTAATATGAATAATTGTTAGAAGGTTTCCTAATAGGAATACTACAAAACAGACCTTTAAGAGCGCTATCCTTTTTTAGAGATAATAAAGGATCCCTTTATCAGTGCCTTATTTTTATCAGTAATAAAGGGTTCCCTTTATCAATGGTTTATTTTTAGCATTGATAAACTGTACCCTTTTTCATATTTTTAATTTTTGTGAATATAATAGTCTAAAAATAAAATGAATAAATTAATGAAATAAAAATTAATAAAATAAAAAATTAATAAATAATTAAAATATTATTAACTAAATGATTATCGATAAAACTGAAAAAAATTTAATATATATATATTATAAATATTAATAAATATTATATATTAAATATATTTATTTTTACAATGAATAAAATGATATAATTAATCAAATGAAAGAAATTAATAAATTGATAAAAATATTTTTTGTTTTTGAAATTAAATAATTATCCATATAAATAAATGAATTATATATATATATATATATAGATTATAAATTTTATTAAATATTATATATTAAATTTAGATATATAAAATGAATAAATTATAAAAATTAAACAAAAAAAATATAAATTAATAAACTGTAAATATAAAAAACCAAATGAATAAATTACAACATTGCTCATAAATTTATTACTGAAAGAATTATTAACAAAAATGAATATCTATAATATATATATATATATATATATATATTTCCAAAATTGAAATAGTAAAAAATAAAATATATTAAATATAAATATAGAAAATGTATGAAACGTAATAATTAAAGACATATTAATATCTAATACATTTCCAATGGTTTTTATAAGTAATTATTTATTAATACATTTAATATAGAAATATATTCACACACATGCACACACACACAAATATATATATATATATATATATATATATATATATATATATATTAATGTATATAATATTTCTTAAAATATGATTACTATATTACAAAATATTTATTAAAACATTAAATGAGTAATATATTTTATGATGAGTGGATTATAATTAAAAATTAATTCAATTTTAAAGTATTGATGAATTTTATCAATTAAAGGACATAAAATAATTTCATTTATATTTTTAATATAAGATATTTCAAACATGTGTTACATTGATTTACCTCATTAATATTTGTAATTAATTCATCTTAGTATACAACACAAACACCAAAATATTTACACAATTAATGAAATCTTGTATAAAATCACACACACATGATATTTACTAAATAGTAATTAAATTTTATTTTTTACATTAGAATCTCATTACAACATATTACATTTAATATATATGTTTAATCATTATATTTTTTATATTAAGTATTAATATTATTACATTTTTGTATTTTTTTTAAAAAAAATTATATTTTTTACATTTATATTTTTTTCATATTTAATCATTGTATAATTATTATTATAGATATATATATATATATACTATGTTTTAATATTTTTCAATATTTATTCATTTTTAAGTTAATATATATACATATCATTTATAATTTATATTTAACTAATAAAACAAATCAATTTTATTAATAATTCTAATGTGTACTCATTGTTATTTATTTAATGCCACTCAATTTTACCATACAGACATTTAATATTATATATTCATTAGTCATTTTAAAAATAAATTCTAAAATAATTTTTTATATTTTTTTTAAATTTAAAATTACAATATTTATTAATTTATATAATTATAATTATAATTAAATAAATCGTTTATTAAAAAGCATTTATTTAATTATAAATAATAATTATATACCTTTAACTAATTATTTAATTACAATAAAATAATTTACATTATGAATACATTTAATATATTTATATTTAATTTTGAATTTATATATTTATTTATTTTAAAAATATAAAAATAAAAATAAAATTATATTAACATTGATAATTACATAAATATATAAGTTTTATTTTTAAAACAATATTTATATAAAAATAAATAAATAAATAAAAATTATAATATTTATAAATGTATAAAAAATATTTTTAAATAATAAATAATATATATATTAAATATATATATATACATATATTAAATATATATATGAATGAAATATATATATATATATATATATATATTTATTTATAGAAATATATATTTATAGAAATATATATTTAATTATAGAATTTCAATAAATATATTTAAATATTTAAAATATTTACTATATATATATTTATATATATTTGTAAAATGTTTACAAAATTAACTAAATATATATTATGACATAAATATATTTATAAATGTATATTTACTATATTTATAAAACAATCAATTTATTATTATATATAATCAATTTGTATTTTTAAAAAAGTATATATATAATGAAAAAAATATATGTTTATATTTAATTAATTATAATATAATAATTAATATATAAATATATTTACAATATTTCTATATATAATTATAATTATAAATCATTTATCAGTGATAATGTTTCAATGATGAAAAGGATATATTTTGTTCAGCGAATCCTTGCAAATAATAAAATAGAGCATTATCCCTTGTAATGAAGATGAATTTTATGAGAATTTTTATTGGAACTAAAAACATTGATAAATATGTCTTTTATCCACCTTTATAAATTTAGAAATAATTTATTTTATCATTGTATATGAATTTTTTGAAATACTAATAAAACTATCCCCAATATCTTTAAAAGAAACCTAACCATGACTGATTCAGTCATCATTCTCATGCTTTTGGGGAACTCAACTACTGCGCATGCTCTTCCTCTATGTTCTCTCTAACGAATTAAGGCTAGATTCCAAGGTATGTTATTTTTTCCTTCTGCACACTCACACATTGCTTGTTTGGGTTTCATGTAACATTTCTTCTGCACTTATGTCCCTTCTTCTTTAGTAGTCGCTTGTTAGTTTCATCCAATTAATTTAACTCATTTTTGATCTCCTATACACCCTATATCATGTGACCAATCTAGAAGAGATCACTTATACATTCAAGCATGTTTCTTTAACTATTGGGTTTTTTGATGTGATTTCCTTTTTTATTTTCCAATGGCGTTGTTATATGTGGTAAACCTTGGGTTGTTGATTCTACTGGTAGATGTTTAATGAAGTCCCATCTTAGGATGATGTGAGATTCCCATGCTAATTTTCAATTTGATGATATTAGATTAGATATCCATGATACACCCATTATTTTATCCCTTTTAGGTTTTATAAAAATGTTTCTATAATTTATTTTTGTTTAATATTCTATATTTAATTTTTTAATGGATATAATTTGATCTATATTCCACGTTTAATTTATTGATGATATTAATTTTTTATTATAATTTTTTTTTTGAGAAATTTTATCCATTAATAAAATTAATTTAGATTTATTTTCAAAAGATCTGAAGTATAATTTTCTAATATTTTACAGAGTTTTTAATTTTAAATGTATGATTTCATCCATTGGATGGTGATTTTTTTGAATGATTGGTTTTGGATTTATTTTTTTTATTTACATGATTATAAATGTATTTATATTTATCATAGTTGTATTTTATTTTCCAAAACCATTTTACATTGGGATTTTAAAAAGATATAATTTTTTTATATTTCATTAAATTATACATTCCTTTCTTGAAATATTTTTAAATGGGAAACCAAATAATTTTATTTTATGAATAATGAGGTACAATCAAGGTGAGAGAAACACTAACAATAATAGTGTAGAAAAATATAAAAAAGTGCAAGGGAGATAAAGGGGGGCTATGGGGTGAAAATAATGCAATTCGACGATGTCAGCGTGCCTAAAAATAGTCTCATCCGATGGAAATGACCCGAGACCTGAATGAACTAACAAGTTATCATTCAACATTGATTTAGAGGCCATAAAATCAGCCACCATATTCCCATCCCGCCATGTGTGGATGATTGACATGTTACTATCAAGAAGCATCTTTCATCTTCTAATCGAATATTCAATTCTCCAAGGGATTGATCCTTTTTTGGACAAGGCCTTGATGACGATAAGCAAGTCAACCTCCACCTCTTGGATTTTAATTTCCATTCATTTACAAAGGAGAAAACAGGTGAGTATGGCATGAGATTCCACATGAATAGAATCACCATTGCCATAAAAAGGTGAGAAGGACACCATCACAGATCAGAGAAATTAATAAACAACTCACCTCCATGCACCAAACCCGAGCGGTATAATCCATCCATTATGAGTTGGAATCCCATGCTATGTGGTTTATATTTGACCCACATCCCATGAATGGGCATACTAGTGGTAGGAGAGGAAACCTAAGAGGAAGAGCCCTTGACCACATCATGCTATACATACACAACATTTGGGTATATATATATATATTTTTTATTATAAAATATTTCTTAATGTTAAAATGTCAATTTGGATAGAATTCAGGTAGTCCATTTATAGATATTTTAGTAGAGGTATGAGACGATGATTCACATGGCGATGTTCAAGTTGTGGAACAATTTTTGGTTTATTTTAGGATTCTCTTTTATTGTAAAATGTTCAAATATTCCCCATTATACTTTTATTTTTTATTTCAAATATTTATTATTATTTATTAATATGATGTATTATATACTAAGTGAGTTTTTGTGGATTTTTTGTAAGAATTATTTACTTTATTCCTTATTTTTTACCGTTTATATTATATACATGGATATGTAACGTATAGACTAAACATGACGGATACCTACAATCTTTTATAATTATATATTAATTATATAAAAGGGTGATATCAATAGAATATATATATATATATTATAACATTGTTCTCTCATGTTTTAATCACATGTCATATTAGTAATGTAAACTTTCGATTTAATAAAACATTTTAAATAATGAATAAATATATAGTTGTTGATTCATTAAAAACAAATTTATTTAATGTTTTTAGGTAAAACCAAATCCCTACCCAATTATCAGAGAACCAAAAAAATCATAGTACATAGGATGTTTTAAATTTAGTTAAAAAAACATGTTATGATAGATAATAAGTTAACATAGAAAAACATTCCTTCCCATATAATCAACCCAACAATTATCTCAACACTGATGCAATATCAAAATAATGTGATGTATTCTTAGTCAAATTATAATTCATTTGTATTGTTGTTAAGGGAAATTAATTTCTTTATTATAAAATTCAATGTATAAATTGGAGTATATAACTGTTTATAGTCATACAATTTAAACTCGTGATGTAAAAAAATCACGCGTACTAAAATTATAAAATATATTAGAGTATAAACATTTAACAAATGATAATTTTCATTTCATGAACAAAGGTCTATGAAATATAACTATTAATGTTACATTATCATAATAATGTAAGGTATCATTACCCAATCGCAAGATAGATATATTTCTATTCGAATCATAATATGATTTGGAGCATATAGAATTTCAAATGACAATATTATATAAATTTAAGAATATATATAATTAGATAACCCAAGTCAAGATTTCAATATCATTTCTATATCACCACATCCAATATCATGAAAAAACATTATTTGGTCAATCTAAGGCTAAATTTTCACTAAATATTATAATCTTTAACCGCCAAAGAGAAATCTCATTAATATAACCTAATTAATAAAGAATGGAAATTATACCATGATCCTCAAAACATGAAAAAATAAAAAGACGATACTACAGGTAACTTAATGAACAATTCCATTACATACAAAAAAATCTATTATCACTCTCTCACCCAAGGAACTCAAGAACTACTAATTTGACTAACACTCAGATAAATTCAAATCCAAATCAATTCCTAATTTCACACAGGTATTGTATTTCACACCACATGTTCTATTCGAATATTTATTTAAATTTCAAAAATAATTGTAAAACATTCTTGATGTTGATTTGTGAAATATTTGTATGGCATGTGAAATATAGTATTTCTGGATTCTTTTGTGATATTTTGGGGACTTTATTATTATTAAATGAATAGTTACTAGATTGAAATTTTAAATAATCCCATGGAAACCTTTTAAATTAATATTGTAGTCATGGATAATTTTGTTAGAATTTAAATTTTTACTTTACTAATACCATATGAAAAATATTTTATTTGTGACAACTTTATAAAATATTTATGAAATATTTAATAAGAATTCATTACTTTAAGATAGGTTGTAGCATACAATGTTTTTTTTCACAAATATTTCAAATTTCATCATCGAAAAAAGGAATATTTCTCAAACATCATTATGTGGGTTTTGAAATTTAAAAATGATTTTTTTATTTTTGTAATGAATTCAATGGGATTTTTTGTTCTGAAACTCATGAGGTGATTTCAAATTGATTCTAAAATGTTTTAATCATTCTAATGTTTGTTATTATTTCCATTGAAATGGTATTAATGATTATATTTATTGGTAATAGATATTGATTTTGATATTAAAAATATCACTCGATGCTAAACTTATTATGTAATACAGGGTTCATATCCCATTTTGTGTTAAAAAAATTAATTTATTTTCTTATGGAATTAACATATAGATTTCATGAGGGGTCTAAGTCATTTTAAAAGCACAATTTTTAATGTTAAATGAGTTTTTAAGGTGAGAATAGAAATTTTAATTTCTGAAATGGTAATTTTAAATGCTATGGTCTCTTTAAATGTGTTTTTTAAAGCATATAGTATTAATATGAAATTTTGAACATATTCATTGTCAAAAGATCATTACATTCATATTTATTAATATCCTTTTCTAAACCTATTTTATTCGAAGTCATCCAATTTTTCATTCATTAATTATAAGGAAGATAAATTATATGTTTTATTCATTTTATACTAATGAGAATCCACCCCATAGTGTTTAAAATATGAATGAAAAGAAAATCATTCATCTATTTCCACTAGGAAATAATATTGTAGTCTTGGGGAAATAATCTTTCAATTTATGTGATAGTGGTTTATATATACTCATGCCAAGGTGATAATGACTCCAAACCCATTTGGATTTAGGAAAGGGTTATAAAATAATAAGGGAATTGAAAATATGATTTGTGTAAAAAGAACATATTCCAATAAATTTTATTCTTGAGAAACAATTTAGCTTGAGGCACCAAACTAAGAAATAATGGTTCTTGTTTCACCATGTCCCATCCTGAGAACGTATAGATATAAAGAGATATATTTTATCGACCTCCATATCATCTTGTTAATATTTATTATTTTATTTTGTCTCCTAAGACTCATCCCTCATCTCTTATAGACATTCCTTTATGGTTCTTGAAGTACTAAAATCAATAGTCATCCTATACCATGTCCTAGTGATCATTTTGGATGAATTAAGATGATAAATCCTACCATTGGGATGTAATAAAATTTTCATAACTTCAATTTCCCATTTTATTAAATTAATATTAAATTTATTTTAAAAAATAAAATTTTGGGTCTCCATTATTATAATTATCTAGGAATTTCACATTCAAAGTGAATATCATATGTGTTTTTATTTATTTATTATAAAAAAATAATATTTTATAAACCTAATATAAAGTATATTAATTGAAAATGTGTACACACTAATTGTATTATAATAAAGTATAATCAAAAGTTGAATGTGCTCATGAATTTTGAAATATCTCATGCATACATTCCTTCTCAAATCCTTTTTCAATTTTTACATTTTTGATATTCATGGAAAATTAGTTTAGTAGAGTTGGAAGATCATCTGATTTTTCAATAAATGGATCATAGATATTAATGTTGGACTAAATATAGGAAACAATTGATCATGAACACCAGTTGGTATGATATTATGGTTTATGGATCATTTTATATCAATACCAGTATAAATTTTAAAAGGTATTGTATGGAATAAATGATAATGGTAGTGGAAGATCACCTACATGGTTTTGCTAAGTTATCGGAGAAGATAACTATATTTTATAAGAGTCCATTTTATGTTAGTTG
Source organism: Viscum album (assembly GCA_963277665.1). Taxonomy (NCBI): domain Eukaryota; kingdom Viridiplantae; phylum Streptophyta; class Magnoliopsida; order Santalales; family Viscaceae; genus Viscum; species Viscum album. The sequence goes on along the minus strand of OY728157.1, from coordinate 1,069,654,054 downwards.
TACTAAATACAAATCATATTGAATTGTATAAAATTTATATAACTATAAATATGGATGAAGATATAGAATTATCAATATATAGAACTACATTGTATCCTAAACAATATAGTCCCTGAACAAAAGTTTCTTTAATTTAAAAAAAATTATACTAATTGATTAATAAATTCAATGGGGATAACCTTTTTCAAAATAATAAAATATTTCTGTAATGATATCGTATTATTTCAAAAGTACCATCAGTAACTCATAATATATCCTATGCATAGCATGAATCAAAATAAGAAGAATTAATTAACTCCACCTAAAGACATACAATAATTTACTATTATCACATAGTATAGACTACAATATCGATATCATGGAACAATAAGACAATTAACATGTAATTAAGAAACATAAATATATTATGGAAACATAGATCATCGAACATATGATCCCTAGTAGATGAAGATTGACTATTAGTACCCTGAATCTGAAAATTATCTACGATCCATTCAACTTGCATCACCTATGTGTATAATAAATAATTCGGGTGTACAGAGTAGTACATAGAAGAAATTAACTCTCTATTTTGGTTAATTATAAATATCATCCATGGTTATTTATGAAGAGATAATAAATTTTTTCCCCTTATTATATCTTTAACAAATAAACATGGTAATGATATTTATATATATTTGGATCCATTGATCGATGACCTGAAATTGATGTCGGATTCATGTGTTATAATATATGATGCTCATAAAAGTGAATAATTCACATTGGGGGCATGCTGTAAGGAAATATAAATGAATTTACTACGTATGGAGATTTTTTAGACTATATAATTAAAGAAATCATGGTGTCTCTCATTTGTGAGGAATGCACTCACTCAGTTTAGTTGAATCCTTCCTTGAAGACTACGTCTTTTGAATATGTGAAATTTCTTCCTTGATGACATTAATATAGATACTACATAAAATAATTTAATGAGAATACTGATGAATATACAACACATTACCAACAAACGTATGATCAAATTTTTGATAATGTAAATGATATTGACACTATTTACTGTTAGCCATTTTTGAGAATCTGTACGAAATGAGTTTGGAAAAATTTATCACACTTCATTTAATTAACATATTGAAAAAATGATTTTGTCTTACAATCTATTGATGTTATTTGTGAATAAAAATATATATTATATGGTTCTATTGGGACATTAATAAATGATTATGGAAAACCAAATATTTTGTAAATGATAGGATGTGCAATATTTACATGGGGATAAGGGATGTGTTGGAATTGGTGTTGGGTAAAGAGAAGAATTTTATTCATCAAGTATCATACACTCTATACATATAGAGAAAATATCAATTTCTATTTTCTTTAATAGTGTAAATGTTCTATAGGTGTGTTCTTAATATATGAATTATATCATGTCAATGACTATTTTAAAGTAATAGTGACTAAAAACACACCATTATCATGTTTTAATGAAATATTTTATGGCTCTTACATCACATTTCATTCCACATAAAAATGAAGAAAATTTATTATATATGTTTTAATTCTATTGAAAATACATAATTAGTTAAATTTTTGATCGAATAAAGTTTCCAATCATGAATAAGATGACCACATTAATATTATGTAAGTAAAATATGTTATTCAGATCCTATTTCTTTTAAGAAATGGTCCACTATATGGATCAGTTGATTAGAAATGTTAAACAATGTGGGTCTATCTAATATAGGTAGTTGTACCCCATTAAATGGGACATAATGATTTTCAAAGGGAATTTCAAGAATATAAGTCATTCATAAGTTTTGATAATATAATGATATATTATTATATAATATACTGAATTATGTACTAATCAACGATCAGACATAAAATTCATTGGTATCCCAAAGTATCATTACAATTTATACCTTATAGATGAATTTATTTTCAGAATAGATGTTATTAAAATTATAATCACATAGTAGGATAATGATAACTTTTACATTTTATATAATTTTGATGATATTGATCCACACATTATTTCTCATGAATAAATAATTATCTATATGAATCCATAAAGGGATGAAGTATGGATATAAAATATATATTCAATAGTTTATAGAACGATTCGAATACCATATTAATAAAGAGTTATTTGAAAATAATAATTCAATTTTGAATGGCTTTTATACCTGGATGAGGGATAAAATGGAAAAATTATTTATTTCACTAGCTTTATAATCAATGATTATATATGGTTTACAATAGATCAAACTAACTTCCCTACGATGAAATATACTACAGTTACACTTATAGTAGAAGCTACACGCATATCTGGTTCCATGGTTAGAAATACAATTTATGTGAATAATTCACATTTTCTCATTATCTAATAGATATATGCGTTGAATTATACAACATTTCATGTGAAAATTTCCATTTCAAAATGGTTGAAAATATGAGTGAAGTGGAATTTTCATAAATGGGATTCATGAAGGAATGTTTTATTGTCAAAGAAGAAAGGAAGATTAGTAATTTATAGAATCACAAGACATTTAAATATTTTATATATGTGATATAGAAAATATGTATTTGTCTTGTTTTCTAGAGGTGATTAAAAATATTATAGGTTCAAAATAAAATTCAATCTATGATGACCCTTTCATTGGGGGAAAATAATTAGTTATTACTGGTCAAAATTTCAACAATGTATAGTACATTATAGGGGATCCCAATGAGTGGATTTATATTCTCAATAGTGTAGAAAAATCCCTTCAACTGAAAAAAACAAATATAGTTAAATGAGATGGTTAAAAGGTTTTTTTAATATAAACTGATTTTTCTCATAATATTATCTATTCTATAAGTCCTATCTACAATCTCAATTAAATGTTTGACTACTGATGTAGAAAAATAGTTCTACATTTGCTGATGATACCAATACTTGGTAAGAACTGATTTTTGTCGTTGGAACTACAATATAATTAAAGGATCAACCACATGTTTATTAATAAAAGTTACGACACAACATTACATTATTGAATTAAAATATCAAAGAAATAAGTATGTTTGTAAAATTATAGGTTGGAATTAATCAATACAGCCAACCTATTGATCGTAGGAATTCAAGGTTTATTAGTTATGTTGGGTCACAAAAAGGATGAATGTGCCGATTGATATTAATTAACAGTGTCACATCAATCCATTAATAAAATAAGATCATTTTTAGGATATAACGGTCATGTTTTGATAAACATTTATTAATTTATTGAACAATTATATAATAAAACATTGATTTAATTTTCATTATTACTTGAATATTTTCATTAATTTATAATATTTTCACAATAAATTTGTATTATTGTCAATTTGAAAATATGATAGAGGCTTTTGGACTCCTATTACGAAGTTAAATATTTTAGATGATGATTATGAGAATGTATATCCCCATCCACTAGTTAGTTTCACACACCTTATAACAGGAGAAACATGGAATGCATTCAGTATTCATCACTATAATAAATCAATTCATTTATATAGTAACAAATAAATAGTTATTTTACATTATTTGTTATAATTAATTTTATTCAAAAATTTTAAATTATGAAATTTAAAAAGTTTGTTTAAAATAATTAATGTGAATAAAAATCAATACACACATATTACAATGGATTTATGAGTTATCCTTCACTAAAGAAGAATATTTTATATATTTTAAATAATAAATAAAAGTTTTATGTGATATGAAACAAAATATGTATACTTTTTCTATGTAGAATGTGGAATCAAATTTTGAATCCACTTCCATCACATGTCATCTGCTATGTTTGGATACTTACATAAATGATGGGAAAAATATTTGGTGGAAATGGAAAAACAATATGTAAACATATGTTTGTATGACATAATAGTAATTTGTTATGATTTATAATAGTATTACAGAATAATATGTATTTATGTGGATATTTATTTACCAGGATTACAAAAAATAATCAGCAGCAACTATTTTAGAAGAAAAAATATATTCAATAGCTTTGAAGCAGTTGAAAAAATATGATGACATTAGAGGAGTAAGATTTGTACTATCTCTTAGAGAATATTTTGAGAAGATAAAACCATAAGAATATATATATATATATATATATGGTGAATGGATTTTAGGAAAAAATAGAAGCTTTTTAAGATATTTTTTTATCCTAGTTTGGGAGACCAATATATGAGAAATGATCAAATTGAACTATTGGTGAAATAAAGATCCAATCATGAATAAAAAATAGCCCTACTATCTTTGAGGCAACTCATTCACATTAACTAGATACCATATCCAAGAAAATCAATTTTTTCCTTACTCTCTCTGTAATATGTGAATATAAAATGTCAAATAACATTATATTACTAAGATAATGCAGTGAAATTGTCACGACCCATCCTCGGGGCCGGTGTCGTGACTACCCCAAGCCTGCCATCCATAGGCCAGGGGCTGGCGATTAACACCAAGGCGTAAATCCCGGTAAAAAGGGAAGGCATTGCCTTTGTAAAGTAAACAAACACCACAGAGAAAGAAATCGGTAGAAGTAAACACTAAGCAAAAACTGAGTACAACAGTAAGTACGGAAAAGTAAGTGGGCTAGTATACAAACCCAAACTTATGGTAAAGTACAACTGGAAGGGAAAACAGCAACTGAAAAGTAAATCCCCAACTCCGAACTGGTCACTGGAAATCCCACCTGAAGGGTGTGTACAGATAGCCTTCATTGCTCCTCGGGTCCAGCCGACCGCTCCGAGTACGTCCCACCCAGTGGTCCACCTCCAGGTACCATCCTGCTCCGCAATCCTCAACCACGATCAGCGATGTCCATCATCTGCATCCAACACAACATAGTTTGGGCATAGCCCGTGCAGGGGTGTGAATAAGATACTCATTAGGGACCATGAGAACCCCGAATGTCTCCTAGAATCCACAAGAGATAATCCACAAGGAAAGATACAATCATGAAGTAACATCCGACACTGCTTAGGTATATTTCCATACATATACCTAAGCCATCAATTCCAGTATGCTCCAACATTCGAGCCAATGTACAACCCATTCCTAATAGGAAAGAAAAATTTAAATCCACATAGGATACAACAACACAATCCACATAGGAAAAAAAATGTAAATCCATAAAGGATAGCACAACACAATCCACATAAGAAAGCAAAGCAGAATTCAGCTCACATAGGAATACTTCTTTGTATGATGATAGAGATGATCAGATATTGTCACTGATTCATCTATGTCGTCGGACCCACAAAGGATCAACAGGTACTAACCCCCCGGAATGACCCACAAAGGATCTAACCCACAAAGGATCGATAGGTAACAAACCCCTGCAATGACCCACAGAGGATATGACCCACATAGGATCGATAGGCAACTAACCCCCGCAAATACCCACACAGGATCTGTAGGCGCTGGCCCACATAGGACCACTGAGCACTGACCCAAACAAGATCGTACCCACACAAGATCAGTAGCACTGATCCACAAATGATAGCTGATTGCTTTAGTCGTCGTCAAATCCACTGAGGATCTTTGTACATTCATCGTCGTCGTCACAGTCGCAGCCAGCTCTAGGGTTCCCGCACACAGAAACCTCGTTCAGGAGGGTCCGCTCCACGAGCCTAGAGGCTGATAAATTAACTGAAATATAGTACAGAGTTGATGTATCCAAAAGTTACGTATTTTCAACAGGAACTCAACGACGTAGATGGCGCGTCAATCGGACGCCCGTTCTGAGAGTTATTGTCTTTTTCGTCCCAGGGGCCCTGTTGGTTTTTAAGGCAAAACCAACCCGACCATACTCCACCTGCATCTAAACCTTGGTTGGAGTAAATCAAAAGACCCATCTCACTAAGAGGAATCCATCAAAGTCGATGGCACGTCAATCGGACGTCCGAAGCTCAAGGTATAAGTGTTTCCGCTCCGATGGCCCGATTGGTTTCGTGTACGATCCAACCTGGCCAAACCAAAAGTACTCTGAAACCTTGAGTGCGATACTGAAGCAACCGTCTCAATCCAAGGATCACATCACCGGTGATGGTGCGTCGATCGGAGGCACGTTGCTCATGTTATGAGCAGAATACCAAAAAGGTCTGAAAACGGGGGGTCTGGGCCCAGACCGACCCGGCCCAACCCCCCCTAGGTCAGCCCGAACCGGGTCGGCTCGACCCGGGTCCAGGTCCGACCTGGCCGGCGTGGCCCGGCCCGGCCTGGGAGTGACCCTTCCCGGCCAGCGCGGCCTGGCCGCTGGGCAGTTCGGCTCAGCCGGTTATGGCTGAGCAGTGCGGGAGGCATGCTGCCCTTGCGTGAAGGAACTATGGCCCCGCGTGGGGCCGCCCTTTCCAGTGGATGCGGTAGCCATCTGCGTCCCATCATTCGTTGGTGCCGCGTGGTCACGGGATAGTTGGCCCACCGCCGCGGCTGAAGCCACGGTGGTTCTTCCCAGCAGCGCGCCGAGTGCCGCCGCCTCACGCCGTCATGCCGTCGGGGCACACCGGCGGGTTGGTCCGCAGACCACTGGACGTGTTCCGGTGGTCAAAATTCATCTTCGCCTTCTCCAAAATCCCTCCTGGGGTCCGTCCTTCACTACGAGGACCTTATATTGCCTGTGCAGCTGAGTTTGTCAACGTCTGTCGTTTCGCACACCAAGAACGAAAGGGGTGGTGGGTTCGGACTTGTTCTTTAGTCCGCACCCACCGCATTCTCAGTTTAAAAGTCTCCCAACAATTTTTAATAATACACCGAGGGTATAAATCACAAACATTTAAAAGAATCAAACCCATACCTCATCGTTGTCGTCAGATGTGAGTTCTTCACAGGATTGACCGTCGTGGAAGAAGAGGATCGTCACATCGCGGAAGGGGGCATCGCGTCGTCACGGTACATGGCGTCGCGTCGACAATCTCCGAGGGTTAAAGAAGAAACACAGATTTAATTTCATGTTTAAACCCATGTTGAGGATAAAATCCACAAAGAATTAGAGAACTGTAATCCCCTACCTTAAGCAGTTGATGATCAGAGATTGTTGTGAGGAAGAAACATCGCAGAAGAAGCGTCTCAGAAGGAGAATCGTTGGCATCGTGGAACACGGCGTCGCGTCGTCGATCTCCGAGGGTTCGGTGTTCTTTGCGTTCTTCGGGTACTTCGTGTTCATCGCGAAGGAGGATAAAGATCTCAAGCCTTAGAGTCTTCTCCGAATCCTCTCAACGAGAAATACTCAAGAAAGACATGCGTTGGTCTTATTTTATTTACATGCCAACAATTTGAAAAACAAGTTAAGAAACGAACCATTAATTCGATGAATTAATTATAACGTCTTAACTGTCCAATTGATAAGAGCATTAAGCGTTTTAGAAAATGCACCCATTGACTTTCATTAAAGAGGAGTTTTCACGGGTGCATTACTTAGAGGAAAAGAAACGGTGGGGCTCGTGCGGGCCCCACCTCACAAATATCTTACCAAGAGGGTAGGATATTTTGGGTACCACCCTCTCCGCTTCACCTTCTCTTAAGTGTATTTATGTGGCTTTAAGTGGCTTTAAGTGAAATAAAATAAAGTTGTCACGCCACTTTATTTTATTTTCTTAACTAAACCCAAAAAATTAAAAACCACACCCGAGCAAACGCAACTCCAGAAATGGCGTTTATAAGAAAATATCGGCCCTGCAATTCCATCGGTTCCCTCATAATTTGATTCCGAGCATCAGTTCAAACGTTAGAAAAACCCACTCATTCGTTCACTGAACGTACCCGAGAAAATCGTTGGAAAAAGATTCCGGGCACACCGGGCCTCGGAATATAGTTCCCTCAGAAACTGCGTTCTTGTAATATTCCAAAGAAAATTAGGAAAAAAAATTCCTTGAATTTTGCAGGACATTACTGAAATTTTGAATTTGATTTCAATTTTTCAACACCCAAGAAAGACCTTATTGAAAGGTGTATGGTTTATAATATTAGAGAATAAAAATATATAATAAGTAACTAAAATTAAATCACATGAGTGTAGGTATTTAGGTACTTTAAGATGCAAATGATGAGTTTTATATTCCATTTGATGATCCAGATATTAGAATGATTAATGATTTTTTTAGAACATTCATTGCATGGAAATATATTCTTATAATTATATATATATTGTGACTATAATAATTGTTTTCATATCAAAAATAATTATCATTTCATGAACAACAGTCAAAATTTTTGTATGATATTACATATAGATAATGAAGTGGTAAAATGGATGATCGGTTCAAGAAAATATATTTAATCAATTAAGAAAGAAAAATATCTTTCCAAGAGTACATACTCACAAACATTTCCATATCAACATTAATTATCATTAAAATATAATGTATAGATGGCATTTAATGTTGAAAACATATCTTACATTAAACATTAAGATACAATATTTTGAATTACCATTACAAGCATAGTTGGTATCGAGAGAATAAATGAGATTCTCAACACTGAATGGACAAGATCCTCTGTAGTCAATTCACACATAAGGTACAATTTTAAAGTAAATTTAGCCAAATAGAGACATAATATATCGATTAATGATAATAAGTATTCATATTATCTATAAGAGTCTATATTACTATTATATATTGGAAAAACCTTATGAATAATTTTTTGTATTCATTATTACCATTATAATTTATATTAAAAAAACTTATTTAGAGATGGAAAAAATTAATAACATGAAAGATGAGATATATGATGTATTTGAGGAAAAAAATAAAAGAAGACATAACCGTTTTGATGCCTACTATTATGGTGTAAAACACTATACTCTTGTCACAAAAAACATTGTGTTATTTTTTTCATTCCTTATTTTTTTCATAGCACAAGATGCTTATCGTACAAAATAAGGATTCCCCAAATATTTATTTTCACGATCCAATGTAAGGATATCCAACTAAACAACAACACCTGATTTTTATTTTGAATATTTAATACATTGTAAAAAAATGTTATTGATGTATTTTATTTATATAATTTATTCTTTGTTTTAACAATAATTCTTTATGATCCAATAAACAGATATATAAACTAAATAATTTAATGATGAAAATGGGTGAACATACAATGATTGTGGATAACATCAACTGAATATATATTAAGATATAAATATTAATATTTCAATATGAAAATATATTTGAAAAAAAATTAACTATTTTTCCATGATTATTTTGTACCCAAAGAGAGATAATGAAAACGATTTTATATATTATGAAAAAATTGATATACGAGTTCTTAAAATATAAATTTCATAAGATCCCAAAATATGTGATTTCCAAAGAAAATTTCGATTTATTTAATAATATTTTTTAATAAATTTTTTACTATATATTTTCTTAGTAATGAAAAAACATTTCACAGCATTTATACTCAAATGAATATGTCAATTCTTTGTAGATGATTGGACATCATACGTGCTATTAGAATTATTATAGATAACAAATTTAGGTGATTACCTTCTAGAGTTTTGATGTGGTATGGGATATGACCTCAGAAATATATTTGGGGTGTAAATCCTAGTATCTAAACTCTAATATATTATTTTTTATCTATTTATAAAGGATAATTATAAAGGTGTAAATCATTTTTTTTATAAATTAGGAGAGAAACTGGTGTCAAAATATATACATTAATCATATAGAGTTGACTTCCTTCAAGAAATTTAATTAATTTTATAATAAATTTATCTATTATATTATGTTCTTATAAATATATTTTTTTAAATAAAATATGACTAATTTTCCATATATGGTTCCATCATGGGTGGTGGTAAATTATAGGAAAAAAATAATGTGTTTTCACAAATGTGGGGTGTATTTATTTTTTCTATTGGACCATCAAATAGAAAGATGATATAATTTCAAAAAATCTTGTAAAATTCATAAAAGTAACTAATGAAGTTTAAATTTTATAAATTTATTGATAAAAAAATATTATATTTAAAGAACATGATTTGCAATTAAATTGTATGACCATTATTTTACATAGTATCTAATAATAATTAATTGAGTATAGGTGTTTTACTTAACTATATTATGTATATAAATTTTTTTTCATAGGATCCCCATTTAAAATGTTTCCACTGGTAAATCATCAAAATTATTTTGGATATTCATTATGTATAATTATCCATATTCATAATCTCATTTATAATAAAACCATCATAATTATCTATAAAAAATACATGAGAATAGGGATGTTCCCATTTTTTATTAAAAATCAATGTTGATGTTATGTTAGAGTTTATAATCACATATAATATTGAAATGGATATACTAATATATTGATAAATTTTGAATGAATTGATTGTTTAATTATAACTTATTGACATTTGGTTTCTATATATGGTTATATTGTTTCTTAATACAATCAAAATAGGGTAAAAATTTTTAAGGGATTTTTTTGTCATATAAAAAATACAAAATGGGTCACAAAAAATTATATTCCATTAAATAAGGTAAATAGTATATCATGTAGTCAATACTCACTGTGATGGTAAATGGAAAATATAGGCTTTATTATGTTCATTAAAAAATGTGAATATCTACCATATTTCCGTCAAAGAATACTAAAATGTTTACAAATTTTTTAATTTCTGTTTATAAATAAAAAAATGTATTTACTAATTTTTACTATGATATAGTAATATATAATGTGTTATGTTAGTTTTATTTGTTGACAATTAGAAGGAAACGTTTTTATATTTGTGTTTTACACCAACATAGAAGGAAAAAAAATTTATCTTAATTTTATGTAATATGGTACTATTTTTTATTTAAAATTGGTTAAATATACCATGTTTTTGGGAGTGATATTAAAAAATATATCATATGTACCCATAGTGGGTGAATATAAAATCATATATTTTATCATAGTTTTTGATGATTGGACAAGGAATGAATAATTTAATATTAATTTCTAATTTATTTATTTTCAGAATTACTAGAAAATGAATTCTTATCTTATATAGGTGGACACTTTTAGTTGTTTTGGTGTGGTTTGTTGAAAGATAACCATGATTGTGAGATATTGGACTTTGAGATCGTAACAAAGATATTGAAAAAAAGTAAATATGTTATGAAAGTATACAACCATCATGAAATGTTGAATTCCTAAAATTTATTTATTTATTTTTTCATTATTTTAAATATCTTTTCATGTTAATTTCATTATAATTTTTATTTATTACTAATTTATGGGTTTTCAACAATATTTTGGGTACTAATATTTTTCCTTCATATAAAATTAACAATCTAAAAATGAAAGATCATGTTTCGTTTCTATAAAAGTAGAAATTCCATGACAACTCAAATGTGATGTGTTCGAGGTAGCATTCGTTTTTCTCATCATTCTAAAGAAAACATGTTCTCTATTTTATACCTTTTTACAAATATTTGGAATAAAAACACATAAAACATAGACAATCATTTGTACCTCAAACTAATACATTGTTTTCTCAGTATTAATATGAATATATATTTTTTTATTATAATTTATATTTTCGATCCAAACACACATCACATTATAAATACTAATAAAATTCATTATGAATCTATTTATAGTATAATAAAAAATCCATTCATAATTATTTATTTTTAGGAATCAACCCCACCTCAATCTGAGGTATATAGTGGTTTGTATGACACCATGTATGTATTTGTATTTAAAATTTACTTTAATTTTTGTAAAAAAGAAAACTGATATACTTGAAGCCAATAAAATGAATTTTGGTTATTTTAATTATTTAGGAAAATGATCCATAATTAGTTTTTGATGTGTTGTAAATAGATGTGCCTTAATCTTATTCATGGTCTTCCAAGTATGACTCAAAGAGTCCATTTTAATTTTAAAATTCAAATTTTATTTCAAATTGTTATTCATTCAGATGAAAATGAGAAAAAACACTCAGAATGTCTTGATAATTTAGGAAAACAATTAATAACTCATATTTTATGTTTAATAATCTGTCTCACATCAAACATTAACATGATTTCACTGATATGATGAAATTTTCAGGTTTCTAGTTTAAAATATCTCTTATCAAAAAACAACATTGACATTGTACATACCAAGAAAACACATTTGGATAGTTTTGATACACTATGAAAATGATCCATATATTATTTTCAAATTGTAGGAATTATAATCACCGAAACCTAACACACAGTGTGCCCGATATGACTCAGTGTTTCCTTTATTAGTATAAAATTGAGATGTTTGTTCAAAAAGTTTCACTTACTTAATATAGTGAAAACTAAATTTGATATTCTTAATAATTTTGGTAAATAATTAAAAATATCATTTCTAATTTGTTGGAATCATTTTCAAGTAAAACCGACACATCATGTGACCAATATGATTCTATGTTCATTTTTCCAATTTAAAATGATTGTTTATAAAAATGACATGTGACATAATCAAAACAATGAAAAAAGATTAGTATTTTTTGATACATTAAGAAAATGATCCATATATTATTTTTGGAATTTTTGAATCAGTTTAACCTCAATATAATGTATGGTGTGACCGATATGACTCCATGTGGTTCATTTTTTTATAAATAATTTAAATAAATTTTTTTCAATTTAATCTAGTGAAATACCCAAAACATTGAAAAAAATTATTATTATTTAATTACATTAAGAAAATAATCCATATGTTTTTTTATGTGTATGAATCAACCACATCTATATATGATATAATTTATTATCGGTATGGCTCAAAGTGTTTGTTATTAGTTTATTGATAGATTAGTTCAAAAAGTTCCACTCAATGAAAATCAAGAAACCAAACTCCAATCAGATTGATAAATTATGAAATGTAATATAATATAATGATAGACATGATAGAAAGTTTCTCAAATCAAACTGATTCAATATGGGATGGGTATCACTCATAGTTTGTGTTTAATGTTTAAAATGAAATTTTAGTAAAAAATAAGTAACATTATAAAAAATGAAGAAAATCTTATAGGTTTTTTAATGCATAAGTAAAATGATTTATAAGTCATTTTTGATGTGCATGATTATTTTAAACCTCAATATGAGGCATAGTGTGACTAGAATGTTTCTAAGTGTATCTTTTCATAAAAAATTGTAATTTATTTTAGTTAAACATACAAGTGACATACTAATAACTGAGAAATGAGATTTTTATTATTTTTTCACATAATTTAAATGAAAAAAAAATCATATTTTATATGTAGGAGTCAGGCTCACTTCTATCTGATAATTTTTTATCTGGGTATGAATCATAATGATTGTTATAATTTTAAAATTGGAATTTTAGTACAAAAAGTTTCTCTCCATGAAAACTAAGAAAATATACTAAGATTATAATAATAATTATAGACAATGATTCATATTTAATTGTTCATTTATTATAATTATTATCACATCAAAATAACATACAATGTGATTGAAATCCCTCAATGTGCGAGTTTTAACATTAAAATTACATTTTTGTAAAAAAAACATAACATCCTCAAAATCATGAATCCCAATAATGTTTAATTTGATAGCTTAATGGAATGATAAATAACTCATTTTTGACATTTATTGATTATAAAAACCTTAATACGATTTAAGGTATGATTGATATGACTCCGAGTGTGTCTTTTTAAATAAAAGTTACAATAATTTTATTAAAAAGGGATGTTATATAACAAAAAACCAATAACATGCATTAATATTATTTTGATAAAATATTAAAATTTAGAAAAAGTCCTCTATGTAATTAATGAAGTATCCTAACCTCAATATGACACACAATGTTCATAGTATGGCTCAAAGTGTTTTTTATCAGGATAAAATTTACATTTTACTGCAAAAAATGACAATCCTTGAAAAAATCATAGTCAAAATGCCCTGGGAATTTAAAATAAATATTAATTATCTATTTTTTACATATAGTAATTAGTATCACATCATGCTGACACATGATGTGACTGGTGTGACTCAGTTTGTGTGATTCCAGTTTAAAATAAAATTTTAGTCAAAAAAATGAATGAGTGACACTCAAAACAAAGAAAAGCCATTCAGATTGTCTTAATAAACATAGAGAAAGATACATATGTTATATTGGATGTGTAATAATTAGTCTCACTTAATTCTGGGGGTCTTTGTGACCATTATGACTCTATATTGGTATTGTTTTAAAGAAATTGAACATATAATTAGTACAAAAATAAAAATTACATACTCAAAAACAAGAAAATAGATTCATATTGTTTTGATACCTAATTTAAATGGTCCATAACAAATTTTTGACATGTAATAATTATATATACATATATATAATACAATATGATCTAGTTATGACTCAAAGTGATTGTTATCTATTTAAAAATGTCATTTTAGTTTAATACGATCCACTCAATGAAATATTGTAAAACGTGCTCGGATTTCATTAAAAATTTAAAAATAATAATTCATATGTCATTTTAGATATGTGGAAGTTATTTTTCCATCATAATAACTCAAGATTTTTGAGTTATGACATAATTTGTGGGTTTCTAGTCTAGAATGATATTATGGTGAAAAACAATTGTGAAATAATGAAAACTGAGAAAATAATGTTGTTTTATATTGTTTCTATAGAAAAAGGATACATAAGATATTTTTAGCATGATGAAATCATCCACACATCTATCCGGTACACTATGTGAATGATATGACACTACTTGTGTCTTATTATATAAAACTAACATGAATTTTTGTAAAAAAGTCAACTGACATACTAAATTTTGATCAAATACATTCTGGTAGTTTTCATACATTTAAAAAATGATCCATTTATTGTTTTCTATGTGTGGGAATTAGTGTCACCTCAATCTGATATATTATATACATAGTATGACTCAATGTTTATGTTTTGAGTATAAAATTTACATTTTGTTTCTAGAAGTTCCACTCACCAAACACCATGAAAAAACACTCACCCTTTCTTGAAAATTTTGGATAATGATTGATATCTCATTTGTTATGATTTGAAATTTATCACATGTAATAAAAACACATGGTCTGACATTTATACACAAAAGTGCATGTTTTCTATTTGATTTGATACTTTTAAAAAAATTTGATAAGAAATTTGGGACATGTTGGAATCAACCTCACCTCAATCCAATGTGTGGTGTCATTGGTAGGACTACAAGTTCACAGTTTCAATTTATAAGTGTCATTATAGATTAAAATGTTCTTTAGACCACCAAAACCGAGAAAAAAATCCTAAATTAGTTTCTCATCATTTTATATTCTATTATATAATTAATTTCTGAATATTCATTAAATTATTATAATTTATTATATTTCATATAGATAATACTTTATGATTAATAGGGCATTGTGTAGTGAGAATGAATAAACAACAACTCAATATGATACGCACTGTTCCTATTATGAATCAATGTTTAGTTAAAAATTAATGCTTTATATTTATTTCTTTATTTAAAATATTATGAAAATAATAATTTATATATTGTATATGTACATTATTTTTCACAAGAGGGGGTGGTTTTTATAGTAATATCACAAGTGGGGTAAAAGGGCCAAAAAAATTGATGTTTTTAATGTCTATGATAATTTATACATATTCAAGTAATTGCATTAATTATTGTTCAAAATATATATAATATACTTTTTTTCTAGTGTATTTTTTTAATTTTTATTTCAATTATAATTTGTATTTGTATCTGTTATCTCATATTTTATGTGTTATTGTGTGCTATAAATTTATCATCACAATAAACTATCCACATTTATCTGTGATTCTAAATTTTTTGATGAATGACCCTTTATCATCTTTTCTAAAATAACAGATACATGAATCCATTATCAATACAGAATACATTTTTTTATAATTGGGTTTCTTTATCAGCGTTTCTAAACTTGCTGATCAATTCAAATTGTATCTGTGCATTTTTAGAGCTGAAATATTCCAATTTAGCAGTTCTTTTATGGGTCTGATAATAGATGTGTAAATATAATCTCACACTAGTATTTTGTGGTTTATTCATTGAAAAGGATAATTTTATCAAGGAAAAAAGTTCTATTTTTTTTTCATGGGTATTTTTATGCTCCCCCAACATGGTAATTTCCTACACATGTAATGTCTTATGCTAAAAAATGAGCTTTTGATAGAGTCCTCGATGGACCAATACCAGGTGGTTCATAGTTAAATAGAATGACTATGTTGTTTTTCTATGGTTAAGTTGATAGAATTACTCTCCAATTACACCAGGTTGGAATTTTATATAGTTTCTTTGCACTGGTTTTTATTGACCTATATTATTGGATGTATTCATGGTTATAAGATTTTTTAAATTATAGAATTTTATAGACATTTAGATATGTACATGAGTACATGCCTCAATGTTACGGCCTCTCATGTGTTTTATATGCCTACTCAATGCTGGTTGACTACCCTTGTCTTGTTATAGGTAGGCTTGGGATAGTCAAACTTTAGGCCCCATTACGCCGGTTAGTGAAAGGCTATATACTATGTACATAGTGATATTTTTAGTCTTTCTTGTTGAGATTTAATAACATCGATAAGAGATTTTCTGTGGGTTATATTTTGAGTTTCTTGATTTTTTTGAGGTATAGTGGTACGAAAGAGGATATATTGGAAATAGAATTTTTTATAAAACCACAGTATCCTAAGATGTTTTATTTTTCAATTCAATAATGATTGGGATGATAGTTGTGATGATTTATTTTATCTTTTAATTCATTTGTGAATATTTAATTGGATTACATGTTCCCTGTTTATTATTATGTGTTAGTGCTTTCATTCCATTTGATAAGTATCTCAGGAGGACTTCATTGATGGAGGATTATGAGGTTATCAGTATGTATTTTTTTTCTGATTCTTATGGTCAAGAACCATATTAAAATTATCTAATGTATTGGTTCTATAATTAACTATCATGGGACAACACAACTCATTATCATAGTGGGTCGATCACAAGGGACGATGTATATTCTCAATATACATGGGATAAAAACTTGGACTAGGAATAATAAATGGTCTCTTGTAAATAGTTTCACTAAAGGAATCAATCATGAACCATACATAAAAGTTTATTTCTTCAATAATAATATAAAATTTAACAATATCTATAATCATTCATCCAGAGGAACTCAACATATGATATGGAAATTTCATAATCTGAAATAAAATTCATATATAACCATTCGAAAAAATTCTATATTGAAGGTATCTAATGTCATAGCTCAAATCTCAAAAGAAGGTGCCATGCCCAATATAGAAAATATATACAAACCAAAAGATACAAAATCAAAAAATGAATCCACATGACCCAATCTGTATGAAAACATGAATCATTTAAAAAAATAATAAATGATAGTAGTCACAATGTTCCACCCATGTACGTGGTACCATTTCTAGTAACTATATCATTCAAAAATAATTCTTTATAAACCCAAAGGAATATTTAGGGGTGTGGAAATATGCACTTATGGGTACTAAAATGATTCTATTAATGGAATCTTATTCAAATGAATACTTATACTTTTGAAAGTATATCACAATAATTTTAAGAAACACCATACTTTCATGTTATCGAGATATTTTAAATAAAATTGATTGTTACCATATAAATAAATGAGATAAACCATAAAATTATAAACATCATCCTTTAAATTACATAGGTTAATTATCTATTTCTATCATCAAACAGAATGGAATAATTTTTTTTGATAATCACAACATTATACCCTAGTGGAATCATCAGAGAAAATATTTATATTTTTTCAACGAAATAAAATAGGACATCACATGCCTTATCCAAGGTTCACTACCAAAACTATTATCCCATATTGTATGTAGTCTCTTAGTGGATTAGGTTAACATTATAATCCAATATATAACACATACTGGGATAATTAGGTTCACCAAATATATTAAAAAGCTATAACAGATCCAGCCATTACATAGTAATATGTAGAATCACATGGGTGGCACATTAATAAATCCAATATTAATATTGATTACTAGAAAATCCAAAGGGAAGGACTTGTATTACATAATACAATCTGAAAGTGTAATCGTTAGACATTTAATATATATTTACAATAGAAGATAGAAATAATTTTTTTTAAATAAATTTTTTTGAAAAAACAATCCTATATCATATATATGGATTTTATGATAAAAAGATTTTATAAGATATTATGGAGACATGGGTAGATAAATTAACTTCTTAAAACATTTTTTACGGAATGGGTAAACTAATTTTAAAGAAGCATAGAACTTGGGGGTTTTTATAAAAACCTGAAGAAAAATAAGATGGTTTCCTATAAAATAGTCAGTATTTTTTAAAATCATATAGGGGAACTTATATTAAAATTTTGGGATATGGAAAATATTTTTTAAATTGGAATGTTCCCTTTAATTAGGTTTTTTATAAATATATTTCATGAAGGGAACTAAGAAAAATAGTATAATAGATGCAATGAAAGAAAAAATAATATATATATATATATTATACAAATATAAATAGTATATAAAAGATATTAATGACAATAATAGGGAGATGGATAAATCAGTTTAGATTAAAAAACAATAACCTTGAATAAAAGAGCGTTGTTCAGAGGATCCCTTATGTGTGAACAAACATGGCTATAGGTAAGCACATGTTTACCCATTTACCAGTGTAGTCTTATCTGTTAACCCTTACATGTGCTAATGGAAACTTGTATATACACTTATGTGAGTCGGATGCCAGTTATTAGCTACTCTTTCCTGATATATATATCTACTACCCTTACATGAACATGTTATATACACTTATGTGATATTTGAATACATGTAATTACCTTTACATAGGAAATCAACATTACTATTATGTAGGATCAAGTACGTGGCATCACCTATAGATAATGATTAAACTAGAATCAATAATAACATAAAATCGTTATGAAAATAATTATTATCTTTTATAATTTTAATTTTATATTATTTTATCTTAATTAAATATAATAATCAATTTACATGTCTCATTATATTCATTTTATAGATTTTTTAATCAAGTATTCATTTATTTCCTTCCATTATTTATAATTTATTATATATAATTTATCCATTATTTTTTTATATCGTCTATATCTTAATTTTTATTCAATATATTTTAAAAAATAAATATAATGACCTTATATTTATCATTAACTTATATATAGTATATTTAATATATTCATTATATATGATAATAAATATTATATTACATTTAAAATTAATATTTATCATTCATTATAATTTATCAAATTATCTTAAATAATTTTATTTCATTATCAATTTATTTTTAAAGTATATAAATAAAATAAAATTTTGGTATTGTATAAATATTGAAATAAAATTTCTTTTAATATCAATAAGTGTTTAATAAAAATCAACATATATATTATTCTTAATATAATGGTTTATATTGTCAATGATATTCTTTCAAAAAATTTATAATAAAAATTAATATATTCAATATCTCATTATTCACATGTATTACATTTTCATTCCATTTTTATTATGTTTTAATATAATGTTGTTTAATTTATAAACAATACTTCATGGTAAAATATTTCACATATACATTTAGTTGTGAAACAAGAAATTAAAAAATCATTTATTTAAAATGAAAAATTAAATTAAAACATAGGTGTATTAAATTATAAAACCAAATAAATAATTATTACCCTCAGAATTTTAATCTATTACATTCTCTATAAAAATGGGTAACCATAAATTCGAAACAATGCATTTTAATTTTTTCCCATATTGACCATTCCATAAAATGAATAATACCATTTTATCATTATTAATTTTATTTTAGTTTTCGATAATAATAATTTTAATAAAATATTCTTATATGTACCGAGGAATCCCTCCTTCATCATTGCATCACCAATCATGATGAGGGACGGCCCATTAAATGGATCAATGTTTCAGAGGATCATTAAATTCATCTATTTTTTATCGATAAACAACATGTATATTTTGGATTAAAATTAAGAAGATATTGAAATATTTCTGAAAAATAAATATTACTTACATATAGTTTCATACCATCTGAATTGACTATATTTTTATAAAATAATCTCAAAGGTGTTTTTTAGATTATTTTTAATTAAATTATTTATAAACTTTTTTTTTGAAATAATGAAAAATAAAAACTAAAAATTTTATAGGATACATGAAGTTATCCATAATTTATAGCTATTTTAAAATAATTTTGTGCTTAATACTGTCCTGATATGGTGAAATATTTACATATAAATTTATATTACATCTATTGTAAGGGGATATTATATTATTGAGCTCTTTGAATTTGATCATATACGATCTATTAACAATAGAAATTATATATTAGCGATGAGGAATTATAAATATTATTTTAGTAGCTTAAAGAGTGTTGTATATAAATGAAGACTTCAAAATTTTCATGACTACATAAAATTAGGTTTTTCGAAACAAACTATTTTTTATTGATCCATCAAAAATAATTTCAGTTTAAAATTATTTTTGAATTACATTCATTTTAATCTCAAGTAATTTGTTGTGATAAAATATAATTTCTATCAAAAAAGGTTATTTGATATTGATTATATTTTATACTACAAATATTTATTTGTGAAAAAATTATAATCCATCAAAAATAAAAACAATATTGAAAATAACATATATTTAATAAAATCATGCAAGAATAATAACGATAGAACTTATATTAGATGGAAAATGTATATAAAAATAAATATATTAATAATTTCATAGGGGATGGGGGATCAACATGTTATTTTAGTGGAAAATTGATCTGTTAATAACATGCCTTTTGGAACATATATTACATCATTTCCTCAGGTTTCTGGTACTTATGTCAATCCCATAACTCATATTTTCATCATTGTACTTCCTACTATATAGTTAATACCTTTATAACAAATTTATATTCTCACAACCCCTCATACACATCAGCAAAAAATAATGAAAATGATGATCATGCTTGTCCTCTGTTTGAGTTATTTTATTGAATCACTTCATTCTCATAGTAACATAATGGGTTCAATCATCATCCTAGACCAATCACTCGTCCATTATAAATACCTCAAATTTCCTCCTCCATCCAATATGTCTTGTCAAAAAATGACTCACATAAACAATGATAGTTCCCACTATCTATCTATACAAAATCACGAAGAATGATATAATCCTTTATCTAATAAGTCTCATATAATCAAATGAATATAAATTATGATGAATAAATAATAAATTCTATTTTTAAAAAAATGGAAGATAATATTAACCGTAAAATAACATTGCCTCTCACTAGTAATCATTCCATTACTATGATCAATGAATATGATCTGGTATATATAAATCACTGTAATGGTTGGATAAACTGCAATCTTCTTAGATATATCATATACATATAATATTAGTAATATGTATTTTTTAATTTAAATAATATTACTTATAATCTTTTTATGATGTACACTGAATGAATGGTTGTCGATTATATATGTGACATCATCTCTCACAAAAATATTTTCTCTAGAATTAGATCTCCTAAGAATATTTTCTCCTATGAAGCATGGAAATAATACCTCAAATTCATGAATAAGGATATAATCCGGTCTGTGGGGCTTAAAAGACTCCTCAAAATTACACACATATGATATCATCATATCTCCCCTTCAAATGCTTTGTAAAATATGATGGAAATAATTATCCATGAATGGATCCCATGCCCCCTAAATAGAATTTTTTTTACTCCCACCAATAAGTGACCATATACCCGGAAAATATTTAATAATATATAGAAAATTATATAAATATAAAATTAAAAAAAATTAATTTCTTTTTAACTACAATACAATGATAAAACATATGATTTTATAACACACTAGGGACTTGATCCCATGAATCCCATGTTGTAAAAAATATTATGTAATAAAATGACTATTATAACAAATATTTATATGTGAAGAAAAACAATATAATAATAATTAGTATCATAAGAAAAATAATTTTTCATGAAAAAGAAATAATATTATCAATTAAGATTACAACATATTATAATGATATAATCGAGTTATTTAATGTCACTCTCGAAAAAACATGTTGAATCATAAATCATGACACGCCCTTACCTATCCTGGTAGGAAATAACACCAGATATTTTATTATAGATTTCTTTTCAAATAAATTTATTTATTTGATATCTTGTGATACACAAAAACCATGTGTCTAAATGAATAGTAATATTTTATATTATCATAACATAGACGTTAAATTGGTGATTATGAATATGAATCACTATATTATAAAAAATATATGGTTTCTAATTGTTAAAAATGAATTATTTAGTTATCAATTTATTATAAATAAAAATAAAAAATATTTCAAAGTAAAAGATATTTTTTTTGAAAAAACTATGTTAGTGGGTGAATTTTTCTTTTATTTTAAAAAATTAAAATTTTCATTAGTTGTGAATTATTTTACTCAAACATAATTATTATATCACTAAAAAATTAACAATCATATGATATTTCTTCTTATATTTATATAATATATATATCTTGATTTATTCTCAAATATGTATTTTTATAAAAATTGGTTTTCCCACATTTTTTGCACATTTATTCTAATGAGTTTCTACGAGGTATAGAAATTGAATTGTAAAAAATGGATTATATATTTGGAAATAGGAGGTCTAAATGTGTTAAAAAATTCTTTTTTATTTTTTGGCATTATGACCGTGGTAAAATTTGTCACCTCGTTTATGAGTAAATCTAGTTATCCTAGGTAAAATATACCCATCATGGTAACCTTTTTTTTATCTTAATTATTAAATTATAAATTATATAACCCCTTATGACCATATGATCAAAATTTAATTATGTAAAATATTTTTTACAACAACATTTCTTATAAAATATTTAACGAAATAAAAAATAAGAAATGTCACTCTCTTACTTTGAAATATCATATATGAGTTAACATAGGGAAAAATGAATATTGTGAATGAATATTAATGTTTATTTTAGGAATAATTAAATTATATTCATAATGTTAATGTAATTTTAAATTTTATTGATTATATACTTACCTTGAATTCTAATGCACCACCAACACAACATTTATTAAATTTATATGAAAAAATAAACTATTTTAAAATTTTAAATGTATTATAATTTCATATAGTTATAGTTTTATATTAATTTTAATGGTTAATATAATATGTTAGTGGGTTTTTAAATTGTTATATTATAATTCCATCCTTGTATTGTTTCTTTAATGTGAAACTAAATTAATTTTTCAAAAAATAAATTATTAATATTTTATGAGATTTTTATTATTTAATAAATTATTTAAATAAAATAAAAAATGAATGAGGAAAATATGGTTAAAAATATGGTCTATAATTACATCCCTTTTCCTCTTATGATCCAATTTACATCATGTTAGTTAATTGATAATGCTTTTAGTTTAAAGTAGATGTTATCACAATTAGGGTTAATATATATTAACCAAGGGGTTAAACAGAAAATGTAACGAAAAACACCAAAACTTGTTCAAATTGTATTTCATTAAGGGATTTAATCCAAACACTACTTTAATATTGAATATTTTTCCATTCATAAGAATCGTTCTGTAGTGTTTTTATATATATAATATAATTTGAGATATGAACAGTGGCCCTCCCCTCACTTATAAAACAGAATCCCTCTATTTAGTTCATTACACCACATTGAGAAATCTATAATGAACTAAAGCTATGATATTATCTTATCAACATACATATAAGAATTATAAATTTAATGTTATTCCAAAATGTCAAACCCTTTTATTCTTAAGATGAGATAAAAAGGAGGTCCTTTTAATAATAAGTAATCACCTCAACCAGTCACTTTAATTTTAATTATTATTTTACCATAAATAAAAGTAATTAATTGATCATAAAAAAATATATCATGTATTCTAAACATAAATAATTTTTTAAAATTTATAAAAACACCATAATGAATTTAAGGTCACAGATCTATGTGTATTAAACCCATTGCGTTTTTTGAAAGATCGAAGAGCTCGAAGGTGGTTCAGAAGAAGTTTGGAGAACATGAATTAACTAAAATACAAGAAGACAAGATTAAACATCATGTAACTGCATAACATGATGTGAAATCTAGTTTCATGTGTTTTTTGATGATGTCAAAAAGGGTCGAATGGTGTGAATTATTTTTGGGCTTGAAAAATGAATTAAATGACGATGTGACTTATTTGTCGGAGGAAGATGGCCTAGAGACATTAAATGAAATTAAAGGGTTATACATTTAGTGTAATTCACTGAAGATATTACATTTAAAAACATTTCAACAAACTCGGTTTTTTTAAACCATGGTTAGAGAAGGTCTCCGATGACTCTTGGTGACCCGACAACCTTCTCCAAATCATTTTGGGAATTCCTTAATCATAGAGCGATCCTTCTCCCCCTTCTTTGATCTTTAGTGATCCATAATTGATATAAGATATGATAAACCAATATAATTTATTTGTGTCCAATCTGTTTCCTCTAAATGATATTTTATATTTGATGGAACGTGAATCTCATGGTTATAATGGATTTTTATTGGTTTTCGGTTGGTTTGGTTGTGCCGGAGCATCCTCGGGTGGATGCAATTATTTCAGGAGAGGTGATCGGGATCCATTTCATTGATCTGTTCTTCTACGAGTAACGTCAATGGCTTTTTGAGGTAGTGTATTCACTACTTCTCTGTTAATTTACTTGCAATCATATCTTTAACATATTTTAACCCTTATATTGCAATGTAATTGACCTAAAATTTATATGAACTATATAAAATAATTGGCATCAGTTACATAGTGATGCCATTGTTTCATACTGTGATAACTGTATTCCTCTTGATTTTCTATATTGTGAGATATCTATATCTTCTATAGTTAGCATCTTATTCTTTATGGAAATTTATAAATAAGATAACTCCAAAATTAATTGATATTTAACTAGGTAAAATTTAAAGTGGCATGTTTAATGAATTGTTTTACTGTGGTTGAAATACGATGATTATAAAATTGATGAATGTGATCATGTGTTACTGATTTTTTTGTTGAACTATAAGAATGTTTATGCATGTTAATAAAAGTATTAAATGACCATTAACTTAGTTGTTTAATTAAACATTGATTGCTTGAGAAAGTTATTTTTAGGTTTCATGTAGTTGGAACTATAATAATGAATCAGTTAATTCAATATAGAATAAAAAACTATTTTTTCGATAAAGATGATTCCATGAAGGGTTCTAAGATACAGACATTCTTGTATTAGATAGGTTCCTTTGTAATTAGATTTGTGATTGATCATTATGAGTGATGGTTTAATGCCTTTTTAGGTCCAGAAGCGTAGTTTCTATGTCATTTGTTTCTTTCTACTTTTGTTGTTGTGTGAGCCTGAAATAGGTGATCCTCGATGGATGTTGTGGTATTTGATTGTAGGGTGGCCGATTGGTTTTGGTAGAATACGTCTTCTAGAGTGAAAAGATACATCAGTTTATGCATGGGGTTTATGTAGAGGACAACATGGATGATGGAGCATGTTGAATCTAGGAATACACATTGATATGAAAGTCATTGATGTTGAATCTGATGTTTTCTTATTAGCATTAATTTTACCACTATTTGTGTAATATGTTATTTCATACCCTACATCCAATAAATAAGATGAAGCGTGGGGTATTCCATGAGTTTTGATTTTTTAGATTCTTGAGGATGTATGGGCCTGCACTCCTGCTATAGGTGGAAAAGACTTGATGGGTATTTCATCTACTCACTATGTCGATATAATTGTTTTTTGATACTTATAATGTTTCCTTATATAACTTGGAATTCTGGAAAAGTGATAATTAAGTTAATAATTCATTGAATAAATGATTTTAACCCATGTGGTTAAATATTTTTGCGATGAAATACAAAGATAATATTACTGAGAAACCATGGACATGGTTTGGTTACACATGGAGGTCATGGATCATAGTTGGAATGGTAATGGGATGTAATGTGGTAAATTTTTATAATTAATTAATTATTAAATAATTAATTGATTTAATGTGAAACTAATAAATAGGGTTGAAGTAAGTTAATATAGATCTTTAAAAGTATTTTTACTGATATGATATCTAGTCTTAGTAGTGGAAACCGAGAGTCTGATAGATGTTACATGCCATTGATTCTAAGATTAGGTTTTCCCATCATGTGGTTTTAAGCTATTTTATATCATTTGAAATTCATCTTTCAATATGATACTCTACACTATTAGTTATATAAATTGATACACCATGGATTTGGAGCCCTAGATGGGTGTTTTTTCCAACATACCAGTGGGAAGATGGATGGATGACTACCCCCCTTGGCTTCTCTATTTTCTCTTAGTAGTTACTTGTGCTAGTATGCATGATAGTTAGTTTTCCCTATATATGCATGTAGAGGACTGTAATGTCCAGTGGTTATTTCACACAAATATATTCTAGATATAGATTTCTAAGGACTATATTTGATATACCACATACAGATTGTGATGTCTTGGGGATACATACTCAATGTATATGAAGTAATGACTTGGGGCCTAATCCATGACATATTGTACAAAAATTTTTCATTAAAGAGGCTCTCGTAAACAATTTGGTTACTTCTGGTTGTGCGGATGGTTATAGTAAATCCTTTGTATTGCCGGAGGTTCATGATGTGATGATATGCCTAGGTGACTTTGGGATAACTTTTTGGAGAAAGATAATTATGAAATGAATGTTTTAGGAAATGTAGAAATCTAGATGGGGAAGTGGGGTATCCTGGAAGTTCTTATTATAATATTTACTCTTTCATGCGATACATGGTGAGGCTGTAGACATAGTATACCTATTTATGTGACATGATTATTTCACTTGTTTTTGACCATTACAGAGTATTCATTCATTTATTTATCATGAGAGGCTCTGGGCAGGATCCTATCGAGTATTATTATATACTCAACCTACATTTTATAAAGAAAGATTCATGTCACTCAAAGATGTTAGATATCAGGATGTTAATTAAAAGATTGTCAGTTTTGCAGAAGGTTTTCAGGCTTCATGCTTGCAACCATTTTACTTTCTTTTGTTACATTCAATATTCCCTTTCAATTTTAGTAGTTTTCAATGATATTATATATGTGTAAATGAGATTTATTTTAAATTTTAGTTTCAAAAGGAGTGGTTGGTGTCTATCTTATCTCTCTCATTTTCATGTGTTCTCATAGAGGGTAATTCCTCTTATATTGTGTGTTTAATATACCCTCAATTTTATTCTTCATCATGAGGCCCAATAGAGGTGGGACATAGTGGTCATTATCTCTATTCTCACACTTCCATCCCATGAGGGGTAATATTTGTGGGGAGTGGTTCGTGACATGGTGGTATTATAACTCTTTTTCATGGATTGGATGGAGTTTGGAGTTGGCACATGTGATGTTGAATGGGTTGGTAGGGAAACAATGTTTTTCATTTTCAAAAAGTGCTATGAACATTTCATACCATCTGAGACATAGGTATTTAGCCCCCCCCCCCTAAGATTTGATGTATAAACCATTATGTTTATAGGTGATGCAAAACAATATGATTCTGGTCATCGGGTAGAGACATATGAGATTATCATGGAACATTGTTTTTTGTGCTTATGTTTGAATTGGTAGAATATGGTATTAGTAAACCTAAAATTAATAAATGTAGAAAATTAATTAATGTTTATCTATTTCATATTATAATGTTTGTTATTTTTAAGTCATGGATCTAGCTTGATGTCCCTGTCAGGTTTGGGGAGAATATGGTCATTAGTTTATGATATTAGATAGTTTCATAGTAGTTGATGATGATGAATACAACTGAAGGAGGACACTCAGAGAGTTTCTGCTGCAGATTTTACAGATGTACGAGGGATCCATTTAAGATGATATCATTGAAGACTGGTCAGAGGAGGATGAGATATATTTCAGTTCCATCAATTCTTAGAAGGGGCATTGGGATTATTTGGTTGTGATGATGCAACATGGGGATGTGATTTACTGTTTATTTTTACTCCATAGGGATCATGAGGAGTCGGTCATCAAGTGGGAGGAGTAATGAGACCTGTTCACAGTTGTTTTTCTTTCATCAACCGTGAAGGCATCCAGTATCTCGAAGCTTCTTACCCTCACACAGGATAGATTTTGTGTGACAATGTTGAGAATCAATTAAAGGTACCTTTTATGATATATTTCATAAAAAAATTAGATGAGGAGTCTATGGAGTGGAATTTCCAGGAGGCTTTGCATCCAATGATCAAGCGATAGTTAACCTCATTTAGGCTGAATGCAAATATTGAGGTGCTATCAAGGGCAGAGGTCATTGAGAAGAAATTATATAGAACTATATCATCATGAGAGGGGATCCATCTGGATTCCCCGAAAAGTAGAACTATGGTCTGTGGTTTAAATTATTCTTTGAAGAATAGCATCTATTTGACTGGTGGTAGGTCCCAACCCTCAGTATGTCATTTTTTCAGGGGAAGTGTCTCTCAGATCTTTACCAATGGAGGTCAAAGTCATTAGCAGAGAGAGTTCCCAAACATTTAGAGCAGTTAACGGGTATTAGGTGTTCCACTTTAGATTCCTCTCTCATGGTTGTTCTAGTTGATACAGTAGCAACAAGATGCACTAATTTAGGATTAGTAGAGAGTAGATGGGGAAGGTAGAAGACAAGCCCATGATTCTCCACATCAACCAAGAGTCGAGCGCAGTTGTGGAGGGGGTTTCTAGAAGGGTTATAAAGATCATAGAGCATGTTGTTTTTAGCTTCATGAATTATCAATACTAGCTTCAGGAATGATATACATCATTTGAGGTAAACCTTTACTTTTTTACATGGGTGAATATCTTATTTGATTTAGAATTGAAACACTACATAATATCACATACACTTTTGTATGGTTTTAGACTTACAATAGAGAGGATTCTAGTTCCCTTGGCATTAAATATGCATGTTGGGGGTCGAGATGACTTGTTTGATGTATATAGAGGTTGTGAGCTAGTGTTGGGGCAACACCAATCTTGGGGAGATTTATTACATTTAATAATACAAACTTATGGTGGCATCCTACACATTGACGGGTTGTATTTGGTGTAGTATAGCATGGATTTATTTTGGAGGTGGGTGGTGTTCATTGATGAAGATCAAGATCCAGCTGTGTGTTTTAACAATCGAGACCCATCGATGTGCCAGAGGTGTGTTCCATCCTATTAATTTTTAATATATTATTTGATGTTGAGTTTTTCATAGGATCAATAGCTGGTGTTTACTAGGGTAATCGAAGAGTATTCATCTGTATCTAGAAAAGGTTGTTGTGTTACCCGCTCGATGGGAGATAAAGTTAGCGATTGATATATAGATATGGATGTCCCCAATATCGATGTCTCTTTATAGGATTTTGCCTTCTGAGTTGTGGGACATGCGTTTATAGCAAGATGGTTTACTGTTTTGTAGTTTTGTTCTCCATAATTTTTCCCCATGGTGTGCCCCAATATTATTAATGATTATGGATGATGAAAATTTTTTGTTGTGTGTTTATTATCATTTAATGAACCACATGATAAGGATGAACTATTTTCCTCTTCTATATATTTATTATTTATTCAATCAACATAATTGTGAAGGTTGGTTCTCAAAGGTCGATTTTATGTTAGGATAATATCATATGTGTGTGAAGGATGAGGATATCCCAACGTCTGCTTTTTATTTTCTCCATTGGCCTTTTGAGTTCAATGTGATGTTGTTCAATGTGATGAATACCCCATATATATTTATAGGGGTAAAAGAATATTGTTTTTTTTTTGAGTTTCAGGATATGTTCATTGGGGTCTTCATCTATTACATCCTTGCGTAATATGTATTGAATGAGGAGCATGAAGATTATATGTGTGTTGTTTTGGGAGTTATTCATTGACAGAAACAATTTAGAAAGTTGTTGTAGTTTGAGTCTTGGGATTGTGTAGTCCATTTCATGGGACATTTTGTGTCATGGTGGGGTGTATCTTTTGATAAGTCGATGGTAGAAGCAGTTGTATGTATGGAATCCTCCAATATAGTAGCATAAGTACAATGATTAAATGGACTTATAGGCTATTTTAAGAGGTTTGTAGATGATATATCTCTAGTTGTGATTCCTATAACAACATTTACAAGAACACATCAGGACTTTATGTGAACTATTATGTGTCAGACTGCTTTTGAGTATCTGAAGGTGAGGATAGTCAGTACGGTATTACTTTTTCATACAGTGAATGGAGTGCAATTTGACGTTTTCTATGATTCTTTGTGTGTGGGGTTGTGATATGTTCTGATTCACAAGAGATCAACATTCTCCTAGAGGTCTCAGCAGTAACATCCCCATGAGCGTAAATATGACCCACGATTGCGAGTTGGTGGCATTGGTGTTTTTCCCATTGTTGTGGAGACATTAACTCATTTGTGAGTGATTTTTGGTCCTCACCAATCATAAAATACAGAGTTATGTTTTCTCCCAGTGTGACTTGAACTTGCACCAACGAAGGTGGATGGAGTTCTTACAGGATTATGACCCTGAGATTTCATATACACCTAGGATGTGAAATGTTTTCACTAATGTTTTGAGTAAAAAATAACAAAGTTATGTAGTGTCTGAATCATGTGATTACTAGAGGGTGATGGAAGAACATTAATCATTATATCTTGATATGGGTGATGTTGGAGGGAATATGATGGCTTTTTCAGATGACGATGTTGTCATATCTGTCATGACTTTTCTCCTAAGGATCACACCATGTGTAACCCAAAAAAACATACCTTATCCTACGGGTATGTATCTCGAACCAAATAGGTATATCCCAAATGTGAAGGAATATACCTTTAAACCTATACACACACACACACTACACAAACTAGGAAAAGGTAATAACTAACTAATCCACAACCTTCATAAGAAAAATATTGAATGTATAGTATAAATGAAATGTAAAAGGGGCCAGAATACAAGCCCAAATCCAAAAGAAATGGTTTCACTACTAAGGTCTATCTGCACAAGACGTACTTGGACGGTATGTGGAGGATAACTCTCAGTGGTTGTATAATTAAATCTAGTACATCATGTCTCAATGGGTTCCAGTTGGTCCTTGTCCACCAATGACTCCATCATATCATTGATCACCTTGAGGGCAGGCTGGGGATAATTGTTGGTCATCATAGAAGTACATCATGTCCATCCCAACTCACTTAGACCGACCTAGACTTAGTCTACCAAGGTCTTCGTCGAAGCATCGATCACCTGGATGAGACATGACACGTGCAGGTGAATCATGCATAGGTGTGAGTAACCAAATACTCAATAGGGACCCCAAACTACAAATAAAAGACCACAAATAATTACCAAATAGAAAAATCATAAAGAAAAGACTTCTCACACCAGGTTTAAACTAACATATGCAAATCAAGACTATCTGTCATAACATTGAACACCTTGAACTATTTTAGTAATAATTGTTGATGAGTACTATAGGTATTCTGGGTCACATAGATCATCTCCTGACTGTGGGTATATCGGGTCACACAGATATGCTCTGACTTAGGAAATCATAGCTGTAATAGATATGGGAACATATAGCTGGTCCAAAAGGGCTACTTATAGCTTGTTACAATAGAGACACTTGTAGATGGTTCACAAAGAGTCTCTTGTATACACTGCACATAGGGATGCTTATCATCTAGGCCATTAGGGTCACGTAGAGACACTCGTCAGCATTCATTGGGTCTCAGCCAACTACAGGATTCCCACACGTAGTGCACTTGATTACATGAGAATCGTCTCCCCATGAAATTCATCGAATTTTATCTTCCATGAAAGATTTCTTAGAGCATGACAAAACAAGCACATCATTGTGAGGGATCCAATTATAAAAAATTCTCAACAATCGGGCACACATTCTGAATAAAGTTGGTGTTTTACTAAATTTTGGCTGGTTGTGTCCTGGGTCGTTCCAACCTGGTCGGACCAACACGACCAAACCTATCTAGGGGACCCAAATGAATGAACCTAGTTGGGGATGGGTTGGACCGATCTGCCCTGGTGACTAGGCCTGGCCCATTGGGCCTTACTAGACCCTGCTTAGTTTTTCCATGGGTCCAGCCAACCAGGTTGCCCAGCAACACAATTTCATCCGCAATGACCCACAACTTGCGAGCCGGTTTTCCCTGTCAACCAATCCCGCACCGACGAGCAGGACCTTATCCTTATAGGGCTATTTAGTGGCCTAGTTTACACCACTGATCTACCCTGCATGAAGGGATGGTCCTACCATTTCTTAGATTCCATCTCGTTGTCGGACACATGACAGGTTAAGGTCAGGCGCAACCAACCAATGTGGGCCGCTCCTCTAATAGAGTGCCTGATTGGCCCCACCCTTCTATACTAATCTTCCATTGTAGACTAGTTTATCCATGTCTCTCTAAACTATTCCATATGTCAGGATCTACCCTGCGGTGTACATGCTACTAGTCTATACTATATTCGACTGTCATCGACCTCTATGTTGATGGCTTCTGTCGACACCATGATTCACTACCAGCATGACGCCTCTTGCATGCCACTATGTCTTGGGTGTCGCAGCCTAGTTCCAGAGTTCCATGGTCCATTTCCTCCATTGTGGACTTGTGTTATAATTTCTTACAGTTTTTGTTCTCTTCCTGGCCATGTCCCATTGTCTTGGAGCTCCAATAGTCGATACTCTACAGTCTGTTATTCCATTAATAACAGGGACAAAAAGATGGAGGGGATAAAAAATAACACCCATATAAACAACCAATCTTTGTTCATGTTGTTCTGAAACTGTTACTGTTTTCAGGATGATGACATGTAAATTATAAATCACATAGATTTAATATCTATATAATCCTTCAATTATATTACCCATCCCCAGCAAGAAAATCTATATGAAGATGAACTTTTTTTAATGTTGATCTGTATTCTTCGTTTATAGGGAGAGATGAGGGATACAAATTCATTAAAAATTTAAACCCCGAAATGGTAATGAATACTTCATAAGGATGATCGGTTTTCATCAGTCGTCGATCTCTGATGCTGAATATACACTTTAAGGGTGTCATCATCATAATTTGATTGGCCAACATTCAATATTGTAAAGGTTTTGCATCGTCAATCATTTTCACCACTAACCAAAACCTCAAATAAATTTCAAGAATGATCCCAAAATTCTGATTGTCTATTTAATATATTAATTAATGAAAAATGAATATTAATTTTTGTTAACAGTCATTACTATGTTTTTATGCAGACTCCCATGATTGAAAGATTATCTCGAATCACTTTACATTGTTTCCCCATAAACGTTTACAGACTCTTACATTATCTGGAATAACCAAACTCTCTTTGATACCACTTTTTCATGACCCATCCCCCAACGGTCATGTCGTGACTACCCCAAGCCCAACATCTATATTCCATGGGATGGTGACTATCACCAAATAGCAATATCCCATAAAGGGGAGTCAATTTACTTTAATCCTATACAAATGCACACAACACAAACAACACAAAGGTAATCACTATGTAATCCACATGTAGCACAAGACAACTACTGAAAGTACAGTACAACTGAAAAGTAAATGGGGCCAAAATAAATTCCCCAATTCTCAATAAAAGGTACATCATCCATGGTTCGTCTTCTCAATCCCTACATGGATGGCAGGTGGAGGATGGTTTTCGGTATCCATAGAAGTTTGTATCATCCATCATACCTCACTGAGCACCACCTAGACCCCATCCCCCAAGGTCTTCATTGAAGCATTTATCACCTAGAGGGTGGGTGGAGGATAGTTGTTTGAAGCCATAGAAATACATCACATCCACCCCAACTCACTGAGCACCACCTAGCCTTGGTCCACCAAGGTCCCATTCAAAGCGTCAATCACATGCTTAGGACACAAAAAAAGTGGGAGAATCCCACGTAAGGATTAGTAACACAATACTTAGTAGGGAACCTAAACCACAAGATAAAGACTGCAATGAAATACCACATATCATGTTCAAAACACAAAGATAACTCAAAATAGGTATAATCTAATGTTTGGAAAGAAAGACTACAAGTCGTAACACTGAACACATTGGACGGCTCATGCAGTCAGCCTTAATGAGTACTATGGGTCGGCTAGGTCACATAGGGTCTCTCTCCACCATGGTTCTACCAAGTCACACAGAGCTGCTCCCCACATAGTCTATCATAGATAGTCCACATAGGACTTCTTATTGCTGGTGCACATAGGGCATCTTATATTTGGTTCATAAAAGGATTCTTGTAGTTGGTTCTCACAGAGACACATGTATTTGGCCCACAAAGGTCCTCTTATCATCTAGGTCAATAGGGTAACATAGACCCATATATTGGAAGTCTTCATGTCTTATCCTACCACAGGATTCCCGCAAGTAGTGCACTTGATTTCGAGAGAATACACTTCTCGAGACATTAATCACATTTCAACTTCTATGAATGCCTACTCAGATCACGTAAAAATAATCTCCTCATTATGAGGGTTAAGATACCACAAACAGAACATAAATCGGGTTCCTGGTCTGAAATATATTGGTGTTTTTGTAAATAAGGGAAGGTTGTGACTGAGTCTAGTCCAACTTGGTCAGAATGACCCGACCGACCTGTTCTTGGGGTCCCGTATTATCTAACCTGGTTCAGCCAACTCAACCAGAATTGGTTGGGTATGGGCTTCCCCTGACCAGCTTTACAGTTGGGCTAGGCCCATTGGGCCTTTCTTTACCCGGCCCGGTTTGTCCATGGGTCCAGCCCATCGGGTTGCCCAATGACTCAGTTTCATCAAGAATGTCTCGCAACTAGAGGTCTGGTTCTTTCACAACCTAAGACACCGTGTGGCTCAGTTTGTCCCATCAGGCTGACCCATATCAGATGGAAGTATATTCTTCTACCTAGAGCACCCGACTTCCCAGTTCAAAACACCGACCCAGCACGCCTGGCAGGCTGGATACCCGCTGGGTATCCAGTTTTTGCTACACGCGGTCATGCAGGTACCATGTTCCATCCATCTACAGTGGACCACAAGTTTGGGCCCATCCTATAATGAGGCTCCCCAATGGAACAACCCTTTTGCTCCAATATTCTCACGTGGACCAATTCCCCCTTATGGCTGATAGATTTGTTGTGAGTCTTGCTTGTCGTCGTGGTCTACATACTGTGGATCCGCACCATGTCTGCTTACCAATAGCCTATGTGCAAACAACTCCTGTCACCACCTCATCTAGATTCCATCGTCCCTCTTCCCCCTGCCACTATGGCTTGGGTTCCACATCCTGGTGTCGAGGTGTTGCGTCCTGGTGTCGTGGTTCCACAGCCCGGTGCAGTGCTACTGCGGTATCTTGGCGGTACCATGACCATTCCTCCTTGAGATTCTATATCCAATGTACCACCGTCCATTACACCATGAATAATTGGTATAAGAAGAGGGAGGGGATCACTAATCACACCCATATGAACAACTGACCTTTTTTCATGTTGGTCAGGAATTGTTCGTGTTAGAGGGATCATGACATATAAATTATAAATCACTATGATTTGATCCCAATATCAACCCACATTTATATTTCCCATACACGAAAGTAAAATATATCTTTAGATAATCTTGTAAGTGATTTGATCCACATTCTTCCTTTAGAAGTGGATAATGGGGAAAACATTCATTAGTAATTTAAACCCCTATCTTGAAATGTAGATTGCTGGATGATGATCATTTGCTGTCATCCATCGATCTCCGATCTTGAATCTTCTCTCCAAGGGTGTATTCATATGATTTTTTGACATTCATTTTTATAATGGTTGTACTTCATTAGTAGTCATCGCCAAAAATCAAGACATAGAGAAATTCTAGGATTGTTCCCATAATCCTGCTTCATTTGTCTGGATAATAATTGATGAAATGTGAATCGACATTTCTGTTATGCTCTGTTGCAATGTTTTTACACTGTGTTGCAGCTTCATAACACTAACTGATTAACAAGGTTCATTAATGAGATTTATCTTCACCTCATCACTACACCACAATTAATTAGTTCATATAAAATAAACTTTTAAGTTTATTTTATTCTTCCATAAAACGTACTAAATATTACTTTTTCCCTCAACCCACTCCAGTGGAGGTTAAGTCCTTCCTTAGAAGAAAATATCATTAAGAACCCAGTGGTGGTATCATATTTTTAATCTGTGTTCACATTTGAGTTATGAGGATTAAAAAATAAAATAACTTTTAATTAAATAATCTTATTTATTGTTACGTCCCAAGTACCATCATTCATAACCTATCTGTTATAGATGATGTTAAGGTCTACAAAAGAGATGAATACAGTCATGAAGTCAACAATACTCTCGAATTTTGAATCTGAGTTACCATTTATGAGTTATAAGGATTTGAAAATAAAATAACCTTATTCAATTATTTTAATTACGAGAAAAAACAAATTTCCACTTTTGACATGAACCTACAAATGTTAGGCACTGCCTAAAATATAACACCCTCATTAGTATAATAGTTGTCTTTGATTTTTAATTTGATTCAACATTCGTGAGTAATATGGATTTGAAAAATAAAATAATTTGATTTAATACTTTTACTTAATATTATATTTTTGGGTTATTTTTAGTGGAAGCCTACACCGAATAAACATAATTCACGCTTCGGTTAAAACCAACATAATGAACATAATATTTCCCTATCATTTATGATCCTAGAACTCGTTTACGATATATTCTACTTTTTTAGAAAAATTCTCACTCGGTCTATTTAAAACGTAATGTTTTTTTATGGATCATTCTGGTCAATCTAAGCCTTGGAATCGCATGATGTCTTAGTGCATGGTATCAATATATTCCCACTTAATTTTAAAAAAATCATGTAATTTCAATGTATTAAATTACTCCACCAATTATATCTTTATTTCCTCTTAATCCCAAACAAGGTCTAATCAAAAAAGGGTGTATTGAGCACGAATCTAAGCCTCCCACTCCCACATGCTCTCCTATAGATTCCCTTGCAACTAACAAAAATGAAATAGAGGAATTGACTATCTATGATGGATCCTCTATTTTAGATCCTCTATCTCCACCGAGTACTCTACAAATATAGGATTGTCGTCAATCTCCACCTCTATATTGTCGATGAAATGATAAGGTCTTGCATGTAACTCCTTATCTATGATATGCGGAACAAGTCATGCACACTCTCTAACTACAGTTGTAGAGAAAAGTGGTATGTCACATCATTTACTCTATGTAGTATAATTAATGGTCAAATGATCCCCATATATACCTTTTTACCCCCTCCAAATATTTGAATTCCTCAATGAGGAGAGGCCATATAAATACATGGTAAAACTCTTCAAACACCAAGTAACTCTATCACCTATCAGCGTAGGATATTTTTGGGCCCTCTACAGTCTTTATCCGCTCTCGGATGACCTAAAACTTCTTAGTTGTATCCATTACCATCTCTGGACCCATGAGTGTTGACTCCCCTGGGTTTGTACAACATATTGGTGACCCACATGGCCATCCGTACAGTTCCTCGAATGGAGTCAAACCGATGGGGGAGTGGTATCTATTTTTGTACACAAATGACACTAATGGTTGGTGGTCCTCCCAATAGTGACCAATGGCAGGAACGCAATCATGAAGCATGTCCTCCATGGTCAATATGGTTTTCTCCATCTGACCATCAATCTGTGGGCGAAAGGATGTTCTCAAGTGAGGATGATTCCCAAAATACTCATA
Source organism: Viscum album (assembly GCA_963277665.1). Taxonomy (NCBI): domain Eukaryota; kingdom Viridiplantae; phylum Streptophyta; class Magnoliopsida; order Santalales; family Viscaceae; genus Viscum; species Viscum album. Next base: position 1,069,616,078 of record OY728157.1, on the reverse strand, counting down.
CAATACCTTCCTCAACTGGGATGTAAATCATGTTTAACGATATGAGAATATCATCGAGGTTACTCTATGGAGTCTAACTATCTCCTTCACATAGAGGTGTCCTAATCTCCCTACTGAACTCTTCTCTAGAATGGGTAGGAAGTTGGATGACATTGCGAGTCGTCCTACGATTACTTAGATTGTGTCATGCTCCCTAGAGGTACATGGTAATCCCACCATAAAGACCATAAATATCCCATCACACTTCCACTCTAGTACCTAGAGGTTTTGTGTCAAACCTACTGGAACCTGATGATCATCCTTCACATGATGACAAGTGAGGCATCTCCAGACTAACTCTGCCTCCCCCTTCTTCGTCCCTGGCCACCAGTACTGAAATAAAAGGTCCTGGTACATCATCACCACACCTGGATATACTGCCAAAGTGGATGTATGTAACACCCTCAACACCACCTTCCACAATTCCACTGATACAAAAGATTATCCTAAGAATATGATGATGTTCTCTAAACCTTTAAAATATCCAACAAGGGCATGCCATGTCAAATTATGGGAACATGTAGCATCATAGATTGCATCATTGAGTTATTCCTCAAAAAATAATTATAAGAGTGTAATAAAAACTACCATCTACTTATGAAAATATAACTCATCTCTATCAACAATGGATATTTGAAGTGATTCAGACTGCTTTGAGGCCTTGTTCAGTAGCAGTGAACTCAATCTCCTACCGAGAGAATCTACTACCATGTTACCCTTCTTAGGATTACAGTATATCTGTAACTCATTTTCCTAGAAGAAATATATCCAAAATCTATGTCTCATATTAATTTCATTTTGAGAAGTGATAAACATGATAAACTTTTTTTTCAATGTTGATGATGAATCTTTCGCCCATAATGTAATGTCGCCACATCTTCCCTACAAAAATCACATCTTGCAACCCAAGTTCATTAGTCACATAGTTTTTCTCATACAATGTCAACTATAATTAGACATAATCAATAAAATCATTCACCTACATCAAGAATCAACCGTTCCTAGTTCTTGATGCATTGTAGTACACCATGTAGTCGGTGCCCTCCTTTAGAAACCTCAAGATATATGCACACGTCATACTCTGCTTCAGATAATGAATGCTATGTTGGCATCCTTATGTCCACAAAGGGGTTTTCACTTATATTGTATTGACTTAATAGGTTCTTCCACTCTAAAAAATTTGGTTACAAACCTCATATAGTACCCAACAAACCCCAGGAAACTCAGAACCTCAGATATTCTATAGGGTGGTTCCCATGAATTTACCACCTCTTTCTTCACTAAAAGCACCTCAAATCCCACCTCTGAGAATACATGTCCCTAAAAATGTACCATTCATATCCATAACTCAATCTTCATGAAATTTTAGTAAAGAGGGATCTCTCAGAGTGTGTCCAAAACCATCCTCAGTTGTATCTAATGTTCCTCCTCAGATGTTGAATACACTAAGATGCGATCTATGAAGACCACTACAAACATATCTATGTAAGGCTGGAAGATCCTGTTAATTAGTCCCATGAACACTACTGGGGTGTTCTTCATTCAAAATAACATCACTAAGAACTCATAGTGGCTAAAGAAACATCTGAAAACTATCTTCGAGATGTCATAATCACGTACTCAATGATGGTGATAGCCTGATATGATGTCAATATTTGGGGACCATCTCTTTCCATTAAAATAGTCAAATGGGACATCAATCCTCAATAAAGGATACATTTTCATCAAGGTCACCATATTTAGGGACCACAAGAACCCCATTACCCTTGAGCATCTATCTAACATCTTTGAAAAAAATGATCTGGCTTCCATTGTGAAATGATGGGCCTTTTCAACCCTTCATCTAATAATCCTCCAACTGTACCCTCAACTACTGAAGCTCTTTGGTATCCATTTGATATGTAGGTTTATATATCAAGGTCATCATGGGAAAAAAGAAATGCATATGTTTACCCATTTGCAAGGAGGTATTCCTGGAACATCCTCAGGAAAGACTTCATCATACTAAAAAACCACTGTAGGGAATTGAAAACTCAAAACATCTAATATTATACAGATAAGGTTGTATGCATGCTTATATCCCCTTCCATTGGCCTCCATCTCCCCGGGACATGTGTGACCACAATGGGATTGTGGTTTTAACATGTAAAAATTTATACCACCTCCTTCTTCTCTCCCAACTCTTTTTCCACATCTACAGCCCTACAGAAGCCTCGCTATTGGAACTGCCATCTGGTCAAGTGGTGTTCTCACTAAGCGAAATATGTTATTTATGGCCTCCAGCCCATACATAAAGACTCGAGGATCTATCTATCTCCTCGACATGGGAGGTCCCTACCACTATAACTCGTGTTCGGAACTGAGAATACATGTGTCCTCTGCCGGTAGCATCAGTAGTAACTCATAACCATCTTCTGGTGTATTACTGGGACACTGCACAAAGGTGCTATCTTGGGAAGTGATCTCTATACCAAAGCCTCATCACTCAATGGATCATCCTCATGGTCATGCATTGGAATCCTAGTAGTCTATCGTAGCGTAGGCATCTTGAAAGTAAATCCAGATGATCCATTGTCATTTAATTATACTCGATTAGATGAATCTGACTCAAAACGATCATGGGAAAACACTAAAGGATGCATGACGCCGATGTTTTCATGTACTGGGTTGAAAAATATAATTTATGGTCTTGTTGTATGGATACATCAGCCACTGGAACAAAACATGACTCCCAAGCCTGAACGCCAAATTTAAAACACATAACACTATAAACCTATTAATATTCATAGACACTTAGTTCTTCCGGTAGAACCAACCTCCCACTGATACTACTGTTTCATGACCTACCCCATTATGTACACCGCATCTATTACAATAAAACTACTAAATTTAAACTAAAAGGGGACAGAATATAAGCCCAAATAAACAAGAAAACAAACAACTACAACATTTCTTCTTCTCAATCCATACCTAGAGGGTAAGTTAGAGGATAACTATCAGTACATGTAGATATTCATCACATCCATCCCATCTCATTGAGCACCACATGGATTCGGTCTCCCAAGGTCTCCATAGAAGTGTCGATCACCTGGAGGGTAGGTTGAGGATATCTGTCAGTAGCCATAGAAGTATTCCAATCTGACCTGTCTCACTGAACGCCACATGGCCCGGGTTCACCAAGGTCTCTATCAAAGCATCGATCACCTGCATAGGGCACGACACGTGCAGGTGAATCCCATGCAAAAGAGATTAACAAAATACTCATTAGGAACCCCAAAACACAAAGGAATGATAAAAAATAAGACCACATAGTAAGATCAAAATGTAAAGACATCTCACTCCAGGTATAATCTAATGTATGGAAAGAAAAACTATTATTCATATCACTGAACAGATTAGACTACATAGGTACTCATCCCCAATGAGTATGGTGGTTTAGCTGTGCAACACATATCCACTCCACACTATGGGTCTATCATTTCACAGAGAGCCTATCCCCTTGTATAACATCATAGATGGTCCACAAAAGGCTACTTATAAAATGGTCCCCACCAGGCCACTTATAGTCAGTTCACACAGTGCTCCTTGTAGTGGGTTCACATAGAGCCACTTGAAGCTTGTACATATAGGGTCACTTATCATCTAGTCCTGCAAGGACACAAAGACACTCTCATCAATAGTCATTGGGTCACATGGAGCTACAAGATTACTTCATGTAGTGCACTTAATTCTGTGAGAGTCTACTATTCAATGCAATTTTCAAATTTAAAATTCTATTAAATTCTATTTAGATCATGCGAAAGGAGTTTCCTCATCACGAGGGTTAATATGCCACAAACTGCTTGAAAATCAGGTGCCCCGTCGAATGATATTAGCATTTTCGTAAAACGGTGTTGGTTTTGTCTCGGTCAGTCCAACCTGGTCGGTCCAACCCGACCATCTCAGTCCGGGGGTCTCACATGGCCTGACCCAGTTCCACCACCCCGAAAAGAACCAATTGGTTAATGTCCAATCAATTCTAGTACGACTGTTGTGCAAAGACTGGTTTGAACATGGGTCTAACCCACTAGGTCGCCCGACGACCCGGATTTATCAAGACCGGCTTCCAACTGGTGGCCCATTTTTTCCCATCTTGGGCCACCCAATGGCCGGTTTACTCCCATAGGCCGAGCCTGTATTGGTATGACGTGTTTCCTCAATCATGGGACACTATTGAATCTGTTCATGCCACATAAACGGCATGCATGGAGATCCAGTCCTCCCACTACCCAGATTCCTGTTGGCTATTCGATTTTTATTGCATGTTGTCCAACGTGGACTACATACCAAGAACATGCACCGACCTACTAAAACGTGCTTATCTTCCAAAATGGTGTTGTCCTTCTACGCTAATATATTCATGTTTTCTGGTTTAACCCTGGGGCTTGTGGCATTTCAATGGCTCCATATCACCGCTAAGGTCTCCTAATCACGATTCTACTCCGTTTATGCCTCTACTATGGTTGGGTGGCTATGTCTGCCAGCTTCCGGCCGTCGGCCTTCGCGCTGATGGATTCTATCAATGTCATTGTGCAATAACTACATGTATCCTCCCTCCACTTGCAGTATGGGTAACATGGCCTAATTCCACTTCTATGACAGGTACCACCATCACGACCATGATTCGTAGCCCGTTGCTGCCACCAAAGACTTTTGATGCGGTCTCTTGTTGTTTCCATGGACAACCTTGTTGTAACCCTTCAACATGGAGCTTCCATAGTTGATTTACAACCATCTTTTACATCATGAAGAACAAGAACAGGTAAATCTATGGGAACATAAACAACGCACATATGATCAACTGACCATTGTTCATATTGAATCATAATTTTTCCTGTTAGCAGGATAATTACGTATAAATTATAACTCAGTGTTTTTTAATATTGATATCGACCCACAATTACATTTACAAACTCTGTAAGAAAATTCCATACATTGATCAACTTCATTGAGAGTTTATATGTGTTCTTTTTTTAGAGGGGAGAGTGTGGAAAACAATTAATTTATAAATTTTACCCCAACATAGGAAATAATATTTGATAAGGATGATCGTTCATCATTGTACATTGATATTCAGTCCCCTATCGACTCTCCATGTGTGTCTTCATCATCATCTAATTCACCGGCATTCGACATTGTAGAGGTTGTCCTTCGTCGGTCGTCATCACCACCCACCAAAGCCTTAGAGAAATTCTAGTACTGTGCCCACAATCCAGCATTGCTTGTTAGGGTATTAATTGACTAAATGTGAATAAACATTTCTATTATGAAGTGTTTCAAATTTTGTTATTCAGAATCACTAATTATGTTTATTAAATATATTTATCATCACCTCATCACTGCACCGCAACAATCAATTTAGAATAAAAAAAATTTGTTTTTTATTCTTTTGTAAATTTTTTGAAAAATAACATTTTCCATCAACCAATGCCAATCAATGTTAAGTCCTTATTATGCATAAAATATCATTATATACTGAATGGTGGTCTCATATTTCTAATCTGTGTAACCTTTTGGGATTTGTGAATATTTGAAAATAAAATAACATTTTTTTAAATTAATTTATTTACAATTACGTCCCAAAAAACAAATATCACATTCTTCTGATGCCAACCAATGTTTCACTATACCTATAGGAATTATGCACTCAAAAACTCAATGGTACTCTTGGATTTACAATCTATGTAACTGTTTATGAGCTATATGTATTTGAAAAGAAAATAGCATTATTCAATTATGTTATTTACGGCGTAAAACTACTTTCCACTATTGACCAACGTAGGCCAATGATAGGATCTCCCTAAGGAAATAATACCCTCATGAGTTAAACTATGGAATCATATTTTAAATTCGAGTCACTGTGTGTGAGTTAAGTGGATTTTAAAAGTAAAATAATTTTATTTACGGTTAATTTATTTTCTGGGTTTTCTCACAGGGGGCACGTACCGAAAAAACTTATGTTATGCATATGGTAAACCCATCATCCTGAATGCAATGGTGTCCTCGCATTTCTTACTTGGAAACCCATTAAAGTGTTATAAAAATATTTATAGAAAACTGGTCACATTCACTATTTAAAACACTCCATTATAGACAGATCATTCTAAGAACTATGATCCTTATAAATGCATGCCATATTAGCACTGGCTATAAAAATAAAATTTAATTTTCCAAAAAAATATTCAATTATGACATATTACATTACCTGGTATAGAACATGGAAGATTACATATTAGGGGATCATGTGGTATAAGTGTAGATAGACTGATTTTTTTATTGCGAGGCCCTTGGTTCTTATCTTGAGGATGAAGAACAAATAGTTTTGTTTTTTTGGAAGAATTTTTGTTTCTTTGGAAATAAGTCATTTGGTTCTCATATAGTCCTACAATTCTCCCATAGAAGAACATCCTTTTATGAAAAATTAGTACCGTTCTTTGGGGAGTCCGTTTTTTTGGCATGGGTTGAAGTGTGTATTTGCAGAGTGTGTTTATCGATGTTTAATTTGGCAGAAGGTGAAGGCTGATCACAACGTTCCTGGTGGTATTCTTTATCCATTAGATGTTCGCAATTGGATGGTCAAGGACATATCGATTAACATTGTTTCCAATTTACCTTGAGATCCATAAGGATATCATTTTATATATCTAGTAGTGGATCGTTTATGAAATATTCCCACCTTATTGCAATTAAGGAGACAATCATAGAAGCAGTTCTATCGAGGATGTACTTGGAGGCGGTGGTGAGACTGCACAGAGTTCCTAGGATGAAAATTTATGATTATGATCCCTGTTTTACCTCTACGGCATGGACAAGTGTTCAAAAAATGTTTTGTTCTTAAATATTCCTTATAAATTATTTTCATCCATTGACATTCGGTCAGATAGAGAGAACAATATAAACTCTTGAAAACATGATTCTCTCTTGCGTCCTACATTTTGGTGGTTTGTGGATGAGGCACTTTCCCTCTATAGATTTCTCATATAACAATATTTTCCACTCCATCATTTGTATGACTCCATTAGAATCTATATATTGATAACTACTATGTTCTCCATTGTGATGGACAAGGGTTGGAGAGTCAGTAAATCTCATCCTAGAATTGGTACATAATACGACAATAATGGTTTAGGTGATTTTGAAGAGGATGAATGTAGCACAGGATCGTCAGAAGTCTTATGTATAACGTAGGAGGGGACCTCTTGAGTTTTACATCGAGGGTCTAATTTTTATAAAGGTTACTCCCCGTCATGGGAAGTGATGGTTTGGTTATGGGGGTAAGAATTATACCTTGTTTTTTGGGAATTTTTAAATTTGGGAACATGTTGAATCCATGGAATATCGGGTTGCACATCCCCCACAGATGATCCAGATAAACAATTTTTTTCACGTGTTGCAGCTTTATCATTTTCATTATGACGACTCTCACATCATCGATTGGGGAAAGATAGATGTTTATGCTGATGAAACATTTGAGGAGAAACTTTTGGAGATCTAAGACCTCCATGATAAGTTTATTTATGCATGTTATATAACATTGTTTCATGTATTGTAGTAGCATGGGGACATGGAAGAGATTTCCTAGTAATGTGAGTCACAGATACACACTCAGGTTGTGCGCATGTGGCATCCCCTTCTCACTTATCTTCCAAAATTGTTCGTTCAGTAGTTGTAGAACCTTTTTGGTTGTTAGATGAATTTATCATAATATTTATGCTATAATTTTCTCTTTGGATAGTTATATCTCCAAGGAGTGTTTTTAGGATCTAGTTGTAGTGGTTCAATGGTTTTTGACTTGTTCCTTTAATGATGTGGTGGGACCCTGTGTCATAGAAATATTGAGAGGTATCTCATAGGGCGGCTCTTAGGATGAACCCTTTCCTGGTTGGTTTTGGATTCTTGACAATGGGAAATATTTGACAGTAATCGGATGTAAGGGTCCAGATCTTTGTGGATCAACGCTTTGTGTGTTATCAAAAATTGAAGATATTGGATGTGGCTCAAAAGAATTTTGGAAAATAACAGTTCTGTAAATTCTTGGAAGAGGGGACTCCATGTCATGTAACTAAATTACAATACATAACATCCTTTTTCATTGGTTTGTCCATAGAATGAAATAGTGGTTCAAATCAAGAAGTATTTTTTGATTTGAAATACAAATAAAACTCCATGGAGATCAGTTTTTCAGAAAAACTCGTCCTTGAGGCATTACACTATGTGAAAGGGGATTACTTGTCATGTAATACCATGACGATGTGTGTTTTAAAAAAATTCTGGCTTCTTAGTATTTTAAATATTATGGATAAAACATATCTCAATATAATCCATTTGACCTAGAGACCTTCTCGTCATGGTTTTGGTAATTTCTTTGTTAAGGAATGATCCCTCTCTCCCACCATGGATCCGTAGTGATCCATTATTGATATAAGATATTACCTAACTACATTCATGAGGATTCTATGATTTTTTTCCTATAATTTAAGGTTTCCATGTGATGGAATGTGATCTCCAAGGTTGTAATGGATCTTGTTTCATTATTTTTTGGTTGGATTATGGCATGTTGTCCTCAGGTTGATGTCATTTCTAGGAGAGAGGTGATCGTGATCTATTGTTTTGATTTGTTATTGTATGATGTAAAATAACAATCATTTGAGGTATGGGATTTTATTATTCTATATTTATTTACATTTAATAATATTTTTATCATGGTTTATCCCTTTGATCATAATGGAATTATACTAATAATTTTTTGAATCAGATTAATGAATTTCTATCGACCACGTAGTGATGTTGTTGTTTTATACTATGATAAAGGTTTGCCTCAAAATTTTCTAGATAGTGAAATATCTATTCCTTTCATGGTTATCATATATTTATTGATGAAAATTAGTAAATAACATAATTTTATAATTAATTGATAAAAAATTGTCTATAATATGAATAAGAATTTTTAAAGAATCTGGTGGACGTTGTAATTTGATGATAATAAAATTGATTCACATGAGCATGTTTAATTGACGTTTTTGTTTAACTTAAAGCATGTTGATTATTTTTGTTAAATTTATTAAGTTCTTCTAAAAAAATTTATTTAATTAATTTGTGATAGCTTGAGAATCTTGTTTCATTGGTTTCTCATAGTTAGAACCTCAATAATGAATCCGTTTATTTAGTATCAAATATAGAACTAGTTGTGAAATAATGATATTGAATTTATGGGTTTTGAGTGACCCTATTTTTTGTAAAGTACATGCTCCTTATTCTTTAGAGTTGTGAGTTCTCTTTTTGCGTAAAGGCTGAAATCCATATGTAGGGACAAGATACTAGTTTTTATGTTGTTTGTTTCCTACAACTTTTGTTATGGTCTGAGGCTAAGATAGCATAACCAACAGGTTAATTGTGGGATGTGGGTGTAGGGAGGCCTAGGTTTTGGGGAAGAATTTCATTCCTAGAGTGGTGAGATAAAAAAATTTATGCATGAGGTTGTCGAAGAGGCCACTGGGATGATTTAATGGGTTGAAGCTGAGGTTACACATTGATTTGAAAGTGCTTATTCTTGAATCTGATATTTTTTTGTCTACTCTAATTTCCCCACTTTTTGAGGACGATGTTATTTCATACCCTACATCTGAAAAAACATAATGACATGTAGGGTGTGCCACATGACTTCTGTGTTTATCTTCCCAAGGATGAATAGTCATGTTCTCTTTCTATAGGTGGAATATACTGGACTGGAAGTTTATTTTCTCACTATGTTGAGCCACCTATGTTTGGTACCATAGAATACATATTTAGAATAACTGGAATTATGGAAAAGTGATAATAAATTTAATAAATGATTAAATAAATGATGTTATATAATGTGGTTGGAGCTTGGTAGGATTTAATGTCGTGGTAGTATTTTTGAGAAGCCAAGGACTTAGTCTGGTTATGGCTAGAGTGAATTGATCTTGGTTCGAATTGTAATGGGTGGTAATGTGGTTAATGTTAATGGTTATTTAAATGTAAAAGAAATAATTAACATAAATTGGAACTAACAAATGATAACTGAATACCATATTGATTTTTAAATTGTTGTGTGCTTATAGGATATACAGTCTTAGCAGTGGTAACCAAGAGTTTGAGAGACGTTAGCTGTAGTGTAGTCTGATACAATGGTTTTCTCATAGTGTGGTTGTGAGAGATATTATATCATATTATTATTTTGTTTTAATATAATACTACACCTTATAGGTTAGGGAAACAACCTCTAGGGATTCTAAGCCCTTGGGGGTGTCTATTCGCCAACATTCTGGTGGGATGCTAAATGGATGAGTACCAACTTTGGAACCACTCTCTTATGAAGATACTTACTTATGCAGGTATGAACAGTGCTATGTTTTCCCCATATATGGATTTAGAGGGTTTTAATGTCTAGTGGATATTTCACAGACATATATTTTAGATGTAGTGTCTTAAGGAATACTATGTGTATAACATGTATAGGCTTTAATGGATTGAAAATCATTACTGAGTGTATGGGATGTAATGGATTTAGGAATCCCATATGACATATGATACATGTTATAAAAGATGTGGGGGATCTAAAAAACTAGGTTACTTATGGTTGTTTGGATGTCATGGTGCTTCACATAGGTTTTTGTGGGAAAGACACTGTGTTGCACGAGGTGTAAGATATGGTGCTATGCCTAATTGTCTTGGGGATAACCTTTTGGAGAGAGATTCTTAAGACACACGATGTTAGGGAAAAGTGAAAAACCTTTGGGTAAGTAGTATAAGTGTACCCTAATCATTTTTATTTTAGTATATACTATTGTATTTGATACTTGGTGAGAGTATCCATGGTGAGGCTAGGAACAGAGTATACCTGTTTAGGTGACAAGTGTGTTTCACTAGTAGTTCAATGTTCATAGCATGCTCTATATATAGTTTCTTAAGAGATTCTTTGGAGGATCATATTGAGTATACTATTACACTCCTCATTTTTATATAAACTATTTTTTAGGTCACTTGGAGAAGGTCATATGTTATGCAGGTTATATAAGTTTGTGGGTTTTGTAGGAGCTATTTGTTCTTTGTGGTCGCATGAAATTAAAATTCATTTGGAACTTTTAGTTTTCCCTTTATAATGGATAAATTTTTAATTAAATTACCTATGTTTACTTGGTATTTCATTTATATTTAATTTTTATTAGGAGTTTGTGGGTGTCTATCTTGTCACATTATTTTGCATTTGTTCTCATAGAGGGCAATGCCACCTATTTGTCTGTTTACTATACCCACAGAGCTAGTCACCAACCTGAGGCCTAAAGAAGGCGGGACTCATGGGGTCATTAAATCTCTTTTAAATGTTCCAACCTAGGAGGTTTACACATTTTTTGGAGGGGTTTGTGACAATGTACAATCATTTACATAAAATGAATAGTGAAAATTTCACTCATGCAATCATATGGATTAACACCTCCACATAATGATGCAATTAATTTATCACAAGGTTATTATTAATTTGATTATTTTTAAAAAATATTTATGTTTTTTATATTTTTCTATAATATATATCATAATACCTTACTATCTATTGGAATACGATATCATCAATCATGCGTCCGTGAGGAATACCACCTCCACGAAGAAATGTTATTTATTTATTATTTTAGTTTTACATAGATGTTAATACTATTAAATTTGGTGAATACATAATATTTACATGATATAATAATGATTCTTCAAATGATTATGATTATTTAAATTTTTTATTTCATAATCATAAAATGAAAACAGCATTTGTACATACTTATGGCATACCATCTTCCTGGACGATGTAAATCATTTTTCTATATATCCCATTTACGAATATTTCTAAATACTTTTATAATTAATATATATTATATTAATATCATTATTAAATTTATGGATATTATGGAATCATTATCAATGTTTAAATATTGAGTTTATCGAACCAAAACAGGCATGAAAATTGATTTATTTATCACCAAGAACAGTGATATTATTAAAGTATTATTAATTAATAGGTGATAATATTTTATAATAACACAATATATGGTATGATATAAATGATTATAGTTATGTAATAAATTTATATTTAATTTATATTTATTATATAGGAGGTTACAATACTTTTGAATCATGTGGAACTCAAGTAAAGGAAATATTGTATCAAAATTTCTTCCTTGGGCCATATGATATATTATGATGATATATAATTTTTTAGTGGAATATAATTTATATTTTATATATTATATAAAAATTATAATTTTTTTTAATTTAAAATTTAATTTGTTGTTATTATTCAATTATACTTGAGATTCGAACGTTACAAAAGTGGTAAGAGTTTTTTGTTCCAATATCATTATTCATTATGATTTTTATGATTCTATTCAGATGATGAATCTTTTTGAAATACCTCCGAATAATCACTTTAATTCTATTATCATATTATAATCTTTTGAGAATACTTATTTTATTTTAATTTTACCCACTTTAAAATAAAATAATTTTTATGAAAAAAATAACATTATATCTATCTTTATTCTGAAATTATTTCTCCTCCATATCCATATTTCCATTAAAAAAAGTTTCTAGGAATATTTTTAGTATTATATTATGATTTATTAAATTCATTGTTAACCAAATTTTTCCTTTAAAAAATAGTTAGAGGAATGTTCTTTTTATTTTTGAACATATGATATTATTGACTTGTTACCAAAAAATGTGAAAGGAATAAATTTTTTAATAGATTTGGTAATAAATGAAGATAATGCCTATATGGTTATGCAATGAATAAATTATTCCCTTTAAATTTCCATGAATCTATTATGTGAAATATTTCCCTTCATATTCTAAATATTTAATATTTTAAATAAGTGATCTCACTGTGAATGGTTTTTCCTCGATAAATTATATGTGTGATCTTTCAAAGGACCATACAATATTATGATGACATCATTTGATGTTACCCAATAATTAAAGAGTTTATGATGGAATTATATGATAATAATTATATATATGGAGGTTTTATTATTATTATTATTATAATAGTTTAATAAAACTTGTTTATTTTTTATGGGGCGTTCTAAGAAGAATTATTGAAATTATTTAAAAATTCATTATTTTCCAAAGGTTATTCAATTATGAAATGGTTTTGAAAACCACTTCTTTTTCGTGGGATATGATATGATTAATATTATATGATATTATGGATTATATATGAATGATTTTCATTATGTGAATGGTTGGTCTAGAATTATATATTCATCCAGTGCATTGTGTAACGATGTATATATCATGAGATAAAAATGAATGGAATTGTTAGTGAAACCAATTTAGTAAGGAAATCTATGAAACTATGAAATTATTTTGAGTGAACATTTACTAATATTATGGATTATGGAGTGAACCTAATCCACTATGATTTTCATAGATATCATTCTTGAATATTATCCAAATTATTATATATAACGACCCAAACTTTACATACATTGTTATTACATCAAAATTGAAGAACACTTATTACAACAGATAACAAAACCATGAAAGGACCATATAGGTATAGTGTCTTTAGAAATTGGGAAACATAAACAACTGGTTCATAAAGCTTCTACACTGTCTTCCATTTATTTCATCATATATATAGTTCCTTTTGGCATATCATACTTAATAACCTTCTTCCTGACCTGGGGAAAGAAAACATACAAAAGGATGAGCTCAAATTCTCAGTAAGGGTAAACAAAAGAAATATAAATCACATCAAAATAAAAACATAACATTTTGGAAATCTTACCCTACAAAATATATCATAATTTCATAACATGGGATAAATCATGGAAGTGAAATGTAATCCCAATAATCATCACTGAAAACATGAAACTTTGTGTAATACACACATAATCATATAGAATCATTTATTATTAGTCAAGAATCATTACCAAGAAAATCTTAGTGGACAAAGTCCATTTCTGAACCGAGTTAACTCCTAGTTTCAGTCCTGTTTCACTGAACTGGTATAACCTGTCGTTCCATCCATGTCAATCTCATGAGATATAAAATCTTTACTCAATACATTGGAGGGAGATATAGGTCCCACCCATCTCATAATTATACCATTCTTATGTGTGCCACAAAATCATAAACCATACATCATAGCATAACCTATGTAATAAAAATGGGAATCATAAACATCGTGACATCATAAAACAATTCATATATGATAAAGTAATTCATAAAAATAATTCCATCACAACATAATCAAATCAATGTAATAATAGAGATATAAACATAACCCTTTATTATCATAGATGGAAAATAATTTTGATAAAACACTTAAACTCCATTATTGAGGAAAATATCCTTTCTACATCAAAAACACTTTTCCTTTCTTAACATGTCATACAATTCAAAACTAAAATAAGTTGATTAAAAATAAACATGAAAACTTGTAAAGGAATCTTCTTGGAAATAATTTTTTAAAAAGCCATTCATGCCGTATAAGATAAAATAAAACATTATTCTCGTACTTTTGTTGGAATAGTCAAAAAGTACCTCGCACGAAAAACGACAAAAGATTCCTTTCATATATTTTTAAAAAAACTAACCGAAGGGTAAAATTGGATATAAAATATTTTATAAGGATATAAATTTTACATATTGAGGAAACATGGATGTGGATGATAAAATACACCCCAGGAAATTCCAAATTATAATCAATCTCAGATAAAAATGAGATTGTGATATTTCCCTTACCTTAGGTCTGGTTTGCTTCGTAAGGGACCAAACCTCCTCTATAATGATTTAAATAATGTTATTGACTTATTCTATAATCATACATATTTTTATGATATCATATATGGTCATATTCTTAGCTTCTTATTTGTAATATTTCATTACTACTTGTTATTCGGGTGTTTATTACTTTTTGTTCTCATGCGTGTTTTGTCGAATAAATTATTCTTCTTCTCTTTAGTTTATAGATACCTCATTTCCATAATTTTATTAGTGTAATATATATCATATTAATTCATTCAACTAATTTATATATTCATTATTAAATTAAGATCATGTAGAACGATTCGCATCACATCGTGGAGACAGTATTCCGTACGTAAGCACGAGCGATGATATCGTTACCATGATCATGGAATTGTATTGGAGTGTGTGTATACAATTTCAGAATCAATATCACCTTAAAAAAATCATATATAGTTATTATTTACACCATTATACCCATCCATGTAATGTGGTGGGGGAAAATAGATTACACCACGGCGTGGAGATGGTATTCCGTACGTACGCACGTGCGGTGATTTTGTTTTCCATAGGATGGATAGATGGTGAAATATGGTTGTTTCATACTTATAATAACATATCAGTATATGAGTGATACTGATGTTATTACTTCATCATGAAGCAACTAAAGAAGAAGAAGTGGAAGAAGAAATAAAGATGAAAGAATCGGTAACGGGCATTACCTCTTCTTTGAGGCACTTCTTTGAGACATCCTTTTAGGGCACTAAAATTGGTTTTTGAAGAAGACCAGGACCACTAGGATGTCTATAGGGAAGTGTAGAGGAGAAAGTGGTAGGGGTTGGCCGAGCTTGAAGGCTCAAATTGGTGTGAGGAGGAGAGGGAGGAGGTGCCCATTTATAAGGGAGGAGAGGGGCACCTTTGGAAATATAAGAAATATTAGTTTATATTAAATCCCAAGCCCACATAAAAACTTCCAAAATGACTCAAATCCTAAGATTAGATGATATAGGGTTTTAATCTCATCAACCAATAAAATTTAGACATGTTAGTAATTTATTTTAAACATTATCAACTTGATTTTCCTTTATTTATCAATTTAATTTTATTTGTGGTGATAATATTCTAAATTTTTAATTATTATAAATAATTACATATGTGTTGTGAATTTTCCAAAATTTGACACTGATGACATATTCGACCATATAAATTTTAATTTATAAATTTGAAATATGTTTGTTATTTTTAAACAATTTTATAATATGTTATTTTTATAAAATAACAATAGTTTCAATTTTGAAACTATTCATTTATTTGAATTTAAATAAAATATATACAGAAGATATGTTAAAACTAAATGCTTTAATATATCTAAAAAATGTCATATGTATCTAGAAAATTAGTGCAGCACATTAAATAGTTCATATAATATTTATTTTATTATTTTTAAAACCATTTATTTGATATTTTAATTAATAAAATAATTTTAACATCACTATTGTGTCATAATAATTGATACTTATTTTATCCCTAAAAATTCTAAATAAATTCCTATGATGTAGATAATTGTATTATATTTTTGGTGACTATTCATGTTTTAAGTTTCATGAAGTTTATCACTAAATTAAAATTATTATACTTATAAGATTTAAGAAAGTGACATGTTGTCACATTCTTTGGTTTTAATAATAATTAAATTCTTTTCATGGACAAAAGTCCATTAAATTAATCTAATCTGACCCTTAGGTGATATGGGTCGTCTTTTAGTCATCCAATAGAATTTTGGTAGGTGTTAGGGTAATTTTATAATCTTATATTTACCCTTAATTACCCGATTTACCTTTAACTATGGTAAATAAAATTTACCGTAGTTACTATCAAAATGCCCAAAACTAAAAAGTAGCATATTAACATAATTTTGACCCACTGATTCTAAATATGTAATCCATTTTTCAAAATTCAAAACATATAAGTCACAGTAATTAATTTAAAATAAATCTCATTGTTAAGAAAACAGGTTTTAGAAGTTAAAACATTGCCAAAGATTGAAATGTTGTTACCTATGAATTCAATGTGAAATTAATGCTAATGACATAAATTATATTAAATATTAAAAATATATTCTATTTTTACTTTAAAACCATTCAATATTATATTTTATGCATATAAATTATCTCAATGAAAAAATGTTGTTTTTAATTAAAAATTAGCGTATTTTTACTATTCATCAAAATATAAAAGTCATCAGAAAAATATCAAAAATTTATCCAAAGTAAATTTTTATACCCTGATTCAAAATAAGAGTTTTATTTTGTCAAATTGAACTTATAAACATGTCTTAACCTAGCTTTAATGTGGGTGCACCATCAAAAGGAGACAAAACTGTATTTTTTGAAAAAATACTTCTTTTGTCCAAAAAAACTGATTTTGATTTTATACCTCATTCTAAAAAATGTATAAGTTGAATTAAAATGTTATAAAATTAAAAATTCAGTTAATACTATTCATAATTCATATTTTTAATAATATTTTAATATCATATCGTTGTTTAGGGAAACTCAGTATTGCGTACGACGCAAGCTATTGAGGAAGGCTGCGGCTGCCTGTAAAGCAAGCCAAGCTAGTGTTGTGTGTAGTGAAAGATTCCTTTGATGATTTATATAACATAAAAACAAAACATTTCTCATAAAAGTCTTGGATGTTACATTCTCCCCCCCTTAAAATGAATTTCGCCCTCTAAATTCGTCACTTTGTAACAAACAGATGAGGACACCTCTCCCTCATCATATCCTCAAGCTCCCATGTAGCTTCTTCTATTCGGTGGTTCCTCCATAAAACTTTCACCAAGCGAGTGGTCTTGTTCCGTAGCTCTTTTTCACTACGATCTAGAATCTCTATCGGTTGTTCTTCATAATAAAAATCTTACTTCGGCGGTACAACTTCTTAGCTGAGTACATGTGAAGGATAAGGTATTTACTTTCTGAGGAGAGATACATGGAACACATCGTGAACATGAGAGAGATTCGGTGGAAGGGCCAATCGGTAAGATACCATTCCAACACGATCCAGTATTTCGAAAGGACCAATATATCTTGGGCCCATCTTCCCCTTCTTTCCAAATCTCATGACCATCTTCCAGGGAGATATTCGTGAGAACACTTTATCACCCACTTCAAACTCTAGGTCTTTTCTTCAGTTGTCGGCAAAACTTTTCTGTGGACACTGAGCTTCTCTTATGTGTTGTTGAATAGATTAGACTTTTTCTGCCATCTCATCAACAAGATCAGGTCCTAACAGCTTTCTTTCCCCAACTTCATCTCAGCAAGTTGGAGTCCTGCTTTTCTTTCTATATATAGCTTCATAAGGAGCCATCTAAATACTAGAGTGAAAGATATTATTATAAAAAAAATCCACCAATGGTAGATGTTGATCCAAACCACCATTGAAAACCATATAGCAAGTTATCAACATATCTTCTAGAGTTTGAATTTTTCTCTCAGACTGACCATCTGTCTGAGGATGATAAGCAGTGCTGAAACTCAACTCTGTATCCAGAGTATACTGATGACTTCTCCAGAACATTGAGGTAAACCTCAAATCCAGATCAGATATAATAGAATGTGGTACTCCATGAAATCTTACCACTTCCTTTACATATATCATGGAAATCTGATCCAAAGAGAAATCCTCTCTAATAGTAATGAAGTGTGCAGACTTTGTAAGACGATCAACTATGAACCAGATAGCATTATTGCCTATGGATGTTTTAGGGAGTCCTGTGACAAAGTCCATAGTGATGTTTTCCCATTTCCATTCAAGTATGGGTAATGGTTGTAACATCCCCTTAGACTTCTATCTCTCAGCATTAACTTGCTGAAAAACCATGCATCGAGAGACATATTCAGCAACATCTTTTTTCATTCCATCCCACCGGAAGTACTCTTCCAGGTCCCTATACATCTTCATGCTTCCAGGATGAATAGAGAATGAAGAACTATGAGCCTCATCCAGCAGCTCCTTCTTTAATTCTGGGATAGGAGGAACACAAACCCGATTCCAGAACTTTATTATCCCATCAAAATCAAGGTTGAATTCAGGAACATTTATCACCTTATTTTGTAACTCTACATCTTCTTTATGTGCCTCATTAATCTTCACATGTATAGATGGTTGAATATTAATTTGGGAAAGATATGATCTTTCCCCTTCCATTTTAATTCCAAGCTCCATCCTTTGTAAATCCATAAATATAGGATCTTTTGTGATCCTCATCGTGGATAAGCTAGCATGGTCTTGTCGAATTAATGCATCTGCCACATTGTTTGCTTTCCCATGGTGGAATTTAATTGAGTAGTCGTAATCCTTAATCAGCTCCAACCATCTTCTTTGGCGCATATTCAGCTCCTTTTTTGTGAAAATATACTTTAAACTTTTATTATCAGTATAAATGTCACACCTTTCTGCATAAAGATAATGCATCCAAATCATTAATGCATAGATTACCGCAACTAACTCCAAATCATGTGTTGGGTAATTCTGATCATTGATTTTTAACTATCATGAGGCATAAGTTATGACCATATCATTTTGCATAAGAACACACCCCAATCCCTTCATGGATGCATCACTATAGATCACAAACCATTCTTCACTACAAGGCAGTGTGAGCATAGGTGAACTTGATAAACTTCTTTTCAACTCCTTCAAATTCTCGTCACATTCCTCCATCCAAACATATTTAACTCCTTAACAAGTCAACATGGTGAGTGGATTAGATAATCGTGAAAAGTCTTTCACAAAACGTCGATAATATCCAACCAAACCAAGAAAACTTCGGATCTGAGTTACTATTGTTGGTCTCGACCATCTTTCGATAACCTCTGTTTTTGCTGGATCCACAGATATCCCCTCTTTTGAGATTATGTGACCCATAAATGAAACTTTTTGAAGCCAAAATTCACACATGGTAAATTTGGCATAAAGCCTCTCCTTTATTAGGGTCTTCAAAATAATTCTCAAGTGATCTTCATGTTCTTCCTTGCTCTTTGAATAGAAAAAGAATATTGTCTATAAAGACTACCACAAATTGATCAAGATAGTCTCTAAAGACTCTTTTCATTAGATCCATGAAGATAGCAGGGGCATTAGTAAGACCAAATGGCATCACTATAAATTCATAGTGTCCATACCTTCTACGGAAAGCCATCTTTGGCATATCCTCCCTTTTGACCCTTAATTAATGATAACCTAAATGAATATCAATCTTGGAAAAGTATTGAGCTCCGTGTAGTTGGTCAAATAAGTCATCAATGCATGGGTGAGGATATTTTCTCTTGAAAGTGATCTTGTTATGTTCTCGATAATCAATGCAGAGTCTCATTGATCCATCTTTCTTCTTAACAAATAGGATAGGTGCTCCCCAAGGTGACGCACTAGGGCATATGAATCCATTATCAATATTCTCTTGGAGTAGCTTCATCAATTCCTGCAAGTCAATTGGGGCCATTCTATAAGGTGACTTTGATATAGGCAAAGCACCTGGTAAGAGTTCTATTGAAAACTCAACTTCATGATTTGGTGGAAGACCCGACAATTCCTCTGGAAAGACGTCATCAAACACCCGTAAAATGGGCATATTATTAATCTCAAGTTTCTCACCAACCATTTGAGATAAATAACATTCATTCAGTGGAATCAAGACCCATAAGATGGAATAAATATCCACTGGAAGGTTATGTTCATCCTTGCATCGATAGACGATCATAGATTGATATGGAATATGAAATGTGACTTCCCTTATTTGGAAATTGATATGAAATCCATATAGAGAAATCCAATGAATGCCAATAATCACATCAAATTCCACTATAGGAAGGATCACAAGATTTGCAGGAAGCACTTTCCTAGAAACATCAATCGGGGAAGAATTATAAAATTCTGATGCGACTAATGTGCGATTAGGTGTTTTCACAGCTAACTCAACATCTAATTGTTGTGGTAATACGGTGATACCCTTAGAAAAATCTTCTGAAATAAAAGAGTGGGTGGATCATAAATCAAATAAAACATTTTCTACTTTAGAGTGGATAGTAAGTGTACCTTTCACTACATCGTTATCGTACTCCACATCGCTGATAGAAATTACATATGTCATTCCTTTTTCTTTAGAATTAAGATTCTGTTGATGTCAATCATCATCAACAAACCTTAGATTAGGGCATTTATTGTCATAATGCCCCATCTCCTTGCACTTGAAACATATAAGTGTAGTAGGTTCATTTTGTGTGACCCTTCCTTTGTTTTCATCATTAAACATCTTCTTCCCATCATTGTGGCATTCAAATGCCCGATGACCTTCCTTTCCACATTTGAAACATTTACTTGTCCTTTTAAGACAACTCCCTCCATGTTTGTTTCCACAATTTGAGCATAAGGGAAATATCATCTTCTTTTCAGTGTGCTCTTTAGATTTTCCTTTGAATTCCATTTTCCTCTTCTTATCAAACCCATATGACTGATCGGTTACTCCAATCTCCATCTCAACTTTGAGATAACATAGAATGATTTCCTCATAGCTATTGAAGTCCCTTATGGCTAAGGCCCTTATATGACTTGGTTTTAAGACACTAAAGAATCGATCGATCTTACTCTCAGGTTGGATAATAATACCAGAAGCATACCTTGAAAGTCTTGTAAATTTTTTTTCATAGGTACCAACAGATTTATCATCCTTTTGCTTCAGTTCAAGAAACACTTTCTCCATCTTTGTTCAGAGAATACGAGGGAAGTACTTATTGAAAAAAAAGTTCTTGAACTCGTCCCATTCCATGGACTCAATTTCATATATTTGCATCGTATTCTTGATAATATTGCACCATTTATCTACATCACCTTCCAAACGATACACTACTAATATGACTTTATCATGTTCATAACATTGAAGAACTGAAAATATCTTTCCAGTAGTACTAATCCATTGTTTAGCAACTAATGGATCGGTAGACCCGCTGAATGAAGGTGGACACCGCCTCATAAGGGATTCAACAAAATTTTTCTCCTTCCTTTGCTCGTTTGGATGTCCTGCATGATTCATAGCTTTAGAATGTTGTGTGAGAATGGCTACAAGATTTTCCATTCAAGCTCCCATAACGTTTGGTTGCTTAGGGGGACAATTATTTCATTGCCTGTCGCATTCCGCATTAACATTGTTCCTTCAGGATCCAGCCATTGATTAAAAACAAGAAGAATAGTGTGAGCAACAATAATTATAATAGGAAAACAACATAATAAAGAATAAAATTTCACACATAAGGTTTTATCCTAGGTTATTCATGGCCATTTTTAAAACACTAATATTGTGTTCTATGCTTAGACTTATCCTTTGGGTTTTTACTAAGGCTTTCACATCCTAGTTTCCAACGGTTGAATATACCTTTCCTCTGATACCAACTATAATGACCCAAACTTTACATACATTGTTATTACTTCAAAATTGAAGCACACTTATTACAACATATAACAAAACCATGAAAGGAGCTTATAAGTATAGTGTCTTTAGAAACAGGGAAACATAAACAACTGGTTCATAAAGTGTCCACACTGTCTCCCATTTTTTTCATCATATATAAAGTTACTTTTGGCATATCTTACTTAATAACCTTCATCGTGAACTGGGGAAAGAAAACATACAAAAGGGTAAGCTCAAATTCTCAATAATGGTAAACAAAAGAAATATCAATCACATCAAAATAAAAACATAACATTTTGGAAATCTTACCCTGCAAAAGAGATCATAATTTCATAACATGGTATAAATCATGGAAGTGAAATGTAATCCCAATAATCATAACATGAAACATGAAACATAGTGGCATACACACATAATCATAGAGAATAATTTATTATTAGTAAAGACTCATTTCCAAGACTATCTTAGTGGACAAAGTCCATTTCTGAAGCGAGTTCACTCCTCGTTTTAGTCCTGTTTCACTGAACCGATATAACCTACCGTTCAAGCCATGTCTATCTCATGAGATATAAAATCTTTACCCAATGCATTGGAGGTAGTTATAGTTCCCACCCATCTCATAATTATACCATTCTTATGTGTGCCACAAAATCATAAACCATACATCATAGCATAACCCATGTAATAAAAATGGGAATTGTTAACATCGTGACATCATAAAATTCATATAAGATAAAGGAATTCATAAAAATAATTCCATCAAAACATAAACATATTAATTTAATAATAGGGATAGAAATAACCATTTATTACCTTATATGGAAAATAATATTGATAAAATACTTGAACTCCATTCTTGAAGAAAATGTCCTTTCTACTTCAAAAACACTTTTCTTTTCTTAACATGTCATACAATTCTAAACTAAAAGAAGTTGATTAAAAATAAACATGAATCCTTGTAAGGGAATCATCTTTGAAATAATTTTTTAAAAATACAATCATGTTGTATAAGTTAAATGAAAACATTCTTCACGTACTTTTGTCAGAAAAGTCAAAAAGTACTTCATATGAAAAACGCCAAAATATTATTTTCATATATTTTACAAAAAACTCAACAAAGGGTAAAATTGGATATAAACTATTGTAGAAGGATATAAATATTACATATTGGGGAAACATGTATGTGGATGATAAAATACACCCCAGTAAATTCCAAAGTATAAACAATCTCGGATAAAAATGAGATTGTGATATTTCCCTTACCTTAGGTCCGATTTGCTTCGTAAGTGTCCAAACCTACTGTATAATGATATAAATAATGTTATTGACTTATTCTAGAATCATATGTATTTTTATGATATCATATATGGTCATATTCTTAGCTTTTGATTAGTAATATCTCATTACTACATGTTATTCATGTGTTTATTACTTTTTGTTCTCATGCGTGTTTTGTCGAATAAATTCGTATTCATTTCTTTAGGTTATATATACATTATTTACAGAATGTTATTAGCGTAATATATATCATATTAATTCATTCAATTCATTCAATTCATTTAT
This sequence comes from Viscum album, assembly GCA_963277665.1. Classification (NCBI taxonomy): domain Eukaryota; kingdom Viridiplantae; phylum Streptophyta; class Magnoliopsida; order Santalales; family Viscaceae; genus Viscum; species Viscum album. The sequence goes on along the minus strand of OY728157.1, from coordinate 1,069,592,215 downwards.
ATATTCATTATTAAATGAAGATCATGTAGAACGAGTCACATCACATCATGGAGACGGTATTCTGTACGTACGCACGAGCGATGATATCATTTCCGTGATCGTGGAATTGTATTGGAGTGTATGTATACTATTTCAGAATAAGTATCACCTTATAATAATTATATATAGTTATTATTTACACCATTATACCCATCCAAGTATGTTGGTGGGGGGAAATAGATTCCACCACGGCGTGGAGATGGTATTTCGTACGTACGTACGCGCAGTGATTTTGTTTTTCGTAGGATGGATAGATTATGAAATATGGTTGTTTCATAATTATAATAACATATAAGTATATGAGTGATACTTATGTTATTATTTCATAATGAAAAAACTAATTAAGACGAAGTGGAAGAAGAAATAAAGATGAAAGAATCGGTAACGGGCTTTACCTCTTCTTTGAGGCGCTTCTTTGAGACCTCCTTTTAGGGCACTATAATTGGTCTTTGAAGAAGACCAGGACCTCTAGGACGTCTCTAGGGAAGTGGAGAGGATAAACTGTCCACGTTTGGCCGAGATTGAAGGCTCAAATTTTTGTGAGGAGGAGAGGGAGGAGGTACCCTTTTTTAAGGGAGGAGAGGGGCACCTTTAGAAATATAAGAAATATTAGTTTATATTAAATCCCAACCCCACATAAAAACTTCCAAAATGACTCATATCCGAAGATTAGATGACATAGGGTTGTAATGTCATCAACCAAAAAAATTTAGACATGTTAGTAATTTATTTTAAACATTATCAACTTGATTTATCCGTATTTATCAATTTATTTTTATTTGTGGTAATAATATTCTAAATTTTAAATTATTATAAATAATTACATATTTGTTGTGAATTTTACATAATTTGACACTTTATGAAATTTTAGACCATATAAATTTTAATTTATAAATTTTAAATATTTTTTATATTTTCAAACAATTTTATAATATGTTATTTGTATAAAATAGAAATAGTGTAATTTTTGAAACTATTCATCTATTTGAATTTAAATAAAATATATAAAGAATATATGTTCAAACTAAAAGCATTAATGGATCCATAAAATTTCATATGTATCTAGGAAATTAGTGGAGCACATTAAATAGTTTATATATTATTTATTTTAATATTTATAAAACTTTTTATTTGATATTTTAATTAATAAAATAATTTCAACATCACTATTGTGTCATAATAAATTATAATTATTTAATCACTAAAAATTATAAATAAATTCCTATGATGTATATAATTGTATTAGAGTTCTGGAGACTATTCATGTACGACGTTTCATGAAGTTTATCACTAAATTAAAATTATTATACTAATAAGATTTAAGAAAGTTACATGTTGTCACATTCTTTGGGTTTAATAATAATTAAATTGTTTTCATGGAAAAAAGTCCATTAAATGAATCTAATCCGACCCTTAGGTGATATGGCTCGACTTTTAGTCATCTAATAGGATTTTGGTAGGTGTTTGGGTAATTTTATAGTCTTATATTTACCCTTAATTACCCGATTTACCTTTAACTATGGTAAATAAAATTTACCGTACTTACTATTCATAATGCCCAAAAATAAAAAGTATCATATTAACATAATTTGGAACCAATTATTATGAATATGGAATCCATTTTTCAAAATTCAAAACATATAAGATGCAGTAATTAATTTAAAATAAATCATGTTGTTAAGAAAATGGGTTTTAGAAGTTAAAACATTGCCAAAGATTGAAATGTTTTTACAAATGAATTCAATGTGAAATTAATGCTAATGACATAAATTATATTAAATAGTAAAAATATATTCTATTTGTACTTTAAAACCATTCAATATTATAATTTATCCATATAAATTATCTCAATGAAAAAAAGTTGTTTTTAATTAAAAATTAGCGTATTTTTACTTTTCATCAAAATATGAAAGTTATTAGAAAAATATCAGAAAATTTTCCAAAGTGAATTTCTATACCTTGATTCAAGAGAAGAATTATATTTTGTCAAATTTAACTTATAATCATGTCAAAAACTAGCTTTAATGTGGGTGCGCCATCAAAAAGCGGCAAAACTGTATTTTTTGAAAAATACTTCTTTTATCCAAAAAACTGATTTTGTTTTTATACCTCATTCTATAAAATGTATAATTTGAATTAAAATGTTATAATATTCAAAATTCAGTTAATAATATTCATAACGGCTAGTTTTAATAATATTTTAGTAGCATATCATTGTTTATTGAAACTCGGTATTGCGTATGACGCAAGCTGTCGAGGAAAGTCGCAGTTGCGTGTATAGCAGGCCAAGCTAGTGTTGTGGGTAGTGAAAGATTCCTTTGATGATTTATATAACATAAACACAAAATATTTCTCATAAATGTCTCAGGTGTTATATTATATATACTTATGTGTATTCCTAAAATCTATTTCTTATGCTAACATTATGATCTACTGGATGATTTTATTTGATTCCATTATGATTCATGTGTTGTGAAATAAAAATTATTATGTAATCACCAAATATATTAATCTATGTTATGAAATGTGTGGTTTTAAAATAAAAATATTATGTTCTTATTCCTTTATACAATTTTTACGATTATGTGATAATTAATGTCTCCCTTGTTTACCCTTACTATGAAACTGATATAAAACATTCTTATATTTCCCATACATAAGATATGGTGAAATTTTTTATGTATGATATATATTATAAGATTGAAATTTTTGTAGAATATTTTGTATATGATTTATTTCTTATATGAATAAGTTGTTTATGTCTCCATGCTTCCAAATGCAGTAGACCAATATGATCTTATAATGGTAATGAAGAGCCACATCACTATGTATTGGATACTCAAGGAAACAATTTCACCTTGTCATAAAAATATATATATGCACCCGATACATAAAATTAATTTTTTGATAAAATCTGTATTATATAAAAAATATATAAATTATATAAATTATAAAACATGTTTATCAATTATAGTAGGTGTAAATAATGTGACACACAAATAATTATTATTATATATTACAAAAATAAAAAACAAATAAATAATTATTTAAAAATAACAATATATCATCCATTACCTCCATATTTATATCCATACCCCTCAACGTTAATCTATTCATCTTCATCTTTTCCATCATAAATTTCCATTCATGTTTCATTTTCATGATCCCTTATAATTTCAATGTCACTGGTTATATCCCTGACATTATCAACAATATAATCCCTTGAATATGGGGTCCTATCGTCAATATATGAATCTCTTTGATGAAAATATATATTTGGATATGTTTCTTGAGAATTTTAAATATTTTTCACTTCAAAAGTGACACATTAATTTTGATAAACCGATTTTAACTATCATGAACCAACCTTATTTACATTATACGTTGATACCTAAGTAAGCCCACAAATATCCCTAAGGTAATTCTCAATACCCATGGGTTGGAGACAAGAATGTGTCATAATACCAAGATCATCTGGTACTATTATTTTGAAAACACAATGTAAGATAAACAATAAAAGGTACTATGTCAACACACCTCGTCTAGAATGTACCATAACAAAATAGGTAAAAAATATCGAAATATTAAATCATAAAAACAAAACATATTTCAAGAAAAAAATTAGAAAACCGATGTAAAAACTAGATCACATTTCTATTGATCACCTCAATCTATCCATGTCCCATAAATCAAGTATGTCTACATCCTCTAAGAGGTTCTTCCAATTTACATCAACTACACATAAGATAATCTACAATCACTCAAAGAAAAATTTATAGTGTTGGATAATAATCCTATAATTGTATCACCAAGTATTCAGTAATAAACTATACATAAAATAAAACATTTATTCAATCAATTTAAATAATTTAAGGAATGAAACTTCATTTATATATTTTCAACAAAACATAACTTCAAATAAAATAGGAGGAAAGTTTATATAAACAATAGTAAATTGATATTTTATATATATATTTTATAGTTTTTTTTAGAAGAATATTATAGGTCTATAATCAATGGAATGTACAATCATCTTAAAAAATAAAAGAACCATGTTCATAATCGCTAAGTTGCATTAGTTTCTAGATGTAGGATCATCAAAAATGTTAATAATTATCATGGATTGTGATTTTTGTGGATAGTAACATAAATACTACATTAGAGGGTGTAATATTGAAATTGAATAAAAATACTATATGGGGACCAATCATGGGATATCATTAAGATCATGTTTTAGATAGTTTTGTCATCAATAATACCATTCTAGGGAGACATAGATCAAGCGTGATTGTCCTAAAAACACTAACTAATCAAGATCAAATCTATACCAATAAATAAATCTACAATTGGGAAATAAATAATTTCAAATAATTTCATCAATCATAATTAAATTTCCTATTTTTTATTTTAATATTGATTTTCGTTTTAAAAACCTTATCATAGGTTTTCATCAATTCATGTATTTTCAATCATCTTTCATTTCAATCCAATTATCTAAATAACCATATCAAATAAATTCCCCAAATCTAATTTTTAATCAAGAATGAGTTATTATTAAATACACCTTATAATTGAAATTTCATTAAAATGGGGATTTTCAAAAACACTCTTCCCTTTTTCAAATATACGTCAAATCATCTAAAATGTTTTTGTTGAAGTCAATTAAAAATTAATTTCAAATAATTCAAGAAATTTCAGATTCATTTGTGGGGTAATGAATTTTTTAAAAAAATTACATTAATAATTCTATCAAATAAATCGAAAAAATGTGAAAACCAATGTGAATAGAAGAATGAAAACCATGAAATCATCCTAAAATGAGGATCCATAAAAATTGAGATTAATCCCATCAAAAACATGACAATATCTCACATTATATGATGAATAGAAGTGGAGATCCAATGAAACCATTCAATAAGATATTAAATTACCATAAATTGAACAAAAAAACAATATCACTTCAATCCACAATGATAAGAGGATTATATAGCCAATTAAACTTCTAGGGAGCCCTTAAAAGAAAGGAACTGTGATTTGGTTCATGTGGGGTGTTCTGAATCTTAATTATGGGTCTTTGTATTTTTAAATAAATTATAGAGTAATTAAAAAATGGTCATGTTTTGGGGTAGGTGCACATGGTTAATATTAACTATGTTCCCCTACTGTATTCCCCTAATAAAAATTTTTATGGGGTGCATGGTTTGTTCAAATGGTTAAAAATTTTATAAACAAACCATCTAGAAATCACTATCCATAGAATGCATGATTTGCAGGGTTGGGAGCACTATTTGGAAAAAAAATTTAATCATCCATGAAAAACACCAAACTGATCAAAATTTGTAAAATATTATTTAAATAAAACCAATTAATGACCCCATAATGGAATGATCAAAATAGTGGTAATAAATTACATGGATGAAGGTAAACCATTTTATATCCCCCAATCCATAAAATCATTATATAATAAAAAATCATACTAGATGATTCATGTTCAAAGAGTTGATGACACCTCTCTTACATCAGTTCTGTAAATTCACAATCCCCCGGATAATTAAAACATTTACATTATAGAAAAAAACTAATGTATCATTTTCCCATGAAGAAAAGTTATCACATAATCAAAATAATTTACCAGATTCTCAGTGACAGATAAATTCGGTTCAACATCAATATCATCCCAACTAGGGACATGAGAAGGCCTTGATTGATTCTTACTGAGATATGATACCTGAAACAAAATGTTATTCAGTGTTAAATATGATGGAATCTCTAAATAATATACCACATTCCCCAATTTATAAACTAAATCAAAAGTACTAAAAAACCCTAGTGTAACCTATCATTATTTCCAATTCCATCGGTCTCCCAAATGATGTTAATCTCAAAAAAACCACTAGTAACCAATAAAAAAAATCCAATGGTCATCATTGATTATTAGTATACAATTAATATTGGTTATTTCCAATCACCATTACATGATTAATGAACTAAATATTTATCATCATCCCTTAGAGAAAACATGATCCATCCAAGTATGCATCCCAAATATCTGACCCAAGAAATGAGGTTTATATCTCATGAAAACAATGGACTAAAAAGGATTCATCCTAATAGTGTACCAGTAACTATTTTTATTAGAAAACATAACTATCCCTTTGTGGACATCCCAATATCCCCAAAATTCATGATTTTTAGAATATATCATATAATCTATTATCAATGCATTGTATTTTGTATTTTCATCCATCTATAAATGATATATTGTGATAAAATGCAACTGGAGTCCCCTTGGCTCCAAGAGGCCTCTCCAAAAACGATATGTGTACTAGGGATACCTATTATTTACTATAATATATGGAACACCATTGAATATGAAAATATATATAAATTATAGAGGTATCATGTCATCGATTATTTTTGTACCTCGAATGGGTATAAAGTGAGCCTATTTGGTCAACTAAACGATCACAACACATATTTTATTCTTCAGTCAATGGGTATTTGGAATCCCAACCACATAGTCCATCAAAATATCATGCGACATCCATGTCGTCACCAAAAGGTGATAAATGAATCATTATGTTTTCTAATACATGGAATTAACTATTTTGAATGTAAAGTAGTGAGAAACAATGTGAATGAGTTATTAACTCATACATTGACTCCAAATACCAAGATGTATAATATAGAAAACCATTGTGATATTTATGTGAACCACCCAATATGAACTATTAATGACTCATATCATATAATTTATCATGAAAACATTATTACATAACTATTTTGGAATCATTGGATACCTTATGAAAAAACTACCACCCAACAATGTTCTCCCCACCATAAAGAGAGACCTTTATTCCACATAATTCATCATTAACATGATTCTCCCAATGAATCATCTGAATAATTAATGAGGTCCATTGAGTCATTTATAAAAAAACATTGTATCATTATCACATACTCCAAACAAAACACTTCAAATAGAGCCTTAATATTCCCATATTCTGATTGTTCATTCATGGACGTGGTCATAAGATTCCTATTCAATGAATGATAAATTAAATTTCCCTTTCCAGTAGTGTAGAAATTTTCAATATAAGAAGACTGTATGTACTCTAACTAATGAATCTATCATAAGATCAAATATTTCTTTTATAGAATATATATCTCTATCTTTTGTTTTTAGAATAATTGGTAAATATTTCACTAAAATGTTAAAGACAACATCTCATATAATCTTGATTCACAACAGCGAGTTTTACATAATTGGAAGGATATTTATTATCTTCTGAAAAAACCTATTAAAAACTATAGTCTACGAAATGATCATGCAACTTTATGAGGTTTTTGAAATCAAAATGTGATCCATAAATAAGACCACATATCCCTGTCCAACCTCTAGAAAAGAAAACACCTATAGAAATGTAAAAACATGTTTTAAATTATAAAAAAACTCTAAAATCTATCATCCCAAAAAAATTTCACTACATTCTGAGTGTGAGTGGATATCAAAGATGCTAGCTTCAAGAAATCATTTACAAAACAATTCTAGCACATCTACATTCCCCTAAATATCAAAATATCAAATACATTATGAGGTTGATCACATGTGATAACAATATAGAACATCTTATTATCAAATAAAATACCATTTCTACAACCATGAATCATAAGAAAATCACATCCCAAATCTATAAATCAAATTTTAATGATTTCTGTACCATGTTTATCTCTAAATACACAAATCACTTCTCTATGATAAAAAAGATGGTCCTCCTCAAATTTAGAGTAACAATTGATATCATCCATAAATACCACTATAAACATGTCATGTTACTCATGTATTATTATTTTCCCTAGTTCTATAAAAATTATAGTGTATTTTTTTGACCAAAGGAGATAATATGATAATAATAATGAAAGATCCTATTCTTGAAGGTAATATTTTGAATTTCTATCTCATTATTTCTAAACTGATGACAACCAGATAAATTATTGATCTTTAAAACCCACTTAACCATGCTCAACTGGTTAAAATGATCATCAATCCATGGAATTGAATATTTTTTCTTTCATATTTCTCTGTTTTGTATCTTTGAATCCAATTATAGACGATGTTTTATATCATGTTTCATCATAAGAAGAATAAGATCCACCCATGTTGACATAATCGGGCATGTGAATAATTTCTATAACAGATCATCGAACAAATTCACTATTATGTTTAGTCGAACTTGTGCTATACAATAAGGTGTAAAATTCATTGAATTCCTAATAGGTACTAAATCAATTGATTACCATACCTCTCATACTAGTGTAATTATTGGTAATCAAAAAGGAAGATCACTAAAAAAATATGACCAAAAATAAAGGGAGATCAATTCTTATGGATTCATGATCCATGTCAAAAAGAATCAATGATATTATCCAACCCAAATATAGATAAATAAGTATTACTCTACTCAAAATCAGGTCTCATTCTCACTAGAAAACACAGAACACCACATTAGGTATAATAGTAGAGGCATTCTAAAGATAAAAGTCAAATCAAGACTTCTGATAAATTAACCAATCTGTCAAAGAAATTACACCATGCAATTTCATACCGAGAACCAAAATGATACAGGTAAGAACAATCTGTAATAAAGAGAAAACCCAATAGGTAATGTGGATAACCTTCAATCTCATTATTTTAAGGGCCATAGTAACATGTATCAAGTATGAAAAAATCTCCATTGGATTTTGTAGTATGATTACCAAATGATTTATAATAAAGGGTTGACATTCAACTTTTTCAGTGTAATATAATATAAAATATGAACCAATACTAATGTAGCTTATCAGTTATTCTAGACCAATATGAGGTTTCTATATATACATTTCCATTATCTGAATAATAATTGATTCTAATGCCAATGTTTATAGCCCATTAGTTAATGAATTATATTATTGGACTGTAATATTTGGCGGTCCTGATGTGATCATTTCATTATACGAGGTAGAAAACATATAGAAAAAGTTCTATTAGTTTCTAGAATTACCTCTTGAACTACTAATATTTAGTGCCTCATTATAAGAACACTTGGAATCCCAAACCATTCAAAACATATAGAAATCATTTTAATTAAATTAGGAACTCCATGAGTTTTTGATTACACCAACTATCGAGAACCACCGTGAGACTCCTCAAAATTTAAATGAACTCATAAAACATGCACTATTATAATAATTAAGAGTTTCAACACTGAAGTAATATATTTTTTATTCTAAATAATAAATACTCTATCCAAAATGTCAGCATAATATTTAAGCGTCAAAAAGAATATTTGCGGTTAGATACTAGCTTAAATACCCATAACAAATATTTTAACCTCCAATTTCTTGTTAATCATTACATCACGATAAATCTAAACATTCTTAGGAAAGGATATTTCATACTGAATCATTATCCTATCACATTGATGGATTATATGAAAATCTATATAGATTTAAAAATCTAGAAATTCTAGAGAAAAATAATCATTTAAAATAACTATAAACAATTTCTAATCAAATATCTCATGATTCTTCTCTATCATAGACTAATACCAATACATAATAATTGGTACTTGAATATTAATGGTAAAACACACCAACCTATATATCTTATATAATTTTAAATATCTCATAAGACACCTATATATTTTTTAATTAATCCTCAACCTCTCAAGGATCGTTCAATCAATGTAAAGATGGTGGTTTCTAATGAATAAACTGGTGATAATGATCTCCAGATTTATCCCATTGGGGAGTCACTACCCAATAATGAATTTGAATATGTCTGGGTACTTATCCATGATCTTGGATAGAATAAAACACTATCAAAACAAGATTCTTATCTGATAGGGGATTCATTCGTTTTCATTCAATAGATGAATCCCCATGTGACCAAATGAAACATTTTCCTAGTGTCATGATTATAAAAAACATAAAAAAATTAAACTAAAATATCACTATGATTACAAGATTCATCATGTAAACCAATAGATATAAGGAAATAAATTCTATCAACTAGGATTCATATATAATGGATTTAAAGATACTCATCTAAAATTGGGGAGAAGAATAAAATCAAAACAAATTATCCCTTAATGAAAATTTTCTTAAACACCCATGCCTTCTCAATGATTTTTATGATGAGTTATCCCTAGAAACTCACGTGTTTCATGATGTATATTATAATTTATCTTCCACTATTTTTTGTAAAACCCATTCCTAATTGATATTGATATGAATCCAGGTACTAGTTTTCAAATATAACATCATCAATGGAACAATAAATATAATGATAAAAATATATAAAAACCATTGTAATAAGTTGATTGAATCTCCTCCAGTCACATACATAACTCCAGTTCCCACGAATCAAGTAAATCTACGTCTTCTAAGAGGTATATTTCTTTACTTGATCCTAGGAAAATAAAATCTATAAAGACTGGATGAAATTTTTTTGGTGTGAGATAAGAATCCAATTATGGTATCACCAAGTGTTCCATTATAAATTAGATAACAAATAACCAATTTAGGAATTAAATTTAAATAAAACTATATATGGAATTGTTTTTAAATATTTTTGTAAAAATAATATTAAAATCACATGTATGGAAAATATGTTTTAAAATACCTAAATAAAAACTTTTAAAAACAATTTTACCTAAAATAGTTGGAATAAATAAAGAAACTCTATTATCAATGGGATGTATAATAATATCATAAAAAACATATCACCATTCTCATATTACTTGAGGTACCTTAGTTTCTTGAAATAAAATATTCACACATCATAATAATCACCATACAACAACATTATTTTTCATTGACACATGAACACCCCATTGGAGGAACAACTATGAGAAATAAATCAACACCCCATTAGTGTCCCCAACATGGGATATGATGATAAAATTGGATTGTTAGTTTTTTATTCATCAATAAAATTATAGTGAGTTAGAGTCCTTGCATTCATACCCTATTAGAATTTGACTAATCATGCTCATATGTGCTTCAACCAATTTATATATCATGGGGAAATTAATTCATCAATAAAAAATCAATTTCCCAAATTTGGTTTTCAATACGTATTTTAAATTTCAAAACCATGAAATATATTTTAATCAATTGATGAATTTTAAATCATCTTCAGTTTTAATCATATTTTCTAAATAATCATATAATATCAATTCATCAAATCCAGATTCTATTCATTTCATCATTTTCATAAAATCCAACCAACAATTTAAATTCCATTTAAATTATGGTTTTTTAGAAACACCATCTCATTTTTATATCATACACCAATAATCTCAAATTTAGGAACATAGATCCATTAAAAAATTATTTCAAAATATTCGACCAATTTAAATTTTCAATTATATGTTAATGAATTATTAAATCACCTTACATTAATCATGTTATGAAATCAACACCCACATTATTAGATCTATTTAGAATAAAGGTGAATGAGATCATGAAACCATATATAGAATCAAGATTCATTAAAATAGAGATTATATCCATCAATAACATGATGATCTCTCTGTCTCTTATAAAGAGACAATATTATAATTGTATAAATCATATGATGGGATATTTAATTAACATAAGGATATCCAATGTGATCATTGGTTATATGATATGAAAATTGAAGAGGTTTGGAGATATAATGATTCATATATTTAAGCTATGGAAGAAAGGAAAATAAATTACTATTGAGTGGGTATATTTATAATCATGAGTTAGGGAGGCGATCTTGTGAATTTTTATTAAATTTTCATTGAAATTAAAAACCAGGCACATAGTTTTTTATATATGTTTCATGGTTAGATGTAACTATACTCCATAACCATGTACCCCTAACAGAGTATTGGATGGGATGTTTGGTGTGTTCACACGGTTAAACTATACATGTTCAAATATTGGAAAACCCACTATCCGTAAGGTCTATAGTTTTTTGGGGTAACAATAATGTTTCAACAAATCAGTAAAAAAACAATGAAAACCTCACAAAGATAAAATTTATTTTTTGAAAAATCTAAAAAAAGAAACCCGGATCATATCAATGATTTATCAAAATAATGTTCAAGATGTACCGGAAATAAGGACATGATATTTTATTGGCAAAATATTTCATTTTTATTACACTCAATTATTCATTTATGTAATGTAAAAGAATATGGAAATTTTATAATAAACATGATATTCATGAAAATATGTGTATTTTTTTCGAATAATATAAGATTTCATTTATGTGTATATCAATGATTCTTGGTTTTGGATGACCATGTAACCCCTAATATGTATCATAACAACAATATTTGACCATTAATACATATTTTTATCCCAAATAACATAACTCAATCACATAATATATTACTCCATATAAGTCAACCCCAATTTAATTATAATAAGATACATTCACACAATAAGTACAATTAATTTGGATTTTTATTCTATGTATGTTCTTGAATGAAAACAAAATACATAAACCAAATATTCATTTATAAGATATGAATAATTAGGACGGTAGACTCTCTACACGAATAATCAAATATCAATTTTATATTGATGTTCTAATACCTCTGTAAATAAAAAATTATGTAATTATATATAAAATAGTATTTTGATTTCATACATTATATCATATATAGTTAAATATAAAAATATTTGAATCCATAGGGGATCCTTTTTCTATTGACATTCATCAATAGTGGATGGTGTAATTCTTGTGAATTTTATTTGATATGATCATAATACTTTCTACAAAATAATATAAATTTAAATTTAATAATTATTTTGAAATATATAATTAATTACATACTACCCAAATCATGACATTTTATCACAATTGAGTATAATATATTTATCATCTCTATGTAGTTTATCATATGAAAGTCATCATCCATGATGAAAAATAAATCCAACATTAGGATGATTAAATACTACAAATAGATGGAATGAGACATCATCCTTATTTCTATCATTACATGTAAATAAATTTTACTTAAAAGTATATTTAGATAGATAATAATAAGATAAATATTTTGAAATATCCTCTTATATGTACACAATTTCAATTCACCCTTCCACAGATATTTAGCTATTTACCTTCTTCTCCAATACATGTTCATATTTCTCTAATGGGTAAATTCTTTTGAATTTTAGAAGCCCTCAAAATTTAGCATCATATTTAAAATTAAATATTAAATTTCTCATTGATTCAAAAAAAGTTAGTATAAATATTTTTATTTATTTTTCATTAACATAGAATAATTTTTTACCATGGTCAATAAATCATTATATGTTGATGAGGAATAAATTTATTATAATAAATACAATATTTCAAACAAAACATCCCATATTGAATAAGTAAATATCTAAATGAGGAAAATATGTTGAAACCATTTCATTATGACATGACAATAATGAATATTTATCCCAACAATATGTTTATTTCTGATGCTGTGTGAAAAATAAAAATCCTAGTCATATGATAGTCTCAAATAAAAAATATAATTTATATTATTTATCAACATTATTTACAATATTTATAATATGTATATGTATTTATTATATTTTTAAAGAATTAAATTTAAAATAACTCTAGTTTGATATGATTAAAAATTTGGGTAATTTCTCACCACTCCATTATAGTGTATTGGTTTTTGTTTGGTGTGTCCAATATAAAATTAAATATTATATAGATACATTCCATTTAATGATTCATAAAATTTATCATGTTACAAATCAAAAAAATCAAAAAAATATGTAATCTCTTAAAAATTCATCCCTTTTCCAATTATGATGTCACACAGAACCACCTACTTTTTATTGGTATATAGTATGTTCAAAATTTACATGAGGTAATGTAGAGAAAAAAGACATTAACTGAATAACTGAAATAAAATATAAAGGTTCATATCATTAAATTATACATTTATAATATAATTTTTATTCCATCATAATATGAGGTATGTTGGAAGGAATATCCGAATATAGGTAAAAATGAAATAATATAATACAAAAATAAGAATATTTTCTTTATTGTTATACATGTATTATGAAAAAGATTATGGAAGATGTCTATTACATCTATATAACATACCATATGTTAGAAAGTTTCTAGTTATCCATAACATGGAAGCTATATGTAAAAAATTATGATCCTTAATTACATCAAATATAGGAGCACAGTCATCCAAAAATTAAATTAACTAATCAATATAGGGGATCAAATAAATATCAAATTTATTCTTTTGATTTAATATAATTTTTAACACAAAATATATCTAAATGTTTCTTTCATCAACATATAAGGAGGTTTATTGTATGATGTTATCAAAATAGGCTAATATTAATATTAAAAATTGTACACACCAAAAGGATAGAAACTGTCAATAGAAATACCCAATGTCACCTTACGATTCACTAAAGAAACAGATGGATGCACCATATCAATGAATTTCCAATAATCAACATCATTAGAATTATCTAATATTTTATCAATGAAAAACTTATACTAATTCTATGTTATCAACGAAGTATTTTTTCGATACATAACTTTTCATTTTAGCCTATATGTAATTGGAATTTAAATCATCTGTTTAATATGAATTTGTATATATTCTTCTTGATGTACCACTTTATACCACTTTTTTATAATTTTGGAAAATAAATAACAAATCATATTCACCATAATATAAGATAAACTTATTTGTACATGCATGTATCATTTCAATTAAAAGACACAAATCACGGACTAGCTTTTTCTATATATAAATATTTATATTAAATGTTTTGGGTTCAATGAATAATTTTTTTCCTACGAAAATATTCGATTAAAATAATAAGTTGGAATTAAAAAAACAGATTTATTAGCCATAAATGTTGTACAAAATAAATTTTTTATCCAAGTTATTGGATATAAGGCTTCTTTATAATATTACAACAAGTCATATCTTCCAAATTGTTCTAATTCATGATAAAATTTTCATTTTGATTTTCTATTTATTGTAATAATGATCTAAATGCATATTGTACTAAATTATGAAATTTTTATGATTTTTAAATAAATTCGATATAATATTTAGTTTTATTTAGCTTGTTAATAACCAAATATGAAATCATATCAAAAACCTAAACGTAATTATATAATCTCAAATATTATTAAACATTTCATATATTTTGAGACCACACATCTTACACTCACTCATAATAGATCTATCCAAAAAATTTATGGATTCAATGATGAAAATGATATATGTTCTTTAACACCCACAATGTTGGACGAACTTGTAGTATGATCAATCTAATTAAAAAAACTATTAATACGATCACAATCATGAAATAAAAATAGTTTTAATTTTACTAGGTCCATAATTTTATAAAAAAATAATTTTTTAGGTTTCTTTATAAATGATTAAAAATGTAATTACCAAATTAAATAAGATTTATAAAAATTTATTTTTATTAAAATTAAAAATTATTTTTGATATATAGAAATTTTTATTACTTTATTTGAATTTATATTGATTGGTACAATGTTTTAATATTTTATGAATATATATATTTGTCTGATAAGTTTGAAATGATGTCACTGATTTGTGGTAATCTTACCCCTAATACTACACCGACTATAGTGAAAAAACCATGACATCCTCTGATTTGAGGGATTTATTGGTGATGCAGGATGCATATCATACGGTCATAGATTATAGCGGATGGGGAAAAAGTTTGGGGAGATTGATAATTGTGTTGGTTGAGGGTAAGGGCATAGATAGGCCAACAAGTATTAGATTAATTTTATGGTGGTGGCGTGGTGGTGGAATTTGTGAGAGGATCATGTAGTGAATGAGGTCCCAACCAATGGATAACTGATGAAAAATTATCAGGAAATTAGTTTATCATTAGGGTTTTATCAAGATGGAGGATAATTCTTATGATAATAATGGAGCATCCATCGGGCATACGAGCTAGCACAACAGGTTGGCTATTTTTTGGGCTTTTGAGTCTACGCTCTATGTGCCATATTATGGGATTTGATCCCCACTGGGACACCAAGGACATATAATGGGATCCGACTACCCATAAAATCATGTGATGGTTCTAATTATAGTTAAAAAAGTTGGGGATCCCTTAAATAAAAATATATATGAATTTAGATCTTTTTAGAAAAATATATAAGAATTTATATTAATTTTAATAATTAATACAAATGTTAATATTTTTATAAAATATTACACCTTAACAATAAATTGTGATAATATTATATACTAATGGTAATTTATAATAATTTATAATAATTTATAATAATTTTAAAAAAATTTATTAAATATATTCCTTTATATTAATTTTTATTATTTAATTAAAATTTAAATCAGTCAATATAAAATAATATAAATTAAATTATATAAATTTATAATATATTTTATCTCTTTATAGGAATTCTTAACAATTTATATTAAATTATATCAATTTTTTAAAATGTATAGTTTATTATTTCAATTTATATAGAATAAACAAAATTACATCATTTTATACTACATTATATGATTTTGTGAGGAGTGTATACTAAATTATAATTATTCATATTAATTTATAGTCATGTATTGATTTATAATATTTTAAAATAATTTTATTGGTTTTTATAAACATTTAGTCAGTAATACTAATTTATATTATTTATTATTTATTAATAATATTTTATAGTAGTAAATATTAATTTAAAGTAATTTTTATTAAATATATGATATTATAATAATTATAAATGTTTTATTTAATTTTATTTTAGGGTATAAATGATTATATACATTAATATTAAATTAAATCAATATATATTAAATTATATGAATTTATTAATAAATATCAATCAATATTAAATTATATAAATTTTTTATAAATCTAATCAATTTTTCAAAATTTATAACAATTTATAACATATTATACTAATTAATATTCAATTACATAAATTTATATTTCTTTATAGAAATATAGGACGACTTTTTTCTAATTTATAATAATATTTTATAATTTAATCTAATTTATAATAATTTTTATTGATTTGTGATAAGTTTTAATAATTGTATTATATTTTTTTAAATTTATTATATTTTATACTTTCTTATTCCTACATATTTATTTCAATTTATATATATTTACTATATTTTATTAAATATATGAATTTAAAATATTTTAGATTATTTGACACTAATTAATATCAATTTATTGAGAATTATGTAAATTATTATGAAATTACACCTATTTATACTAAATTATAAGAATTTATAATATGTTATATAAGTTTACATTAAATTTTAGTAATTTATATTAAATTGTATCATTTTGTAACAGGTATGAGGCACTAACCCATTTTTTTCAACGAAGGAATCCCTCTCTTCAAAATGGTTTAGTGGAAACTCTTACATGAATCTAATGTGTATTGTCTCGATGGTCCATTACAATTTTATTTCCTTAAGGCCCCATGTCCTAGAGGACCATTATAAGAAGTGAAAATTTGTATCATGATCTTAGTATTCATAGTATAATGTACCTATTTCCATCACCAATTGCATTGCACTGTGTAATGACCCAATGTTTTCATTATAAAGTTCATTCTAATAATTATGTGAAATATTAACACGAAATCACAACACAGTGAACAACTATGTGATACGTAAACCTTAAAATAAGTTTTCCACTTCCGTGATTTGAATTTTGAAAATTATACATACACGATTGAGTTCAGTAAGTTATTTGGAGTCAAATATGACAAACTAAATTTTTAGAAAATAATAACACATCCTAATAAATATAAATGTTACCCTTATGAATGGTGACATACCATAATGAAGAGTAACCTTATCAATGATTATATATAAATAATATTCATGTGGAAGTAACATATATCCATATCTAAGAATAAGAAAATAAATGTTTTAAAATTGTTATTTTTCGAGTAAATAGATATTTTAATGAAAAACTAAAATTAATAATAATTAGAAAATTAGTTTTCACGAATGGAGGTCATTTATGGATTCTACTCATTGAAATATGGTTAGGGAGAATTATTGCGATTTTTCTAAAATACATGAACATTTAGTGACTATTAAAATACATTAATTTACCGTATAAAGACATTTTAGTTTAAATCCACTATTTATGACATCATAAGTGATGTAAGAACCCGAATATCAGATTCAAATGAAATTATTACTATTTTTGGTCATGGAATCATCAATATTTCTTGTTTTATGGGAGGATAAAAATATAACGATTATAATATTATGAAAACCCTTCTATACACTACTATAAATACAACCCCAACTTGCATGTTCTCTTCTCTTCTCTCCATACATTGACTTGTGTATATTCGGCCCTAATCTATCCTCAAACACCTCCACCACATCCATCATCCCTGGGTTTCATCAATAGAAAAAGTCCCCTCCTCTAAAGAGGCTCTCAAGGAATATTTAATTGAGAGGTAAATTTCTCTTTTCTTTTCATTTGATTTCATTACAAGTTCATTTGTATTCTTTACTATACTTACATATCCTCAGCCAAATGTTATGAAAACTCCATTACCATACATGGAATGAAATTTTATTATTACAATTTAATAAGTTGTTATCATCTCTCCTTTAACCATATTTTATTTTATAAGTAATGATGCCATCTAAGATGTTTTAATTTGCCACATTCAAGGATGATAGGTTTCTAATTTCCATTACTGTCTTCAATAATAGTCACAAAACCTATTTAATTTTTGATAAAAACCAAAATATATGTATTCTACATTATCTATGGTTCTATATTACCTTTGTATACATCGTTTTGATTTATAAAACAAAATGTGTTCATTGTGGTCAAAACCTTCCAATTAACCCAAAAGGTTGTCACTAAAGTTTTATATAATGATTCAACTTCACTAATAGTGACCAAATTAAATATTAAACCATTTAGCCTTATGGATGTTAAATAAAAAAATATAAAAACAATTTTAGACAACCACCTTCATCATACATGTTTATCCAAACATGAATATAAGTGAAGTGATAATTAAATTCATGTAAGAAAACAGACCCGAACAATGAAATCTAACCTCATAACTAATCAAAATTTTTATAAATTAAATTAAAAAGATCATAATAAATATTATATATATTGAATATTTTATATAATTATTTATTAATGGACATAATTTGATAGTTCATTCCATTTATGTCACATGGAGAATACCATCAGACTTAAGTTAAGGGATCCTCTATATTTCACTTTTATTCAAGATTTTACTCGATGTTATTCCGTTTTATGTGTAATTATTATTGATGGTGTGTGATTACAACCCTCCCCCAAATTTTCCTCATGATGTTTAAATGATGAGAAACCTATTTCTCGGTCATTAATCCCTCTTAAGTACACATGATTCAATGCTAATATTTCGCGAGGGATTCCACCCCAACATCCATTGCTCCATTGGTTATATTTATCATTATTTATAAATTAATGTTGACATATATACTTATTATGATAATATTCTAAATTCTATTTGAATTTTCCAAACTTATGTATTATTTTCCATTCATAATTTTCATTGGGGAATATACATGTTTTTAATTGATTCCTACCTCAATACATCTAAATAAGCACACCTCTTTTGAGGGAAAATCCTGAATTCTTACACAATTTCAAGTGAACTATATCTTCTATTTCAAACAAACATTGTATTTATAATAAAAGTTTTTTTATTGTAAAAACCATCATTCTTCAATTATGGTTTTTTTTAATGGATTTTTACCTTTTCTATTCTAAATGATCTATAGTATTATTGTAATAATTTCTCAAAAAATTTATTATGCTAATATTTTATGAATACATTTCTTAAATGTGGTAACTACTACTTGAAATACCTTACCATGATACATGTCTATTTTCCCTTATGAATTTTCAATTATAATATCGCTCCTTAATTTAATGTACACTATTATGAGACAACCATTTTTTTTCTTTATGACATGATTGTGGTACCCAATTCATTCCATGGGCAACCCTTATGTTTATTTACGATTGATTATGTTTGATTATTCATCGGGAAAAAATATTCATGAAATGTTAAGATGGATGTTCCTAGATAGAGCTCCAATAAATTGGGTAATGATGAGTCTCTTGATAAGTTATGTGAGAGGGTCTTGGTAGTTAACCTTGGCTTTTGATACTATTTGAAATGTTAATGGAAGTTAGACTTGAATCATACAGAAGTCATGTTTTATGTTTCTTACACATTTCTATGACTCCATGTTTATATGATTCCATGTTTATATTGTAAGGTTACATATAATAAATTCCACTTTATATCATCATGTCATTATTGTTATTCCTTATGCTAATTATTTTTTATTATTGTTATTCTCATATTGGACCATTAGCTCATCCCTTTGTTCATGTTATCCCTAGGTTATCCTAAGTAGATGTATGCAAAAAAGTGGAAGATATGATAACAATCTTGAGTTTAAATAAAATGTTGTTTTTATAATGTTTTATTTAGTAACTAGACATCCAACATACAAAACATTATGATCCATGGCTTTTACATTAATGTATAATTATGATTAAAATCATCTAATGTTATATAAAAAGTCTAGGGTATTTATAGTTGGTATTAGAGGATGTTATAGTTATTTTTCGATATTAAGAATATAACACTTTAGTAAGAACCATAAGGATGATATGATTTATAAGAGAACATCCCTAAATCTAGGTAAGTATATAGTAAGTGTTCTATCAAGAAAATACATCCTTTTATAAATACAAATAGTTAGAGGTGGCTTTGAATCAAATGTACCGAGGAATGAAAAACTCTGGCAATGAGTTTCAGGCTAGACCCCAGTTATCCTGGTACATGACAACGAGCCCTACTGCAGTCTCGGTTTGACACTCCTATGGGATATGATTTGGTAAATTAATGAACATATTAATAACAATTATTAAGGGAATAAAAAAATCTCCTAAGAATATAATTTAATAAATAGATCAAGGATAACATAGATTTAAAACTATACAATCACAAGTTATGATATCATTATCCATTTGATGTTTATCCTTTTATGTTCAATGTTTCCTTTTTTATTCTAAATAACTAATTATTCAATCCCCCTAATTGTGTGTTAATTTTCTTAGTTAATGGGGGAAATAGAATAACACAATCCAAAAATAAATCTGATAGGGACTTGTATTATTTCCATAATGATATACCTGATATGATAGGAACTTGTGCTAAAAATATCATGATTGAACATCCATTTCTAGATTAAGTTATGAATAATTACATGAATAGTGTAGAACACCCTCTTTCTCTAGGGAAAGAACATGTTTCCATTGAATCCATCGTGTGGAAATGGCCTCCAAATTTTAGTTGATCATATGATATCCTCCTTGCAGAATAATGGATAAACTCTTTTGAGAAAATATTCTCTATATTCTATTTTTATGAAGAAGAGAAAGGCGTATTAGATTTATATCAATTTTATGGGAAGCTAATTAATGGTATACTCTAATCATGAATAAGAATCCACGATTGGAAATTAATTCCATTTATTGGGAGGAATTCAGGAAAATGTTTTCCAATAAATATTTTCTCTGAACCTTTCATCTCAAGATGGAAATAGTGTTCCTTGGACTCAAACAAAAGTAAGATGAGTCCATCGGGTCATATGAAGAAAACATAATAAGTATTGCAAGGAACACCTTTGGATTTTCCATTAACATAATAAGTATGTTGGATTAATTCTTTAGAGAAATATAGATGAGTCTATGAAAAGTGCTGGAAATTTAAGACATCGACATTTATGAGGCAATTGTCTACTATACCCTTAATGTTCAAATAGAGATTGGAGAATTACCGTGATCTCGTGGGACCTGTGACAAGAAGCATAAATTGGAGAACAACAGGGGTGGTTTGAAAAACGAGTCCCATTATGGAATTAATCATGACTATAAAATGTTTAAATTTGGGGAAAAGAATCATCTTGGGAACTATTTAAAGGGAACCATAAATTTCTTCAAAAGTGTAAAGATGTGACATATGGATAAAAACTACCAATGGTATATGAATAATCATATTATTGTAAGAAGAATAATTGATTGTTAAGATCTATGATAACCATTCAGTTAAGTGTTACAACTATATAGAGCATGGGAATTATGCTAACAAGATCCCTAAGATAAGGGTTGCCCGAGGAAATCAAGAATAACCTCCATGGAAGCAATGAATGGATTATTATATCACTACTATTGAGGGGGATTCTAACAATGATTTGGTGACATGTATGTTATTTATTCATTCATGAATAGAAAATGTACTATTTTATTCTAGATCTAATAATTCATTGATATCATGAATTTTTAGTAGGATAATTAAAACACCACCTCAAAATTTTGAGGTTATGTTATCTATGAGAACAATTGAGGGTTCAATTATTGCATCCATAATTTATGAAACTATTTGTACCATAGTCTATCAATGCATGAATTCGAGTATGGTTTGTGTTTATTGTCAATCTTCATTGGATGTTTAGAATGTGTTCTAGTAATGTGATCATACAGTTCAAGAAGACAATGGTTTGTAATATAAAGAAGTCTCTCTATGGTTTGAAGAAGGCAACACGAGTGTGGTATTCTTGGAAATAATATTATCTCAAAAAACTAGAATCCATATAAAGAGGAGTGGATAAAAATTTCTATGTGAATAATTCCCCAAATGATATGTTCATTGTTCTAGTATATGTTGATGACATTTTATTTTGTGGAAGCCGGAAGAAATCGGTGGATGAATTTTTCAATCACATGAAATCATAATTTCAAATGTCAATGATTGGAGGGCTCAAATATTTTTTGGGGCTTTAGGTGACTCAAAATAAAGATTATAATTTCATCTCTTAGGAATTTAATGCAAGAGAGTTGCTGAAGAAATTTAATATGCATGACTCCAAACCAATGTCAACTCTGATTGGTGTTAGAACCAAACTAGTAAATCATGAGGATGGGACCTCTATAGATCTCACAATGTATAGGAGCATCATTGGGATCCTACTGTACCTGATAGTGCCATGACCAGATATTGTCTTCTCAATATGTCTAGAGGCACACATTTACATTAATCTAAAGGATGAACATATGTCGGAAATAAAAATAATCATGAGGTACATTCAAGGAACACATAACATTGGGTAATACATTGATATAGAAAGGGGAAACGAATTATCATCGTTTTATGATGCGGACTAGGATGGTTATGTAGTTGACAGAAAGTCCAGCAGTGGTGAATCATTCTATATTGAGAAGAAATTTGTTTGCTGGTTGAGCAAGAAATAAGAATGTACTTTTCATAATACTGTTGAAGTTGAGTATATCTTCGCTACAAAGGAATGAACTCAACACCTATGGATGAAGCAACAACTGGCAGATATAGGTGATGATGTGAAACAACCAATGGTTATTTAGAATGATAACAAGAGCGCAATTGATCTTACAAAGAATCCAGTTCAACATTCTCATACAAAACATATTGAAATTAGATATCATTTTATCATCGGAAAAGTTGAACAAGGCATGATTAAAATGGATCATGTGGGAACTGATGAGAAAGTTGATGTAATCCGGACCAACCCACTTTCAGGGTTAGTGTTTGAGAAACATCGGTTGAACCACAGTGTTCAGCCACCTCCCAATGCATAACAAGGTTCTGAGGTATCCCTCTAACCAGTTATGTTAATTTTTTTTATTCTTTTTATGGATGTGATGTGGGTTTGTGGGGGAGATACTATCTAGGTGAGTTTTTAGATACTTTATAAACAAATAACTTTCTTTTGATTTATTCTCAATTGGGGAGAAGGAATAAATTCATGATGTGTTCTGTGACACGATGAGAATTTCGTGTTAGGAGGAGAAGGAATACATTAAGGACATGTAATGCTTCTATGACACACTAAGAGAATATAGTGGGTGTCATTAATATATCCAAATCACAGGATCCCAATTCATGATTCCTCTTTTGTTTTCTACACTGATCATTTTTCATGTAAACTTAGAGTGTTGGATAAGTTGATTCTTGCGTTTTTGGTTTTAATGTGGCTAGATCCAAATTTATTTTATTTGTTGATTGCCAGTAAACGCAAAGGGGAAGATTGTTGGAACCATGTTCATTCTATTCACAAATTAATGTATGGGTTGTGTTTGTTTTCAATCCTCATTGGATGATCAGAATGTGTTCTAGTAAAGTGATCTTATATTGCATGAATAAAACAATATTGAAGGTGGCGTCATTTCCCAGTGTTTTCCCAATTTTAGGGGATGAAAATCAGGAAATGGGAAAATGTGTGTTTTGAAAAGGAACAAGAGCACAAAATGGTAGTTTTGTCAGAAACTAATGCACAAGGAATGTTTTGGGATCAGATCACCAAAAAATGGAAATGGAATGTGTTGCAAAAAATATTGTATTATTGCACAAAAAAATGGTTTGCGCGCTAAATTTTTTGTGCAAGAAATAGTGAATGAAATTTTGTTTTTTATGCAATATGTGTTTCAGGATTAGAATGCTGAATAAATGAAAAGAAATACATTGCCCGAAAAATCCAGATATTTGTGTGAAATGTGGTTCATATGTGAAAAAGGATTACACATAGAATGACAGTTTTTTGCGACACTGTGGGTTTTGCACGTAGGGATCAGTGAGACATATAACAAATTGGTGACCCCACTCATTTGCAGGAGCATAATACATAGATATTATCAGAGTTCGGATGCACATAAAAAGTGCGTATAAGGGTTTTTGCGCGTAAAAGATGAATGTGCACGAAAAAGTAGAAGTTGTGCATAAAATTTGAAATTGCGCGTAAAATTTGATGTTGTGTGAAAAAGGTGAAGCTACGCATAAAAGTTCAGGCTGTGCATAAATGTGAATGCTGCATATAAAGAGGCTTATTTCACAAAATATTTTTTCACTTGTATAGAAAATATTGCGCGTAAATGTGAGGTCTTTCACGCAAAGGGTAGGGTGTGCATGCAATTATCAGTGAAACTTGTTTGCACATTCTTATTATCCGGTTCAGTGGTTCAGTGCGTTCACGTGCATAAATTTATGACTTTGATGCAAGAAGAGTCTCTTGGAAATAATAGGAAAATACTTATATGTGAATCTATTGAAGGCACCATCACATCTATAAAATTATTGGGACTTCACCAAAGGTAGTGAGGCAGGGGTAGTCAACAGGAGTAACGTGAGGGACGTAGTGAGGGATCCCTAATCATTTGTAAAGGTAGCGAGCCTGGGACATAGTGATTGTACCTAAACTTTGTAACCCATAGCAACTAATGTTTAGTGGATTTTAGAATGACCAAAAATCAGTCGGCGTGTGATCCATGGATGTATCCCTTAGTTGTAAACCAAGTAAAAATGTGGGGTGTTCTCTTTTTTGTTTGGTTTTTTTCTTTCTGCAATCATCATTATTAGATTTTTAATGAGTTCCTACCACCATGGGAACAAGATCCTTGTTTTATAATAAAACTTTGACACCCTGATTCATCCTCCACTCTCAGGGTGTCTTTGGGTCCAAAAGGCTCCTCCCTAGAAAACGTTTATGTACTAAACCTCCCATAAAATCTCATCAAAATACCTTTAGTAGAGTTCCATGTTTTCTTGGGAATGTATTGGTTCTCATTATAAATGGTAAATATTGTGTTCTTAATGTGGTGTTGTGTGCATTTGTTAATGAAACAAGGTTGAAGTTGGTTTTGTGTGAAAAGATGTGTTATACTCTTTAAAAATAGGTTTATAAAAATTTAGAACGATACCTTAAATAATTTTTAAGGATGCGAAATTGTTTTAATTAAATTGTTTAAAGGTTTTTAGTGTGCGTTTGTTTCTAATGAGTGGATTTTGGGTATTTTCTCAATGTGAGACATTGAGGTGTTTCAATGGGTTGTTTTATAAATTGCATAATGGTTTATTTAAGTTTTTTGGATGGTGAAAAACTTGTTTTGGAGATGGTTAAATTGTTTTTGTGCTTTTCTTTTAATATTTTCAATGAGTTTTATGAGTTATGTAACTGGCGCGTCGTTGGTGCAATCCCTTGATGTGTTAATTTGAAACACTTTATGGATTTTTTAAGTGTTTAATGGTTTTATTAAATTATTTTTGTACTGCGTTGGACCTCGCTACAATAGTTTCAAGTTGCGAGTGTCAGGAACGCCTACACGTACATGCATAGGGTAAGGCATATATATATATATATTCCCTCTTTTTATATATTCCCTCATGGTGCATGGAATATGTGCAATGAAGCTAGGGGTGTATATATATATATATGTATAAATGCATGTGCTTGTGTGCGCCAAGTGTCGGTTCGAGTGGTCATCGACAAATAACGACAAGTTTGAGGTAGGTCCCCAATTCCTATGCTTTTAATTTGAAATTCATAATTGCTTGATTGTTTTAAAATTTTGTTTTACACTATGCTTTATACACATTCTATGGAATCTGATTGCTGTTGCTAGAAACTATTATGCCTTTGTTTTGGAGATTGAAATGTATTTCAAACGTCGTGGGTCTTAAGTGACTTTTCTTGAAAAAATGAATTCTTAAGTGGGTTTGAATTGGTAAAGTGTATTTCTAATGGTGTTTGACCTTTTGGCCGGTTTCTTGTAAAAAGTGTTCCCTTTATGTAATTATGCATGTTTCGCATCTTAATAATGTTTTATGAAAAAGAAAAAAACCTCTCTTGAGGCACGCCCCCTTTGTTTTTGAAAAAAAAATGTTTTTTTCAAGTAGACGGTGTTATCATGTGCCTAATTTTATGCTTATACATTGTGTGACGTGCAAGAGGGGGAATGCGCTCAAGGAGAGAGAGCAGTAGTTAGATGTTGAATGAGTTATAGAAAAAGAGAGTGTTATGTACATATATGTTTGCTTGATAAAGAAAACTCACCACCACATAAAATAGAGCACAATGGGAAACCCGAGTGTCTAGGTGGGTGACCAGGACTAGTACGCTAGATGATACGGCATGGGTTCGTCCTGATTTGTCTAGCAGAATTGACACAACAACACTAACTAAACATAAGAATTCTGAGGGTCGTGGTCTTCTAAGCCACGTTTTCAGAGGGTTGTGGTCTTCTAAGGCACTTTTCACTGAGGTACGAGGTCTCTAGGTTCCCAATTGTTCTAGATACCTATAGGAATTACCCATGGTGCTCATTTGCGACGTGCTACTTTTGATTTAACTTTTATTTCAGTTGTGTCATACTTGATGTCTTTTTCTGAAAACCATATTTTAATCCAAACTGATTTCATTTCATTAGAAATGTTAATGCATTCTTGGAACCTATTTTGAAAATGTAGTGGGAGTGAAATTCATTACTTGATAATGCAAACTCGTTACTTGAATTTGAAAAGAAGGAAAACACTATTTTATTATATCTTATTTTTCAAACTGGCATGACTGGATTTCCTACTAAAGGCAGGGGCATAGGACGTGGTTACATTTTTGGCTTTCCTACTGAGCATCTCAGTTCTCACGCCTACTTTACTTTTCAATTGCAGGTTTTAGTCTTGGATCGCTCTTTGGAGTGAGTGTGGTTGTCGTACTGTGGTGATCCACGGGGTCACCTGAGGTACTTCACGTTTCTTTGTTTGTTCCCTTTTCTACTGCCACGTTGTTCAGTTTATTTTTCTTTTATTTATCTGCTTGTTCAGTTTATGTTTATTTATCTTTGTCATGGGCCAAATTGTTCCCAATTGGTTTGTTTTGATGCTCAGATCTAGTTGCCCGCCCATGGGGATCTGGAATTCCCTTTGGGTCGTGTCACGTACCGGGTCGGGTGCTGAGTCGGATGACGATCCGGCCTTGTTCGTGACAAAATGGTATCAGAGGTGCCCTTGTTATTTGGGGTGTTAAGTATCATGGTGATTAGGTGTGTCAAGACTCGAGAGCTAGGTGCGGGAAGGACGTCATGAACCGTTGCCCGTCCTGAGATTCGAGTTTCCAGGGGTAGTTCAGGATTTGAATTATCTTATTTGGATTGGTATGTGTGGATGATGGATGACATGGGAAGTGATCCGATGTTACGCGATGAGCCAGCATGGAGTAGCGACCCATGTACAGCCCGAGTGCACGGTTCAAGATGCTTCCTGTGGTTGATTCTTGCTTGGAGCATGGCCTGCTATGCCATGTTATCGGGTTGGTATAACCACTAGTCCCTTATTTTTGGATGTTTTAATGTGAGTTATGTTTAACCTTCATTTTGGTTGGTTTGAGTACACCTCAATAATGAAAATGTATTTTTTTGAAGGTGTTTTCAAAATGGAATATGGTTGTTGGAGTGGAAAAATGGTTTTTTTTATGGAAAAATGATTTGGAATTTTGAAACGTGTTTCTTTAATGATAAGTCACTTTCTCAAATTGGTTTGAAATTTGTGCTGTGTTCTTAATGGTATGTTTTGGAAATGAAAAGTGTCTTGAATTGAGCCTTGGTATTCCTATGAGTGATCACATACAATGAGGTGAGCATGTGGCATGTGGGAATATTGGTGATGTGAGTGGATGGGTGCTTGAGCTAGCACATGGATATGTATGTGTGAGACTTCATGGAATATCAATGGTGGATATCTAAGTTGTTTTGTTTGCTGAAAAATGGTATTCAAAATGGTTTTTTCAAATGTTTAGAATATTGACTGAGAAATTGTTTAGAGTTCTCTTTTCGTGTTGGGTATTATTTTTCATGAGTTATTGGTTTTGACGTATTGAATTTTTTTTGGAATAGTGATTTGAGTTTGAGCTTTCATTTTTGATTGAGGTGTGGAATTTTGATTTATGATGAGTTTTGATTTGGATTTTTGCCTCTTGTTTTTTAGTATGCCACCCAGAAAAGTCCCAGAAGGTTCTATTGAGTCACTTCTAGTTGTTGGTTCTACCCAGACTCATAGAGGAGTGGTAGAATTGAATTCTTTTCAATTATTGTCCAGCATATGTAGTGATAGTGATCTATCGAAGGTAGTAGACTGACTTGGTGAAATTTTTGGTGTTTCCAGGTAATTGGAAACTCCAAAAACTATGAGAGTCCATGTTGGTTTGGGTTCGTTTGAAGGTGTAACTTTGGATTGGTGGAGGAAATAATCCCAGCGTCGTTGCATGATGGTATGTCTTGGATGGTGTTTAAGATGACTCCCGTCAGATGGTTTATACCCAAGGAAGTGAAGGCACGGAAAGTGGCAGAACTAGTGGGCGTCGATTAAGGAAAATGAGAAGTGAAGGCCTATGTGGGAAATGCCAAGGGGTTGATTCCATTTTCTCAAGAGGTAGCGTCGTGGAATCAGTTAATGTTTCTCTTGTGTGGGATCTTCATTCGGGGTTCCAGGACCATTTCATTCTGGTGTTCGGGATGGTTCCTCATCCGGTGATGAGAGCGAATTGGAGGAACCTATCTCAGACAAGTCTTCTTGTCAATTCCATATCTTATTAGTTGCACCACCCCCTTGATTGCTTCTAGTGTGCTCAGTTTGGGTACTTTAAGCAGCCTTGTCATCATCCTCCGAAGGCCTGCCGTCAGTGTGTCCATTTGGGAAACATAGAGAAGTTCCGCTAGCGGCTTCATCAGGAGGAGTCTCGATAGGAGAATGTCAGCTCCTGACTGCGGGGCAGTAGATGCATCAAGACATCAGATCTCCATCCATAGGTCTCGGAGTGATGCCTTTCACGCAGTCAGGAATCATTG
This sequence comes from Viscum album, assembly GCA_963277665.1. Classification (NCBI taxonomy): domain Eukaryota; kingdom Viridiplantae; phylum Streptophyta; class Magnoliopsida; order Santalales; family Viscaceae; genus Viscum; species Viscum album. The sequence continues at coordinate 1,069,562,380 of OY728157.1, read as the reverse complement.
GGTATGGGGCACCTTGGTCTAATTTTTGTCTCCAATGCTGAAATGGGGACGGTCTGAATTTTCCCTATTGTAGCTCTCCCGTCTTTGAAGGTTCTATTTTGCTATAAGAGGCGTAAAGGAATATTTTTCTCGTTGTGGTATTTTTTCTTTGGATACCCCACCTTGGTTGTAAAAAGGCATGGTGATCAGGTTTTCTTGTAATTCTAGTAGTCATGCCTCCTCAAATATGAGTTTTGAAGTTTGTCTCTCTCATGTGGCTAGCTCCATTGGTAACCCGTTCTTGTTTTAGGATGTGCTCGTTTTGGAGGCATATGCGTCTTGGGAAATAATGTATAGGGGTATGGTCCGATACTCAGTTTGGGGTCTTTCGTCAATGACCCCATGTGGTGGGGGTCTGGTTTATGCAGAGAGTTCATGGGTCGGTTTGTGCTGGGTTTCACATATTAGTCTGTGCTAATCGGATTTAGCTGGTCAGTTCTTAAATGGTGGGGAGACCCACCAAGAATCTTGTCATCCCTTCTTCGAGGTTTGGTCTGTGTGGTGGTTCCCTCTTGGATCAAGTTAGCAGTTCCAGGGTTAGCCCGTACTAACAGTCTGAATGTCGGTTGTGCTAGTCATGTTCTTGTGGTGGGGAGAACCCTCCTCGTTTCCTAATGGTTCTTCTCTTTTCAGTTTCCCTAAGAGTTGGTCGGTTGTGACCGATGGGGTGAAAATTCACACCGAGTGGTGATTTTGTTGGCCTCATTTAGTTTCGAACTCGATTTTGTTTACTCATTTGGCTGGGTGACTTTCTTGGGGTAGAAAGTTTTTGTGGCGGGGAGAATTGTCAGACCCGAACTTTTAAATTAATATTATTTTATTATTTTATCAGACTTTAAAACTTTCTATCATGTTGCGGTCCAAGCCTGTTTGAAATTTTTGAACATTTTTGATGAATGAATGCTTTTCCCTTGATGGTATCCAATGCATGGGCAGAGCGTGTTCAATGCCGTGCGACCTTGCTCGGGTCACCATGTGTCCTGCCTCATGTACAAGGCAAATAAATAAAGTGAGTTTTAATGAGTTAGTTTAATAATTATAATAATTGTTATTGTTGTTATTATTACTATGGTTAATAATATTATTATTATCAAGTTTATTATAATAATTATTATGTTATGAACAATATTATTATTATTATTATTAGAGTTGGTAAAAAATTTTATTATGTTCATTATTACTTGATAATATTTTTATTTATTTTGAATTCATCTTTCTTCTTATTTCTTTTCTTTTATTTTATTTATATCTTTTATTATTATTATTATTATTATTATTATTATTATTATTATGTTTTGTTAATATTTTAATTAGGGGATTTTTTTAGTTTTTTATTTATTAATCCTATGAAATTTTCATAAAATATTATTAAACGTTATCATTTTTATTATATTTTATAATTGTTATTATTATATTAAGTTTGTTTATGTTTTTTTGGTTATTATTTTAATTTTTATTTCCATTTTATTTTTTCATTTTCTTTTATTGTTTTTTTCATCTCTCCTTTTTCCCCCTCCCGCTCTCTTCCTCTCCCATATTCCCCCGTCACGCACAGCAACCCCCTCTCCCATGGTTCTGTCGCGCCTCACCCCTTGCAGTCAGCGCTCTCCCACCCTACTCCCTTCCTTCTGGGGGCACATCGGACCGGCACCCCACACCCCTCCTCACGCCGCCTCACACCATCGGCCGCCCGACGTCAGACCACCCCCCAGCACACCTCCCTCTTCCGCTTGCTATCCCTTGGCCACACCCCACTTCCAGCAAGCCCTTCGGTCGGCGCCTCTTCCCCCTCTCCCCGGCGGCACTCATCTCGGAGACCAGCATCCTACTCCCTCCGTCGCAAGGTCATCCCACTATGATGATCTTCTTATTCATCCATAGGGTTTTGCTTCTTATAGGGTTTCGATTTTGGGGGTTTATCGTGTTGTTTGTGGGGTTCAATTTCTTAATTTATGGTTCGTTTTAGGTCCCTTGCAGTTCGATTGGCATGCGAAGAAGTTTGCACATTTATTTTGTGAAGTTTTCTACACTGATGGTAAGTGTTTCCTCCTATATGTTTTGTTTGATGATTTAATTTCCTTTTTTAAATAATTTAAGATGTTATTTAATTAATTTGTTTAGTGTGAATTGTGTTTATGTAGTGAATTATTTTTACTTGCTTAAATAAATTTGGTGTTCTATGTTTTATCTATTTGGTGTGAAAATAGTTTTTAAAATAATTTAGTTTGCGTTTGTTTTGTTTGGTGGTGTGTTATTATGGTATGAGTGCGTTTGTGTTGAGAACTTTGTTTCTGGTCAATTGATAGTGTTTTGTAAGTTGTGTAGTTAGTTTATTATTTTTGTATACATGGTAAATATTTTGTTCTTAATGTGGCTTTGTGTTCATTTGGTAATGAAAGAAGGTTGAAGTTTGTTTTGTGTGCAAATCTGTGTTATACTCTTTAAAAATTGGTTTATAAAAATTTAGAACTATACCTTAAATAATTTTTAAGGATGCGAAATTGTTTTAGTAAATTGTGTAAAGGTTTTTAGTGTGTGTTTGTTTCTAAAGAGGGGATTTTGGGTATTTTCTCGGTTTGAGGTAGTGAGGTGTTTCCTTGGGTTGTTTTATAAATTTCATAATGGTTTATTTAAGTTGTTTGGATGGTGAATAACAAGTTTTGGAAATGGTTATATTGTTTTTTTTCTTTTCATTAAATATTTTCAATGAGTTTTATGAGTTATGTAAGTGGCGCGTCATTGGTGCAAACCCTTGATGTGTTAATTTGAAACACTTTATAGATTTTTTAAGTGTTTAATGGTTTTATTAAATTATTTGTGTAGTGCGTTGGACCCCGCTATGATGGTTTCAAGTTGTGGTTGTCAGGAATGCCTACACGTACATGCATAGGGTAAGGCATATATATATATATATTCCCTCTTTGTACATATTCCCTCCAGGCGTGGGGAATATGTGCAATGCAGCTAGGGTTATATATATATATATATGTATAAATTCATGTGCGTGTGTGCGCCAAGTGTCAGTTCGAGTGTTTATCAATAGATAGCGACAAGTTTGAGGTAGGTCCCCTATGCCTATGCTTTTAATTTGAAATTCATAATTTCTTGATTGTTTTAAAAATCTGTTTTACACTATGCTATATACACATGCTATGGAATCTGATTGCTGTTGCTAGAAACTATTATGCCTTTGTTTTGGAGATTTAAATGTATTTCAAACGCCATTGGTCATAAGTGACTTTTATTGAAAAATTGATTTCTTATGTGGTTTTGAATTGGTAAAGTGTATTTCTAAAGGTGTTTGACCTTTTGGACGGTTGCTTGTAAAAATTGTTCCCTTTATGTAATTATGCTCGTTTGGAATCTTAAGAATGTTTTATGAAAAAGAAAAAAAACCTCTCATGAGGCATGCCCCCTTGGTTTTAGAAAAAAAAAATTTAAGTTGAATGTGTTATCATGTGCCTAATTTGATGCTTATGCATTATGTGACACGCAAGAGGTGGAATGCGCTCAAGTAGAGAGAGCGGTAGTGAGATGTTGAATGAGTTCTAGATAAAGAGAGTGTTATGTACATATATGTTTGCTTGATAATGAAAACTCACCACCACATGAAATAGAGCACAATTGGAAACCCGGGTTTCTGCGTGGGTGACCAGGACTAGTACGCTAGATGATACGACATGGGTTCATCCCGGTTTGTCTAGCAGGATTGACAAAACACTAACTAAACATATGATTTCTGAGGGTCGTGGTCTTCTAAGCCATGTTTTCTGAGGGTTGTTGTCTTCTAAGTCACGTTTCACTGAGGTTTGTGGTCTCTAGGTTCCCACTTGTTCTGGCTACCTATAGGGATTACCCATGGTGCTCATTTGCGACGTGCTGCTTATGATTTAACTTTCAGTTCAGTTGTGTCATAATTGATGTCTTTTTTTGAAAACAATATATTAATCCAAACTGATTTCTATTCATTTGAAACGTTAATGCATGCTTGGAATCTATTTTGAAAATGCAGTGGGAGTGAAATTCTTTACTAGATAATGCAAACTCGTTACTTGAATTTGAAAAGAATGAAACACTATTTTATTATATCTTGTTTTTCAAACTAGCATGACTGGATTTCCTACTAAAGGTAGGGGCATAAGACGTGGTTACATTTATGGCTTTCCTACTGAACGTCTTAGTGCTCACACCTACTTTACTTTTCAGTTGCAGGTTTCAGTCTTGGATCGCTCTTGGGAGAGAGTGTGGTTGTTGTACCGCGGTGATCCACGGGGTCACCTGAGGTATGTCACGTTTCTTTGTTTGTTACATTTTCCGCTGCCACATTGTTCAGTTTATTTTCCATTATTTATCTTCTTTTTTAGTTTATGTTTATTTATCTTTGTCATGGGCCAAACCATTCCCAATTGGTTTGTTTTGATGCCCAGCACTAGTTGCCAGCCCGGGGGGATCAGGAACGCCCTACGGGCCATGTCGTGGACCGGGTCGGGTGCCGAGTCAGATGACGATCTGGCCTGGTTCGTGACATGTTGATTGTTGGCCTATCCTATACAAAGTGTGTATTAAATGCATCACATTTAGTTAATACTAGTCACATTATTTATCCAGCAACATGGCCGGGTGAAATGAACTTAGTTATATGATGTTTAGTCATTCTACACACCATGTATAACAATGCTATCTAGAAAAATAATTCACACTACCCAATGTTATCTCTTGTCATTATTCATCTTTTCATTGATCTATAATAAACATATATAATGATGGATGATAATTAAGATGTTTAAGCAATGTTAAATAAGATATATTAAAGAAATAGTAATTCCTCAAATGAAAAATCTAACCACTATTTTGAATATTGATCAAAAATCAAATAAATAATTAAAAATTTTAAACATGATGACTATGATACCACTTTATATTTCCAAGTATAAAAGAAGAAATGTTGTTGGAATAAAATAGATATAAGATTTTTCATTAGGTGGTTCATTAACAATATTTTCACTTACATGAACTCCATGACCATTTATATTTTTATGAAATATTGACAAAAAAATACAAAAAAACCAAAGTAGATATTTTCATGTTGAGTTATAATTAGTTTATTTCATATTTAATGAAAATGGTATCTAATCATAGGAACATACATTAATGATGATATTATGGCCCATCCAAAAACCATTCTTTGATTATATTTGATCTATTAGGATGATCAATGAGTATGATACATCTAACAGTGATCCACTTGTAATCCATTGATAATCATGTAATGCCAATTGATTTAGAGTGCAAGTGTTGTGAATCAATTGTTTTGTTTTACCTGTCTTGAAAACATTATGATCCTTCATGCTTGAAGAATTTCTTCTTGTTCTTCATGGGAGGAAGGATGAACTCAGTAAATAATTACACTATGTGCAATGATTATCAATTTCAATTACCCCTACCCAATATGAATAATCATTAATTTAAAGAGACTTGTTTTAGTTTAAAATAAAATTTAATCAAATATTAACCCATAAATAATATATTAATCTTTATTAAATAATGTTCAATCGAATAATAATAATAAGATTATTATTTTTTAATAGTGTGCACTAACATAAAAAACGATAAATATTACATACCAAATTTACAATAATATTCATCCCATAAGTGACCTTCTTCTGCTTGAACTCCCCATGAATTATTGAATACCTTAATAAGTTTTTGATTAAATATTTCATTCCTAAATGAATCTTGTAAATATTTTTTTCTTTATCCAAGTAATATATAATTATTAAATTTTAATGTATTGAAATAAATTATTAAATTCCGAACAAGTAAATATTTAATTACCTAATGAATATTAGAAATGAATTAAAGTTTAATAATATTATTCCCCGATCAAGAGAATAATATTTATTTAAATATTGAAATTCAGTTATAAATTAATCAAGATCAACATTACGAACATTGCATGCGGCCCTCTTGGATTCTATATTGTTGGCAATAGATGAGTTTTTATAAAGTAAAATATTAATATATATTAATTAGTCAATGAATGAAAGGAAAATAATATAATATAACAATGGAGACCACAACATATGAATTCACATTATGTTATATAATCCCGTTTACACAATATCACATCATGAAGGTTTCATATCCATGTAATGAAACAATATTCTAAATACATATTTATTTCAATTTAAAAAATAAACATGTCATTACACAATATTCATGGAATTTATATTGATGGATATATTTTAATCAATGAACCATGATATCGTCTTCTATAACAATGAAATGGAAAAATCTCTTCTCATCATATCATCAATAACACGTCACTCATGATGCATGCAATGTATCCAACTACTACATGAATGCATAATCATGGTTTATGAAATTAATATATGTGCATGAGTCTTATTATTTATTAACAACAATATTGATGTTTAATTATTATTACACACACTCACAAATATGAGTACATGATGACACTAAGACATATTGAATCTCTATTGGCGAGGCTATTATTAATATCTCTAATCTAGGGGAAAACAATCTCAGAACTTCAAAAGATGAAACTTCATTCAAATATGAGTACTCGCACCATATATTCAACAATATATGGGCCCTATCATTGTACATTATCCAATAGTATAACTCTATATATTAATATAATCATATTATTTCGTGGTTCTCCTAATATCATGAATCTTTTATGACCTTATCAATGCGATATATACCATAGTATATTATCTAATAAATATTTTTAACTATAAAAATAAATATGGAAACTATTTTTAAATTAATATTTACTAATTTAATTATACATGTAATCTAAAGTACGAGGTATTTATTTCCACTAAACCAACTCTAAATAGTGACAACAATAAATTCATTCAAGAGGATACATACTACATTTTAAGATTCAAGGACATATTTAATTTTCTATTATAGAATCCTTTAATTTCATTTTGGTTCCTATAAAGACATGACACTTAAAAGCACCCTGAAATCAAAAATATGAACAACATATTTGGATAGAAGAATTATGAATATTTTAGCACTACCTTTTAATATTAATAACATGTCACTTGAACAAATTTGAACCACTTGGTAGACATGTAAGATCACAAAAAAAATAAGAACCTTGTGTGAGTTAGGTTCATTGGAAAAAATATATTTTTTGATATTCAACATTATAATTTATCAAATTAATAATAAAATGAAAATTAAATTCAGTAACTATTATTATAATAATGAATAATGTAATCTCTCCCTACACAAGACTAATAGTTGATGCTAAGAACAATTGTATCTATTTTACATAAGGTGTGCCTCTCTTGTATCTAGAAGTTTTCGTGGAGCATTGTAGGTCAAAATTGTTATAGTGGGGATACCCAACATACATTAAGAGTAAAAACTAATATAATTATCATAATAATAAACATCTATATAAATAAATCAATGGAATGAAATATAGGGATGTTCCAAAAATGGTAAAAATCATCTATTACATAAGTTTTATCAATATAATATATATATATATATAGGTAGGCATATATAAGTGTTAAATCATAATAATTAGAAACAAAAAGACCAAAAAAAAATAGATTAACCCTGAAAATGATTTAGAAATTGGACTAGTTTGAACACTCATTATCTATCCTAAATACAAGGACATCAACCCATAGCCTTTAACAATACTATATTATAAATCATGTAGAATATTATCTAGTAACCAAGTGACATAGAGGCTTGATTATGTGTGAGTACAACATATTACTCAATCGCTAATGGTATCCATCAATGCAAATAGTTTTATAACATGTTAATGATTATGTTATATAAATGAAATGATAAATATTTTAATCAAAATAAATAAAATTAATAGATAATATTTGATGACCTGGGAAATTAATGGAACCCATGTTATGTAAATAGACTTTCAATAATAATGTTTATAACGATGATTTACTATACATTGTTTGGAATGTTTTGGGGTATCTAGGAGCATCTTACAAGGTCCATGCGTCCCAATATAATAGACAGGAGGCTCAATGGTATATAGAATAAGTATAAATTTTCTTTTATATAATATTTCTCTTAGAAATTGAATAATCCCATAAGTACCAAAAACCACCCCTTCGGTAGTTTTCACATCAATAGTATAATCCATAAGTAACATCGACCTCCACTATGCGAGTTTTCTCATCCAATATCACTGAAATCCTCATAGGGAGTTTTATCTATAATATAAAATCTACCCCAAATTTATTTTTCCATATAATAATAAATAACTCCCAAATGTAATTTTCATTACCACATTAAATAATTTCAATACCATAATTCATGACTATAAATAAAAAAAACTCATTATATCATTTTATAAAAATGGTTTATAAAACATATAACCATTTCCATGGGGAAAAAATGCACACATAATTTCATTTAACATGTACAAATTAAAACATAAAATTCATTATTAATTAAATAACGTCATTTTTATCATTAAATATATGTCATTTTACAAATTTACCTCCATGTTATTCATCAATAGAAATTTCCAAAAAAATCTTTTAACGAAACATTTGAATTTTTTTTCCAATAAAATTTCACCCTTTTCATACAACATTTTGGGGAATAAAATTATACATTGGAATTAAATTATCTCAATTATCTATGATTGTGAAATTGTACTTAATAATCATCAATCTAAACATATCATCCTTTTTTAATATTTTTTAAATGAAATATATTAATTTCAAAAACCCAAGAGGTTATCCAAAATTGTTTCCTAATTCAAGAAACTATATGAATTTTAATTTTTTAAATTGAAGATGAATTCAGAAAATGAGTGATTTACATGGAATCACCCATTAATTGATAATAGAAATTTCATAATTAAATGAATATAACATTGTGATACAAACTTTTAGTCATTTATTTTAGGTCTAGGAAATCACATAATATACCGACATGACAGAAAACTCAAGGAAATAAAATATTATATTGATATTATAAGTTAGAGTTTATGTACAACCTACCCCAAACATAAAAGTTTCTATATGTTCGGTATTATAATTTGGTTCAGCCTAATTATACCCAAAAAATTACAAATAATATATATGATTCATGGAATATTTGATTAAATATTTGATAGATCACATGCTATCAAGGATAGTGAAGGTGGAGAAGGAATCGAGTCATAAACATACCTAAAGCTCTCCAACACAACCAAATTATGGATAAACTAAGAATGTGTGATTTATTTCCATTATGGGAAGGGTGTGAGGATGCGATGGAATGCACGAAGATAATGGATTGGAACTATGGAGAAAAATTGGGGCCATAAGTTATATAATTATGGTGGGAAAGGATTAAAATTCCACTTTTATGGGTTTCATGGTTTGGACACATTGTTTTTTGAACTATGTGTTAATTGTGTAGTCAGTAATGTCCCAAAAAACCCCATATATTATAATTGGTTTGAATATTTTATCACCCATGCACAAAAAAGATATTTTTTCTGCTAACATTTTGTAATAAGTCCCATTTATTTTCACAAAAAAATTTCTACGTCTCATATACATACAACACAGAAGGTTTTTTTCATGATCGACATTGATTCTGAGATACAATACTCCCACTATTCAACATGACAATCCATTATTCAAAATATAATAGAAAGGAATCCCACAAAAATAATTCCATATGATGGTTCATAAACCATACACACTAAAACCTAAAATCAGAAGAAAAAAAATCAAAAAACAATGAAAATTAAACCTGACTATCTTGAGACTTATCTGAGATCTCCAGGGCCCTTTGAGATCTCAAATAACATCTAAAAACATGTATTTATGATGTTGTAGATCTTCAATTGTTGATCTGAAACCTGGTTCTCAAAAAATATCATCCACCAAACTTAAAAAGTCAATTACCCTTTGAATTTCCAAACCTAGATATTGGTGATTTTTAAAACATCCCCATCTTAATAATTATAATACCTTATAGGTTCCATAATCGTTTAAACCACCATCCTCAAACTATATTAGTAACGAAACTAGAACCATCTCATCATGTTCAACTCCAAAATGACAAATTATAATCTCTAACATGATCTCTAACACTATTTCATGATTCTGCAAAACACAAGACATTGTCCAAAATTCATAAGTGAAATATTAATATGGTACTCTATGTCACCCTTTATCTTGAGATACCACTAGTGTACAAATTGGTCCAATACCTAGATTATAGTTCTTCCCACCACCTAAAAATACAAAGGGGTCAATTTGAAACAATTTTGATCCCAGCATAAGGGTTTTGTAACTAGTAAACATGTTCAAATAAAAATATGAACATGATATTGTTTCTATCCTACTGCATCCACCAAAACACAGTTCCACAAATTGGAGTGTACTCTACTAAAGATGCATGGTCATACCCACTGAAACATTACTACATAATAGAATCATGAAACATTGACTTTCAATTAATCATAATACTACTCAATCACGCAGAATTTATTTAGAAACAGACTCCTAATTTCATACCATGACTAGGTCCCCATCCAACAAATAATACCACCAAGCTTTACCAAAACACACGATGGACCACCAAACATCAATTTTCTACCTCAATTTTGATACCCATAGACATAACATAACAAAAACTACATCTGAGATCCCAAATAAATATTCTATTTCAAAATATAAAAAACTAGACTCACCTAAAACAGAATTTCATAATCAGCAACCATCTAATAAATGATCTCACTCTACGAAAGTTCCTACCCATATGGAACCAAAATATGAGATCTATTTAATAATTCCAACTATATGCGTACCCCTATCATCACTCTAGTGAATCATAACTTCAAATAAATATACCATACTCTATGTATTACAACATTAAATGACGTCATGTGACCAAACTCACTCATACCTGATTGAGAACACTTAAGGACCAACCACCACTAGTTCCCATCATATCAGAGATGTAATCTACAGAATAGTTCGAACATCATTTAATATGAGGAAACACACTTTAACATCCAATGGTGTACTCCCCACATTATTACCTCAATGACACAAATCCTTTTTATTATACATAATATGATCCAACTTTTGAACACATGTGTCGGTCATGCCATGCCACAGTCTTCCATCACATTAACCCATAACAATGATAATTCTCTGAGTGATCATTCCACAACATCTAAACCTATTTTTATGCTTATTTCCACTATTAGAACATCAATTATATCATCCAAATCTATACGTACTCTCTTCTTGTAAGTCATTCATGGTACCCGCATCGATACATATCTTCCATACCTAGATACATTCCCATTTAAGTATCATAATCATATGCTTTTGTACCACTGAAACCATAAGAAACCAAAAAAATTAAAAAAACCAACTAACAATTTCCCAAAAAATTCCACTAAATCTCAATGGTCGTGTGATCTCATGAAACCAGATGATGAAAAATTTACTCAAGATCAAATGATTTACAATCCAACAAACTAGGCTCACAAGACCAAAAAATTTTACACTCTTGGTCCCATGCGATTCAATCTATACCAAAATAACCTACACCAAATTCCTATTCAAAAAACACACCAAACTAGAACCATACACACATCCACATCAACTTAAGATTCACTCTGAAACCCTATATGTCTATTAACAATCTAATCACCAGAGATGAATCAAACTAGTTTTAACAAATAACTCCCCATTAAGAAAATAATATTAAATTGAAATGTCTAGGAATTTAAATTCTCATACCATATAAAACAAATCTAGATACAAAAACACCATAACAAAGCCCCATTCTCATCCTCAATTCCATTAATAGGTATCCATATATATATAATCCAACGAAAGTCAAATAATAAGGCAAGTATAGAACTATAATTTACCACATACTAATAGTAAATTTAGTTAATTTATCTTAATCACAACAATTTTACCATTTTCCTTATCCTAATATCACTCACATTCAAGCACAAACCATTCAATTGATTTAACCTAAATCCCAACTAAATATGGAATTACTAAAACAAGGTCTCCACTAAAAACATAAGTTTCTAAAAAAAACATAATTGTGGTATCCTATATTAACATTGAATAATATATATCACCCCTTCATCATATTGTAATCACCAATAATTAACATGCTAGTACCCATGTAGGACTCCTTACATAGATTGTAATATAATGTTATGTATCCAATATTTGGTCAAGAATTTATGTAATGGTCAATTCAAGACCATTCTACTTCAGAAGCTCATGGACATTACTCAAACTGAATATAAAAAATTCATGAATACTATTATGTGGTTAATCTCATATCATAAAGGATTTTATTAACTTGATTCTCTCCCAATCCCCCTATTCCCATTCACATTCTCATTCCACAAACATGATGACATATATCAAACAAAATTTTAAGGTCTCAATATTATTCGGATATCATATAACTCATGCACTGTCAACATACAACATACCAACACACATGTTTTAAATAGAAAACCCATAGAAAAACAACATTCTTATATAGGATTCATGAACATAAAAATTCTGTTTTTACATCAAACCAAAATTTCCACAATAATTATTTAGATAAATTAATATTTATTTACATGTAATAGAGGAAACCTATTTTTTTATTTGTAATTGGAATTTTATTTATTTGATATAACATAATAAACAAATGAGTTATAAAATTATAATCTTTTTTCAATTATCATTAACTTAAATATTTTCATAGTGGATTCAATATCCAAAGAAATGAAAATTAGATGTTACAGTGGAAATAATTATATATGTTGTATTTGGAATTTTATTTATCTAATACCTCAGAATAATGAGGAAAAGTGATCTCATAACTAACTTTTTTCATTTAGAATATCAGTTTTTAGTAACACTCCACATGACAATTATACATAACAAATAATAATTTTATTGTTCTAAAATTAAATTTCAATATCATGTTATAAACCAAGTAAAAAAGGAATCAACCATAAGAAATCACACACTTAATATGTGAATCCCATGAGCCTGATATGATACATACGAAAACCCATTAAATATTGACCTCCGAAATATATATCAGATGATGTAAAATTAGAAAAACATTTATGGTAAGTAGAATGACCAATAATTCTATCCCGAACACCATAGATTTCCATTATATGTAGGGTAAAAAAACGTGGAACAATTTTCATACTGTAATCTGAAAACAAAGAATATTTTGTATACTATTCATGAATAGTAAAAAATTATAAGTTGATTCTCTTATACATATTTATAATGTTCCACCACCCAAGTCCACTAATTGATGCCCATACTATACATCACTATTACACCACATGCATACCACTAAATATTATAAAGGATTCCAACAAGCTGCATGATTAATAGGTGGTATGGTGTGGAGAAAATACCAATATATCAAAGTAAAACAATTATAAAAATAAGGAAATCAAAAACATAAAAATACCTCATTTAATGGAATTATGTATTGTGATGCTACAAAAAATGATACAAATAAACCATTCCCTAACAATGAACAATATTGAATAATATACCATAAATGTTAGTACTTTATACATAAATAATGCATCATGCAATTAAGAACCCAAAAAACCCAAAGTCAAAACATAAAGATCCCTGAAAATTTTTGTGATATATGGACTGATCCCTACATCTAGTCGCCTTTATGAAATGCAAAAATTCATGTAATGACCTTTCCAAGCCCTAGGCCTTCAATATATTAGTATCTACTTTGGTACCCATGTTACCAGTAAGCATGAGTAGGGTGTTTGTATAACTTAGTTGGACACCATCAATTACCTACATAAATATAACCAGTGTAATAAAAATTAAATACTGAATTTCTAAAAATAAATAGTTCTAAATTTCCTTCAAATTTTTTAAAATAATTACATAACATGTGATTTCCCTCTTTAATTATGACACATATCTTTGGTCATAATATTATCAATCCAAAGGTCATTGAACATGATCGACCATACCTAGTTCAGCTAGTGTCATGTTTTCCTTGAGCACATTTCTAGGACATTTTGTCCTAATAAAGCATAGACCACCCATATGGTATTTTTTCTCCCCTAATTCAAAATCCAAAAGTATCACAGACCACCCATAAGCTAGTTTTATTGGACAATATCCTAAACCACTTCATAGGGGATTGCCTTTAGAATATCATAATCACCCCAAGGGTTTTTGTATATATGTATCAAGACAACCATAAGGTAATTATGATGACCGTATAACACAATTTAAAAACCATTTATGATTCCCCAAAATTAGAACATTTAACCATTAATTTTATAAAATAAATTTCATAAAACCTAACACCATTTACATGAATAACCAATAACCACAATTTCATTTCACAAGTATACTTTATAACATCTCATTATTTGATTCTTCAGTAATAATATATTTCCAATTGAAGATGGTTCATTTTAAAATGTGACATCCATTTCCCTCTTCAAGAAAACTTTAAAAACCCATCTATTAAAAAAATATATTTTATTAATCCAACTACATTTGACTACTTAAATACAATTTTTTAGGAATGGAATTATGTTTTGAAATTTCATTCAAATAATTATTGATTTTATTGAAATTCCATTTAATAATCCTTGAGATAAGATAAATTAATTTTCCACCATTTTGGAATATAATATGTTAATATAAAAAACCATTTATTTGTAATATCATTTATTTAACATTAAAACATTCAAATTCCCAATTTACATATTCAAGTTCCATACCCAGAACAATAAATTTACATGGATTCACCCTCTCATTTGGGATCATTAATTAATTATGAAGGGATTGTACAATGGTGATACAATGTAAATCCCCACACTATACACATTGTCGTGGGAAGATGTAGATGTGTTTCTATCCTTAGGTGATATATGCAGGATATGAGGGACTAGAATCATGTTCCATGAGATATCAAGATTGTTAGGGGATGATTTTCTACGAAACATGAACAACCATTAAGGAAAAAAACATAGAAAAAATTTATATGATTTATATAGGGAAATTAAATACTACTCATACCTGAATGTAAAATCAGTGTAGCATCCTGAATAAAACAATATGGAATATACACAATAACAAATAGCATACCATCATGATACAAAATTGTATTCAATACAACATCACCCCAAAAAATATATATGAACTGAATCAATTTCATAGGACCACTACCTCACGATGCATCACTAGATAAATACGACAAAATACCCATTCATATATATCATCAAAAAATATATATAAAAGCACCAATGTTCAAAAGAATGGGGTATGTATAAATATCACTAGGAAATCCCCAATGAATCCCCAACACCCACCATTAGGAACGAGAATAAGGTACTTCAGATTTATATTTATAACAAAATAAAAGTAGTGTGACGTGTGAATATGTCAATTAAAAAAACTAAAAAAGTTTCTAAATCCAAAACCACATGGAATCATAATTCCATAACTCATATACACATAGATTACCAATAATAGTCCCAATACACATGGGTTGTGACTCATCCTCTAACTAAGTCATCACGATGTATAATGTACCATGATACACTTTATAACCTTCCTTATGATCCAACTAACATTGTGTTGAAATGACATTTAATGAAACCAAAACAACCATGCATTCTAATTTTTCAACAAAAACTTTTTATTTTATGAAATTTATCCAACAACATATGTGTATGATTTAAATCACTAATTATTTTGGTAATAAAACAGAGAATTGATTCCAAAAATTAAATACAGAATGACTTAAACATGAATCCTTAATGTTATAGAATATGTGATGTGGGATAGATTAAAAATTCCTCATGATTGTTAAGGAGAATGAGGAATGTCACATGTATCCTCTAGATCTAGTCTTGACACTTCTTCCCATATATAGATACCAACATTATGTCAACAATATAAACATCATATAACATAGATCTATATACAAAAAAATTAATATTTGTCTATGTGAGAGGTAATATGAGTATATCTATATATAACAAGTGATAATGATAAATTACCATTGCTTTCGGAGATCCAAAGAACATGGATTAAAAAATTCTACTATTGGATAAATAATATTTTCTAGGAAGTATTAGGGAAATAGGTAATTACAAGAGACTATGATAGGAGATGAAAAATGTTTTTTAGGGTTAAAAATATGTTGGACTCTAATTTTTTAAGCATTTCCCTCACATCACATGGTTATGAAACATGGTTTTTCAAACCATGTGCTAACCATGATTTTCCATTATGTACCCACACACATAAAAATACATGGGAATCATGATAGTATCAAAATGTATGCACCAACCATGGACCCATCCAATCAGTCCCAAAACACTATCACAATATCATGTAGAAGCTACATAGTTTTCCCTAACCATTCTCAAACTATTTACTCTTAAAAATTATTCATAAATTTCAAATATATATAGAAACTTTTAAAAGAAAACGATGTATTATATAAATTCACAATATATATAAATTATAAATCACCTTTAACCTGGGGTGTTTTATTCTCCCCACCATTAGGATTTTAATCCCCATAAAATGGGATGTTTCTGATTCTATGGAAAAGTTCATGAAATTTCACAAACATAATGTATTCTTGTTCCCATGTATCATCCAAAATATGACCATACTAACATAAGAATCATTCCAAACTAAAATTTTTTTTAAAAAAATAAATTTTCTATATATTAACAATCAATGTCGTCACATGAAATGATAGAGAATTGTGATCAATACCAACATTTTCCTAACACATATCATTGTTATAATTAGGATGGTAATTATTCAATTGTGATAACTGAAATAAATATTGCACAGAGCTAAATTTTGGTGGTAAATACAACCATTAAGCCATATAACCAATTCATTCTATTATCTCAAATAGTCCAACAAAAATTGGAGATGATTTTCTATTTATTAAAAAACGAGTCTTCCCAAGAAATGGAGACACTCTAAATAAACCGTGATCACAAACACTAAATTATAATTGATGACGGTGATGATCCATATACAATTTCTATTGGATATGTCCCAGAAGTTTTTTTGTCTTATAAATTTTTTATCCTTCAACTCATGGAAATGTTTTGGTCTGATAAGTGAAGTCTCACTCATCTCCACCCAACAATTTAAATAAAAAAGAATTACCATATAATGATTTTCATGGAACCATATGTGTTGATACTTAAATATTATTATTTAATATGAACTCCAATAATGCAATATTATAATACCATGAGAATAAAAAATATTTAACATAAGATCTAATATTATATTCCAAAATTTTGATCATTTATTTGGACTGCACATCCATTTGTGGGTGATAATCTATTCCCATGGCCAACTGCCTCTCAAAGTCTTGTTACAAGGATTTTCCAAAATCGATATGTAATCATAGGGACTCCTATACCATGAATTGTTACAAATTTCAAAATGTAGTGACTTGATAACTCTTCTACTATATTTGATTAATCAATGGGGTTGAAGGTTTTATAATCTTTGATTCTATCCACAATGAACCATATGAAATTTTATTTATGAACTGTACTTCATAGAAATGTCAAAAAAACAATAGATATTTATCCCAATTTCCATATGGTTATATGTAAGAATTGAAATATACATTCTTGTCTTTGGTCCTCCCCATTGACATACTGATAGGTGAGGAATCTCTAGATATTCTTCATGACACCTATAAATTTAAAATATCACAAAATCTATGTTCTTATCATAATATGTATCTTATTATTTCTAGGATGAACAACCCAAATAACTTGGTTGTAGGAAAAAATATTTTTTCCTAATATGTAAAACGATACATGATCCTCTCTCTAATAAACTACATATTGCCAAAATCGAACTGTCTGTCAATTGTCTTCCCATTATTGAGTTTCAAACATGTTTTTATACATTTTAGATTAGATTTATGTGCACCGTTAACCCTCTCAATAAAATCATGTACAAAAGAAACTAGAAAGAAAAAAGAAACATAAATTTTGAAATCCTAATCTAGAATCATATCATCCATGACCATCATCATCTACCACTAGTATGAATCCTCATTACTGAACTGAATATATGAATTCCTACTAAATTCATCAACAATTGAGTTTCATTTACCCTATGTATACATAATGTCAATCAAACACATTGTAAGTTATTTCATCATTATTAGTTACATTAAATTAAAATATCTCAATGTGTATATTGTTTTCACGGTTTTATAATCTGTGGAAACTATGAACTTCTCACAAATGAGATAATAGTTCCATTTTTTCATGGAGTGGACAAAAATAGGTAAAATAAACTAATCTATCTGGTAATTTCTCTCATGAACAAATAACTAACATGATCTATAATTCAAAATATGATCTCTATGTGTGAGAAAGCATCCAAATCCAGATATGGATGCACAATAATAGACAAAATATCCTTATATAAGCTTTGAAAATATATGGAAATGTGAAATTTTTTATTGAACATTATTCTATAGGAAGGATTTATAAAATTTGTTTCTCTATTGGAAAGGAATTCCTTTACTTTCCATATATTTTTTCAAAATGGAATTTTGAGAAAAGTAAACAAAATCATTCATAATACCTTACTAAGATGAGAAATCAAATATCTCGAAAGACTTTATTATAAGGAATCTAACAGAAAATAACTTATTATTTTTTGGATCGTATTATAATACTCTTTCAAAAGTTAAATTTATATTGATTTGTATCTCATATTTCCACAAAATAAAATTTTAAAATAATTTTAAAATGGTAATCTTCAAATAAGATACCCAAAACTATACCCAAGTTATTTTCATGGTTATAATTATTCTTATAATATAATTGAATATCATCAGTGAATACCACCGAAAAGGAGACAAGATAATTCTAAATGTCTAGATTCATCAATTCCATAAATTCCAGGGGTAAATTCCTTAGTCCAAAGAGAATAACCATATATTCATAATGATCATAACAACTCCCTAAAGATGAGTTCAAAATATCCTACTTCTGAACATGATGTTGGTGATTCCCTAATAATAAATCAATCTTATAGAACCATTTTCACAAATTAATTATTCAAATAGATCATAAATGCATATAAGAGGATATTGATCCTTTATTATATCCTATTTTATCAAAGGATAATGATTTATTTTAATATTTTCATTATCAATTTTTTCCTAAAAATGATATAGTGCTCCCCATGGAGAAGTACTATTAAAATGAAACATTATAATTGAAAATATTCTAGTTAAACCTTTAATTACATTAATTATATTATCAAAATACTAAAAAAAGAAGTGAAATATGAATGGACCATGGTATGAGATAAACTGAAATTCCCCTTAACGTTTTTATGGAATCTAAAAGGAAGTGTTATTCAATACCTTCATAAATGTTTATTTGAAATTAAAAAAAGTTCCATAATTTATTACATAAAAACAATCATAGTAGATGTTTCCAACTTGTATGATATAGTCCTAAACATAGGTTCGATGGCCCAAAACATCTTGAATTTATATCCCAATATTCAGTTAATAAATGCTTATCTCTATCTGAATATGTAAATCTCATGTATAATGAATAACATATGGTGTATTCCTTAATTTATTTCAACATATACATTAAAAAAATAAATCATATATTTACATATTTATAATAGTGAGATAAATAAACGATGGCCTCAATGAGAGTTATAGAACACATTTCACACATAAAGGCTCGAAAAATTCCTTCGATGAGTGGTGTTTGATATTTATGTCATTAGACATAATTTAAACATGAAATATCATATTACACACCAGAAGAGTAACAATAAAAGACTATGACATGTTAGTATCAGAAAAATAATTCCTAAGGATAGAGTTTAAGAGAATAGTTTCTTACACCGTTGAACGAATTGGTTGATCTTGTATGGTTATCTTCTTAGTAAAATTAATCATTTTTCATGGTGCACCAAATAATTATTTCATACATTGTTATAGCTAGAATTATTACTGAGGTTTTAGTGTGATAGGACTTTCACCTTGGGTTTCTCTATTCCTAGGTGACTACCACTACATCTCAATTTACTATTATGAGGACATAAAGAATATGAAAAGTTTGATCCATTTACAGTAGCTATCATTTCAGTCACCATAAAATAATATCTAATAATTCAGAAATTTATACATGTATAGTGTTTATGTAGAGTCATCATGGATTAACACTTGATATTATCATAAGATCTACAATTATTAGATCCTTGTTGATTAAATCAACACAGTTGAAAATATACTTAACCAACCAAATAGTTTTCCAATTCTTTGCCTTCTTAAGATAAAATCTCCCTATTCCCCTTTTTTCCAATGTTGTTTCTCACACTTTTACATGTATATGTAAATTTTTCCCCAAAATTGCCTTAGAAAACACCATTTTCTAATAATATATCCTTTTTATCATATCTATATAGATCTCAATACATATGAAATCCATATTGGATAATAAGCTATCTCCAAGACTCACCTGAAATATTTTTATAATTATGTACTCACTTGAAGCAATTTCATGTGAAAAATGAATCAACATAAAACACTGATATACATACTCCATCATGATAATATATTTATACATCAATAAGAAATAATTTTTCAATCATGATATGCTAATGGTGTAGGGATATATTAATTTTATTAAAAACTCATCAAATCATATCCATGTCACTTTTTAGTTATATTTATTTTAGATAATAATAAGAAAGTATTTCCTAGTATATTACTCAGTGATATAATCTACAATTTTTAAATTTATTTCCTATAGGTTTCATATGAAATAAAAAATTTGAACAATACTCTATAGTGGTTATGTTGCATGTCATAGTCTCGAATATCAATGAAATATCAATGGATTTTATTTCTGAAAGTACATGAATTATTTTCATGGTTTGGATATGGAATCTCATTTCCATGGTCCACATCATGAATTCTTGGAATTCTCTCTAGGAATGTAAATAATTTATTTTTGGTTCATGTTGAACAACATTCTCAGCTACTTCCACCTATGGATTTCCTAGTAATAAAACTAGTTCCATTATTCATAAATACCAAATGAAACACCACAATGTCAATAATCACAATAAAATAAATTCTTAGAATATTAAAAATCCTCAACTCTTACAAATATCATGATTTATTTCCCAAAATTATCATGAATAATATGATCAATTAATATTTATAGAAAAATAACACTTCTAATGCATGATATGATATAATCATTAGATTAATCCATAATGATGAGTTGAAAAACATAGAAGTGTCTTAGAACACATTTTTCTAAATGGAAAACCTTAATATCATCAATTTTAATATTAATATATCTCGTACATCTATTTATTCTATACATTCTATGTTCTAATTTTCCTACCAACATTATACTATCCCAATGATGTATTAACCATGTATGATCCCATTTGATACACCCCCTCCCTCACCCATTTTCTTGGAAGGAGTTGAAAGGGATACTGACTTTAGGTGATTTCACCATTACACCAAAGGCTGAAAAAATGTTCCATGGGTTGTTTAGATCATCGAGGAATGCTTTTCACTAAAAAGAGTACAACATACTAGAGAATATAAAAACACAACCAATATATATATTATTCATGTTGATTAATAAAATACATGTCAAACCAAAAACTAAAACAATATTAGTAGACTGAATCAATGTATTTAACACTAAAAAAACTAAATAAAGAAGAACATGGTAGCTGAAAAGACGAATCAACCATGGCATCACACTGAACAATCTCCAAGATCCAACTCTAAGTCCCAAGACCACCACATCATGAGAGGTGACTATATAATCCAAAAAATTACATTACTTATATTTTGGAACAAAACACATTTAAAATAATCATAGTTACGAAGAAGGGAGTATATATAAAACTCAATAAGTAATCCCTAAATACGTTCTAATACACTCTACTAGTAAT
Source organism: Viscum album (assembly GCA_963277665.1). NCBI lineage: Eukaryota > Viridiplantae > Streptophyta > Magnoliopsida > Santalales > Viscaceae > Viscum > Viscum album. Next base: position 1,069,540,295 of record OY728157.1, on the reverse strand, counting down.
AAAAATAAGTTACATATGATTAATATTTAAAAAAAAATATAGAGGACGTTTCAATTATTTACAGAATAATGAAATTAAAAAATATTCTAAAACCATAACAACCTGGAATCATCATTACTCAACACAAACACCCAAACATGCCCACAGGAAGTCCCAATACTTTGGTTTAGTGACCTATATCCTCACCAAGTTACCAGAAGATTTAATTTACAATGTTACAATTTTTCACCAGCCCCATGATAAAAATAAAAAGGCACCATACTATAATTTCATTAAATCAAACCTATAAAAATTCCAATTTTTCAAGAAAGTCAATATCATTTGAAAACCATTTTTATGAATTTATCAATCACCTAATCTGTATCATTTATATGAAAATGATTTTACATCTGAAACCATGATTTGTTTCCGATAAATAAACATAAATTGATTCAAACATAAATCCATAATGTTGTTGAAAAATATTGTGAAAGAAAATACAGTGCCATCAAGATTGTTAATGAAAATTAATAACAACACATGACTCCTCCAGATCCATCATTGAAAAATTTTACTTTTAGAATATCCCAAAATGATCTCGTCAAAATTCACATCATTGGAAAAAAAATATAACATATTATATCTACTAAATCATGAGAGTGAAGATGAGAATATGTAGGGTAAATAATCAAGAATGATGACATACAATCAGTTATATAGGTCCAACGATCATTATTTTGATAAAATTTTATTCTATGGGAAAATGAATAAAAAAACCTTTAAGTTGGGAGAGGAGTTTGGGAGACAATGAGAAGAGAATAAAATGTTTTTTTAGTAATTAAAATATTTTTTATCCAATATTTAGAGTACTTAATTAATTTATCATTATTGAACCAAATTGTTTGTAAAATAAATTCAATTATAATTCATTTGATACCATGTCTAAACCAACCCCTTCACACATAATGCACATGGGTTGAATAAATTTGTGAACCAATATTGATTTTACACTTTATCTCTACACAAATAGTTTTTCGTGGCAATCATTATGGTTCAACCAAACCATGTGAGAATAATGTTCCTTCCAAGTGAATCTCATAAATATTATATAATTTTCCCAAAGAATCCATTCAATTTTCACCCATAAAACCATTTCAAACCTATCATAAATTATGAATAAACTCCAAAAAGTCAACCGATGTACAAAATTACATAAAAATAAAAAATAAGTGGGTAAATAACATGAATCTAAGGGTGTTTTAGGTCAATATTGGGGCTCTAAATTAGGTTCATTGTAATTTCCTAACAAATTGAAGAGACCACACAATCATGTTATTTAAAAAAAATCTGTGAAATATTTTAAAATTTAGGAACCACCTAGAATAGTATTTGGAGAGTCTGCAAATTTATATTATCAATTGGTTAAACAAATATTAAAATAAAATAAATAATAATACAAATTATTTGAAAAAAATGGTGTGTCAGATAAAATATGAAATAACTTTCTTAACAATTGGATAAATAAATATGTAATGGATACAAAGTCACATAATTTACTTTACCTCTAAAACACTAATGGTCGAGGTAAATAGACAATGGATGAACGATATCTGCAATGAGAAGATATGGAGTATGGGAGGGAATTTGTGACTTTATTAGGTCCAAATGGTGATGAAAAAATGTTATTTCGGTTATAAAATCATGATGGAAGAATAGTAAAATTACACTACTTCTGGATCGCATGTTATGGGAGAATGTTTTCCAAACCATTTACTAGTCTTGTATTTCAAACACTCCTAATAAACACCACCTTGAAACGTTGGCACACAATGTTGATAATAAATCATATAGTATTTCAGAAACAGTTTAAAAAAATGCTCCAAGTCTCCAAACCAAGTCACCATGCACAACATAATTCATGATATGTATGGTTTCTCCCAAACTATGTACCAACCATTTCATACATCAATGCACAAAATAAACTAAACTCAAACTATCAACATGATCAGGGTGTTCCACATTTATTTATTAAACCATTCCCACCAAACCACACTCCTTAGGATAAAAACTCAAATAATTTTACAAATTAAACATGAATATTATCTAATCACCAAATCCCTTATGTGGTCTAAAACGAAATCTAAAACCTCTTTATAGTATATCCCAACTAGCATATTCTCAATATAAAACCTGGTACCCAAAATGAACCATCCACCAAATTGTAAATTAAAAAAACTCCTAGTATTTAATATCTTTGAAAAGGGATGGGATTTATAAATAAAATAATTGAATTACTTTAAAATTAATTATTAATACTCAATCATTCACCAATACCAACATTTAGGGATCACATATTTATAAAATAATATTCAACCAAATTGTTAGAACTCTAGAATTACCTTCAATTTGTGACCTTCTAGGACCTTAGGTCAATTGTTGTCAATCATAATCACAGGCCAGGAGAAGTATCTGGTAACAAATCAAGTAATCTAGTTGGATATGGAGTGTAATGTCAATGAAAATATCTTACAAACATTCACTTTTAAATATAAGTTCATTATCTCAAGATAACTCATTAATAATGATGCACACATATATTCATAAAATTTATTAATATCCTTATAAAAAAGACTTCATATAATTAATAAATTCATATAATACAAATCATATCTTGATCATTAAATCAATGTTATTCCACCAATGACACACCCAAGCCAAGATAGCACCACAAGATATACCTATCATCATTTTATTATTGAATAAATGTAAATGTAAAAACTGATATACATTAATAAGGATCTCAAATCAATATAAAAATAGACTTGTTGATGGATAGAAACAACCATTAAAACCTGAATGTTTTGATGTTTCTATTAGTGGGACAATCATCATGATCTCATCTACTCAAGATCACAAAATGTGAACACTGTGAGAATATGTTTTAATTGTTATGATAGCCCAGAACCTAATAAGACAAAATATCTCTTTTCTTATGAACATAATATTTCTAGACCATAAAATATTTATATAATAATTATTTCATAGTATCTTTGTGTTCAAATTATAGTTAGGTACTTCCATAACATTTTGAAATTACATGAAATATATAGATATTAATATGAAAATAATACATCTATAAGTAACTATATAATATTATAGTGATATTAAGACTTTTACATATCATTATTTATACTTGAAATGGTAATAAAAGTATATAAATAATTTGTGTCAAGGGAACCCACTTTAATAACTCCCATTAGAAATATATCCAACAACTAAAAACACCTAACCCATTAACTCTCAAATCAGAATCATGTTTATGATCAGATATAGATTTATTCAGAGTTGTTATACATTATCCATTATATTTAGTTTGAAAACAATGAAATTAAATAACTATGTAAAATTCCTCAAAATGTAATGCTTCCGAATTAGTTGGTTTCCTCTAATGTGACCTATCCTCAATGACAAGCACCAATACTATTGTACTATAATAGTAAATTGAAGAATGATCTACACTAATTGGTATAAGAAGAATCTCTAAAATGAATCTAAATATCCATAATTCTTCCCTACCATCATTGGAAAATTCCCTATACTCATATTTTATTATATAATATGTGATCATATATTTCATTGAGCTTCTTCGGCTCACTACACCACCATTCTGGTAAAATAGAAAATTTGTTTATGATTTTTGATCACTGTGGTGTTTATAAGAGATAAAATTTGTGTATCTACTGCCAAATAGCTCATTATATTCTCAATATAAAATGAATATATACTTTATATGTGTAAATTATTCATTATTGTTTTAATAATTTCCCAATTTAGCTCTCCTAACCTGACTTGATTTATGCCCTCTATTATTAAAAATCGAAATATCAAACCTTGTACATAAAAAAACATAGTACATAAAATTTAATACATTAATATACCGTCAATGAATAATTAAATATTCGAATTATCAAATAAATCTATTCTTGTGTATGTGTACACATCTTCTTAGAGAGATTAGTTTTTTGTAAAAATAGTAACAGTCCTCTCTTGGATTTTTCTATATTTTAACATTTGAGTACCTTATTAATATATGTACGTTAATTTAAAACATGAAAACATTAACATGTATCTCAATAGTTCTTGACCCCTAGAGTATAGGTTTTTTCACCTATTTATTTTTATAGATATGCCTTCATTTGACCATGGTTTCAATGACAATAGGACATTCTATTTGATTCACATTAACAACATGTCATCAATATATAATAATAGGAATATGACAAAACTTTCACACAACATGATAGAGATAGAAAAATCATTTTCATTATTGATGACGATAAAATATTTTTGTCCTTATATAAGTGAAGATTCATTGGGCGTGATTTCCATTTCAATCTATATTTTTATATCTATTGCATTAATAATTTATTATTTTTCTAATAAATTATTAACCATTTGGGTTTTGACATATAGACATCTTTGATCAATATAACATTTAAAAAATATTTTTTTACATCCATTTTACCAATTTCACATATATATAAGGAAAATATTGTAGGTATTATTATGATGGATTTTATCATTGAAACTATCGAGAATGTTTCACCATAGTTTATAACATATTACTTCCTAATATAATTTTTGCATATTATTACCTTTTATGTACTAACTTGACTATCCATGTAATACTTTTTCTTGGATACCCATTTACACCCAATAGGGTTTTCCTCTATAAAAGGGTATATGAAAATAAAACATCATTTTTTTATAGAAATTCTACTTTAAAATGCATGAATTATTTTTATTTCGCATCATACATTACATATATAGCTTTCATATAGAGTATAGTATACTTATCTTTATATAATTTTGTACTTCATTAAATTTTAAAAAAACATAATACTAATTGTTATATAAACTCCCTAGAAGGATACTATAGTACCTTCATCATAGGGACTTCTTTATCTCTAACTTTCTCTTATAGAGACTACTCCCAAACCAACTCTTGTGCACTGAGAGCATTATCATCATGAAATTTAAATTTCCCATAGATAAATTTAAATTAAAAATAAACTCGCCTTTTATAAATATGACAATTTTTTAAAAAATAACATTTGTATTTAAAGTGTTATATATTTATTACCCTGTAAACCTCTTCAGGATATCTTATAATGAGTAATTGTTTTATTATAGATTCTATCCATTAAGTTGGTGTATTCATGGAAAATATATCACATAAAAATACAAATATTTGTGAAAGAATGAGTTTATTTACATTCCGTATATCACATATAATATTTTATACTTCCTTAATTGGTACTTAGTTTTGTGTATATATTACTTTATATAACAAAGATCCTCAAAATGATAAAGGTAGAGTTCCATGACTCATTATTTATTTGATCATTACACATATCTTTGACTACACTATTCACCAACACTATTCCTCAGTGGTGTATTAGGAGGGCTGATTTGGGTGACTACCCACACTCGATTAAGCAGTAAATGAAATTAGATTTAGGATATTCTCTATATTGTTTTGGGAGTATTTTATTACATTTTACCATGATTGTTCTCTACTCCATTCTGAAATTTCTTAAATATAATAAAAGAAATTTACTTATCCTTAATTAAATAGATATATTCTTATATGTAATGGAAATCGATAAAAGTAATGAAGTAATAAAAATAGTCGGTTGAATCTACATGAAATGGACTATATACATTAGTATGAACCAATTAGTTTAATTCATTTTCCCTTTATCATTTCCCACAAAATGTTTTCTTTTTCATTTAATCTTATAAACATGTATGGAATGGATCCAATGGTTTTAACTCAATAGTATTTGAAAAGCCTCCTTGATATAGATTAATTAAATTATTTTCATTTACCGAACATATCCTAATGTTTTATTAGAAGTTAGGATATGAGTAATTATCAATCGATCATACATTTATGACTAAAATAGGTTTATTATGTTCGTGTATATGTAGTAAATTATTAGGATATGTCATATGAAAAGATATGTTATGATTCTAGATGATAAAACATTAATTTCAACAAATTGAATAAAATAAAATATTTTCTGAACATTTCGTTGAGAAAAATTAAACGGTAATTGAAGGTACATATTATCAATCAATCCATTGAATAATTAAATCACTGTGTACTGTAAGATGATGATATCCCACTATTAATGCTTCTAGCCTCATACCATTTTCATCCAATAGAACCACCAATAATTTTTCAATAATGATTTATCTACATGGTTTCTATATTTGAATATGAATTTGTGAGACACATAAAGTATCCAATACCCATCTTGTACATATATACATACTTCATTTAATGAAAAATACAACTGATATATAAGAATCACATTATTTAATCCTCATAATTGTGAAATTAATTTTTTGGTGCCATTTCATTCATCATTCCATGTATGTTACCTATTACTCATTTATATCCCTTTGTATATTCAGCTCCTTGGATGTGTGGTTCATCAATGTCTTTAACTTTGACGTAGATTTCAATAAATTAGAATTTTAGTTCCTCCTCCTGTTCACCATTAGTAATGAAGAGATGGAATTGTTAATATCTATATATTCAAGGAAAACTAGATCTCATAGAACCCGGAGTAAATTTTTATGTTTTTTATGTTATAATTAATAATGAATTTCGATAATATAGTTGGTAAAGAGGTGGTTATGAGATTTGTTTCCAGTTTTTTGTTCAATTTTAACCCAAGGCCCTAAATTATCTCAATGTACTCAATAATATTTATTACATGCGGATCTACCTATTTTTCTTATGGGGAATATATCTATATAGTGAACTAGATATTTCATATCTATCATGTTTCCTTATTTCATTGTATAGTTATGGATAATGAGAAATCATTTAGTTTGTATTTTGACTTAATGCATTTTATATAGTCCAATAGAAAAATATGATAACATAAAAGAGGGATAATATATTTAATCATCTATATGCATCTTAAATTTATCCATATCTTCTGATAATTCTCTCTAAGTAGGCTCATCTTTGTGTGGTATTCTTTCAAATAAATATTCCTTTCATGGCATAGTGCTATAAAAAATCTCATTATCACTCCCAGAATATATTTCTGATCATGATATTTTCTTAATAAAAAATCTATCACAAATAAATTAAATCATTGGTGGTTTCCATATGATCTATAATAAGTAAATTAAATAGTTTAGTTCTTTATATTTATTACTAGTTTACATTTTCAAAATTTAAATTTTAAAATCTCCCCCATTGTTTAATCATATCCCAGAATCAGTGAACAACTAGACGGAGAATATTTCATCTATAGAATATTTTAGTGTAATTGATCCATCAAAACCGATCATTATAATCCAAGATGTTTCATGTCACTACATGGATATTTATAAGGTAGGGCTTTTGATATCCTACTATATAAACCTATCTCAACATAATCATTTTTTGAATTCGCATCTCTTCCAGAGATAAAATTAATTAAATCAACTATTATAATATTATGATGAAAAAATATAGATGTGGAAATGAAAATTATTTCCACATTAGTAAACCCAACATATGTTATTTATAATAACTTTCACATAGTATGAGGCACCATCAAATATTGTTGAATCTTACCTGAAAATTTTAGTTTTCTAAAAATTTATTTGATGGGAGGTGTTTTGACTTAATATATCACTGAGTAAATTTTATTTATCTTGATTATGGAAATGATTTTTTATTTGAAATTATTTTTCTATAATATTTCACTAACAAAAAGAAAATTATTTAAATGGAAAAGTGTCCACACACATTAATATGATTTTACTTTTTATGATTTCTTATTATATTACTATGAGATTTCCTAAAAGGGAATATAAAAATTTATACACCATGGAAATGGAATAATTAATAAATACTAATATGATCATGATATTTTAACTACTAAAATATCCATAGAGAATATAATGGAATAAAAGAGAACCTATGGGAATTCCAGTAGTCGATACACTAGTGGAATTATAGAACCAGAAAATTTGATGAATTTATCTTCATTATTTCTATTTTGGATATCAACTTGATCTAAATCATTTTAAAAAATTATATATTTATTATGTATCCTAACACACAGCTGAGGGTAGCTCATGAAGTGAAATTATATTATTTCACTAAAATATGGACATGTGTGGCCTTATTCATTTAAAGATGGTGGGATGATACATAGATCACTGAAAAATTAAATAATAATTAAATTTTAAAACTCAAATAAATTAATTAATGTAAATAAATAAAAAATGAAACATTAATTGGTCTGTATCAAATCATGATCAGTTAACATACAATAATATTTCGTATGAAAAATTCAAAATTTGAAAATTTAACTAGGGGCAGTTTTGAGGTATTAACTTCATTTTAATTCTTATTATTAATTTTTGATACATACCATGGATATAATAAAAATATTAAATATAATAAAATTTAATTTAATTTTTAAAATAAAATAATTTTATGGGTTCATTTAGACCATAAATAGATACTTGGAAAAATAAATTGGGCATGTGGGGGCCTTCTGTAGTGGGAAGGTCTATCCTGTACTAGCCTTGTCCTATACAGGACGAGGTGATAAATGTTATAGTGTTCTTGGTAAAATTAAGGAACCGTATTTTGTGAACCATATGAATTTTAATAAATTTTAAAAATTATAAATACACATGGCATAAAAATGGTGTTGTTTGAAATTTATTAACTCCTAGTAAAGGGGTGGAAATTCAAACTTTTCGGTGGATTTATCCACCATCTAATGATATTATATTTTTTATATTTTAAAAAATTCATTATTATACTTTCCTATTGAAGGATACTCCGACGAATGATCTCTTTAAAAATATAAATGTTCTGTTATTCACGACCTAATCTCTATTATTGAGCCACCACCTTAACCTAAATCATTATCCAATATCATAACACAAATTGGTCACCCTTGAAAAAAACTAATATTCCAGTATCAATATATATCATATGCTTATCCTCTAATGGTAATCCTCATGGACTGGAAAATAATTAATAGAGATAGTGTTCCTCAGTCCCTTCTCTATTAGGCCACAGATTAGTTACTAGAACTGAGGTTATAAATATCTTAAGATATGTGAGGTATTAACATAAATAAGAAAAAGACAATAAGATATTGAATTAATCGACCACATGAAAGATCATAAGAAATTTTAAATATTTTAAGAAATACCCCGACAATGTATGTGTATATAAAACAGATACATATAAAAATCATCAAAAACTATTTTGAAAATAAATGATATGGTATTACAACACCAACATTACAAATATCATAAATAGTAATATCTATCATAGTCCATCCAGTCTTAACAAAAATATGATAGTTTATATATACATAGGGTGAGTCTATTGGAATACTCAATATAAAAGGAAATGTCTATCATGCACAAGAGAAAACAAAATACTAATTCACCCATAAGGAAAAAATAGAACCATCATCACTAATATAGGTCATCTAGACCAACCCTAAATCACTAATTCTTAATAAAAGGTGTCACATTAAATTATTATAACTTAATATGAATCACACTGGTGAAAGGGAATTCATTTATGCATATAATCTTGTTCCATTATGTAAAATATCATCATTTTAATAGTGTAGTAAGGTATCATGATTAGGAATTACATCAACCTCATTCCCTCCCCCTTCAATGAATTACCCCCACTATACGACAACCCATACCATATCACAATATCCTAATAAAAGAATCATATTCTATCATAACATAACCTAACACATCTCTATAGCACCACTGTTGACATATTTCCACTCTGAAATTTTCATTTAATCATTTAATGGTAGAGTTAGTCGGTATGAGTGGGTGGCCAACCATCCATCCTCAGTATTGGGATGTTGGAAAATTTCTCCAAATCTATACGTTGTTGGTACAATTAACACAAAATATGTGGGATAAGTAATGAAATAATAAAGAATTAATATATATATATATATATTCAGAAAAGAAATTACCACCCTATAAATTAACAACAAGATCATAAAAGAACTAAAAAACTTTACAAAACTCTTCCTGAAATACACTATTTTTCCCAGAAATAAATGCATAAAACCACCACAGAAGACACAAACCACATTACATATTCATTTTCAATTATAACTATATAAAGTGAAACTAGTTTGAGTAATTTTAATTCTAAAAAATTAGATCATTCCTTCATTCCTTTATGATTTAATTCCATCCTGAATGTACATTCCTAGGCCTTTTCCTCTCAGGGTAGTAGAACATTATTGCAATTTTTCATTTAATTTCCCTTAAGAGATTTTCTTCTATCTGAGTGCCACCTTGATAACCCAGTAGAAGACTGTTGTGTGGAAATGGGAATTCTGAAGGGTTTCCTATCTATTTTTTTTAAATTAATTGATTAAAATAATTATTAAATTTCTTAAATTGGGTTTTCTTCCCAAAATGTACATGTTGTCAGTTCGGTCAACTCTCCCTCGGTCTATCATAATTATTCAGCTTCTATGGTTTATTCTTCATCCAAAGGCTACCCATCTTCATGTCACAAACTTCTGCGTATTTTTGTGGTTAATTCCAAAACTCATACATTCATTACAAGATTATTCATTGTTTCACTAAAAATATGTAGTTCTGCACAAAATTAGTTTATTTTAAAGCATTGATTATTTCCACTATTTGTGGAATAATATACCCAGTATCTACAACAAGCATGTCATATTATTCATTGGAACGTTGTTACTTAAAAATCCTTATCTTTTCCACTAGTTTCTTGTGACCCATGATATGTGATCTCACTATCCATGTGTGGTTGAAAAAAGAAACATAATTTTAAATGGTTTACATTGATTCTTACTGAGCAAGTTTTGTTTTCAGAGCCACAATGGGACATTTAGTCATTATAACTTATTTTGATCGTCGTAGATGGAAAAAAACTAAGTCAATGTGTGTTTCCAAAAATTATTGGAATTGTGTTAGACATTTCATCATTTGAATATTTATATTATAGACCCTAGTTGGTTTCTTAATACCCCTTGTATGTCATGAGAGGTGGTATTTTTGAATGCTATACTTATTGTGTCTTCTCAATAGATGTATTTGGTTTCCATATAGGGTATGGATATTTTAATTGGTATAGGCTGAGTGTACCTCCTCTACATTATTATAGACTTAAATTTTTTATGTCTCAGTTTTCTTATATAATTTGGTTGATAATATGGGGGAAAACATTTTTATTGTTCTAATTGTGTTGATGATCATGCAAATATGACAAAACAATTCATATATGTTTGATGTATGTGGAACCCTATTTTGTTACAATGGATCTGAACCAGGTCAGGGGCAGTGCATCTTCCTTTATTTTTAATCTGTACTAAACATTTTATACTTATTCACATGCTTATATTAAACCACTATATTAACATAAATCATTGAACATATAATAGATAGTTTATGTCAAATATTTTATCAAAAAATAATCCTTTATATCATATTGGTTAAAGGATATGTCTATTCGAGACTAGAATCTGTTTGTTGAATCAATCCATCATTAGAATTCAATATAAATAAAAACTAATGCCTACTATAGAGTGTAATATTAGGTATTGGGTAACCAATATTACATTATAAAATTTTATTCGAGTAGGATACCAAATCATACTACACCCCTATCTCATCTTCTATGTTTAAAACTTATGAATCCCACCCACTCTAATAGGGGCGATTCTTCCATGATAAATAATCCCAATTTCACAAATCAACCCCACTTAAACCCTCAATCATTCCAACCCTTTACAAAATGGCTCATATAATTTCCTAATATATCTGGTGACTTACTATGTCACCTTCACCCACCTATTGTTCCCCCACCCTCCTTTGGTGTACTTGACAACCCCAAATGACCCACAAAATGTATCCTCATTACTAGAAGAAACTTTTTTAGGGGAGTTGAATCTCATTTTTTATCTCAAAACAATAACATCACTATTCTCAACACATCATACACATATTCACATCATCATAGGATGCCCACCACTGGTGAACTAGCCACCGCACAAGGTCCAACTCTCCTCCCATTATGCAACATTTGATGGTGCGGCCTCTCCTATGGTGTTCTTACGATTCATCTTGTCCATGATGTGTGTTGAAACTATATGAATCAGGTTGGATATAATCATTTATCCCCCCTCACACTACTAATCCAATAGTTGCACAATACTTTCCCACCCCCTATCGCCCCCACATCCCTCATAGCCCTTGGTTCTCTCAACTCGATTCTATGTAGTGATTATTCACCAATACCTATATCATTTTTAGGAATCCAGGATATACAATAGGGAATTTTTTTAATGCGTGGATTTTCATTAAGAATCATAGGCCAGATATAGAACACTTTATTGCTTCATATAACTCAATCAAGCCTCTTTTAATTATACTAGATTACCATTGGGATACACCGATAACTGTCGAGCTTCATCATCGATACTCAGATAAGGATATATATTTACTGAAATTTCATTTTCCTTGTTTAGTTTTTATCTTTATTCGAAGTTGGGAATGTGTACATTGAGAAGGAGTATTAGGAGCATGAGAACATATCTTTTTGTTTTTTTATATCAAATGTAGGTATAGCAAGCATGAAGGGGAGTGCTAACGGATGAGTTAACTCCCACATCAGACATCAATAATTATTCCATATTTATCATTCACCACTCTTCCATTATAATTATATTAATATGTTGATTAATTTAATCAATGATTAGTTCTAGAATAAGAACCATTTCTATGATTTAATCTCCAATTATATAATATTCTTAATTATTCAATGATAGAAAACATTTATAAGTGTCTAAATACTGATAGGTGATGGATTATAAAATTATTTGACCTCGTGTGTTTGGATAATGAGCTGATAAGATTAAGATAATTCTAATCCATTTTCAATAATATAATTATGTGCATAACTAAATTATGATCAATGTATTGCTATTTCACATAAAATTATGGAAAGGGTGTTTGAATAGATATGTGATAAATAGTTGATATAAAATAATTTTTTTCATTGTAATTTTTTCTCATAATTAATATTTACGAAACTAGTGCTCTTTCAGTCAAACTCTGTTAATACCAGGACCCCTATTGTCTTCATTACAGCTATCCACACATAATCTCTTGTAACTACTATTTCTCATTCAATTATTATACTAGAATTCTCTTATTTTTTCATCAATTTATACACACGAATCAACTACTAAAAATATGACATAGAATTTTTGTACATCATGTGTAACACCCGAGATTTTTATGAGTAATATTTTGTTTTTATGTTATCAAAAGAATCTTTCACTACACACTAGCTTGGCTTACTTTACACGCAATCGCGACCTTCCTCGATAGCTTGCGTCGTACGCAATACTGAGTTTCACTAAACAATGATATGCTATTAAAATATTATTAAAACTAGCCGTTATGAATAGTAATAACCACTTTTTGAAATTTTATAAATTTTATTTTTCAAAATGGACTTCGTTTTTGGATTCGGAATACCGAAATTAGCCTAGGGTGAAATTTTGGTATTTTTCTGAAAACATTCAATTTTTGATGAATAGTGAAACCACTAAGTGGTAGGTTAAAAACTGAATTTTGGATAAAACATAATTTTACCGCTTCTGTGAATGGAATTTCGAAAATCCGACAGACACGGTTGATATCAGTAAGTAAAATGTGGTTCAATGAGATAAAAATAATTTTTTGGTGAATAGTAACTTTTTACTTTTTTTACCTCGGTTAATAGTAAATAGGGTAACTAAGGGTAAATATGATATTACTATTACCCTAACTCATTTCCTAATTCTATTGGATAAGTTTAATTCGACCAAAAATAATCTTAGAAATAAAATATGACCATTTAGGCCCTCTTGGATTAGATTAGGACATTTATTATTAATTTATTTAAAGAAGGGTTAAAATAGTTAAAATCAAATTTTAATAAGTAAATCATTTTTTAATATGGGGATAAACATAAGATTAATTCGACTATAAATATTAATTAGAAATATAAAATTATTTCCTACATAATGTTATTTTATTTATTATTTTTAGACATTAAATAATTTAATTTATTTATGACACAATGATGATGCAGTAATTATCTTATTAATGAAATATTGACATAATTGATGTTATAAACACCAAAATAAATGTAATTTGAGACTTTTAATTAATCCCACTAATTTTCTAGGTTACTATGATATATTAGTGTTGATTTAATCAACTTGGTTTGAACATATAATTCTGTTATGACTTTCACAAAAATCATATATCAAATAGTGTCAAAATTGACACAAAATAGTTTTTAAATAATATATTATATTATTAATTGTTATTTTATTCCTAAAAATCTATGTTTCGGCCAAATGACTTAGACAAGGATATATATATTAATAATAAACAATTTGGGGTTCGTTTGGCATGTTATAGTAAGTGTATTAACCATATAGTGTAATAAAACAAAAAGACACGGTAGAAGTTAAATTATATAACTTAGAGTTAAATCTAATTGATAAGGTTAAAATAATAACCTAAACTTGTCTAAATCCTATTGGTTGATAGGATTTCGACCCATACCCACTTTAGCTTCGAAATAAGACCCTTTGGAACCATTATAAACCGATTTTGACTTGAATATAAAATAATATTTTGAGATATTCCTAAGGTGCCCCTCTCCTCTCTTATAAAAGGGAACCTCCTCCCCCTCCTCCTCACACCAATTTGAGCACTCAAGCTCGGCCAACCCCTGCCAAAATCCCTTCTCCACTTCCCTAGAATAATCCTAGAGGTCATGGTCTTCTTAAAATACCAATCTTAGTTCCCTAAGTGGAGGATTCAAAGAGGCGTTCCAAAGAAGAGGTAATATCCATTACCGATCTATTCAATTTCTTTCTTCTTCAACATCTTCTTCTTTAGTTGTTTCATGATAAAGTAATAACATCCGTATTACTTACATACTGATATGTTATTATTAATATGAACCAAACCTAATTCACCTTCTATCCATCCTACGGAAAAATGAAATCACCGCGCGTGCGTACGTACGGAATACCGTCTCCACGCCGTGGTGTAATCTATTTTCCACCATCACCTTAAAAGGATAGGTATAATGGTGTAATGAGTAACTATTTATGATTATTATAAATTAATATTGATACTGAAATAATATATATATACTCCAATACAATTCCACGATCATAGGAACGATATAATCACTCGTGCGTACGTACGGAATACCGTCTCCACGATGTGATGCGACTCGTTCTACATGATCTTCATTTCATAATGATTATATAAATGAATTGAATGAATTAATATGATATATACTACACTAATACCATTCTGGAAATGAGGTATCTATAACCTAAAGATAAGAATAAGAATTTATTCGACAAAACACGCATAAGAACAAAAAGTTATAAACACCCGAATAACAAGTAGCAATGAAATATTACTACTAAGAAGCTAATAATATTACCATATATGATATCATAAAAATAAGTATGATTCTGGAATAAGTCAATAACATTATTTAAATCATTATACAGGAGGTTCGGACACTTACAAAGCAAGTCGGACCTAAGGTAAGGGAAATATCACAATCTCATTTTTATCCGAGATTGTTTATACTTTGGTATTTACTGGGGTGTATTTTATCATCCACATCCATGTTTACTCAATATGTAATATTATTTCCATCCACCTACAATTGTTTAAATCAAATTTTACCCTTCGGTGAGTTTTTAGTAAAGGATATGAAAGGAATCTTTTGTCGTTTTTCTTACGAGGTACTTTTTGAATTTTCCGACAAAAGTACGAAGAATGTTTTTTTAAACTTATACGGCAAGAATGGAATTTTAAAACATTATTTCCAAGAATCTTACTTTATAAGTTTTCAATTTTAGTTTTAATCAACTTCTTTTAGTTTATAATTGTGTGACATGTTAAGAAAAGAAAAGTGTTTTTGAAGAAGAAAGGATATTTTCCTCAAGAATGGAGTTCAAGTGTTTTATCAAAATTATTTTCCATCTATGATAATAAAGGTTTATGTTTTTATCCCTATTATTACATTGATTTGATTATGTTTTGAGGGAATTATTTTTATGAATTCATTTACCTTATATGATTTGTTTTATGATGTCATGATGTTTCAAGAATCCCATATTTGTTACATGTGTTATGCGATGATGTATGATTTATGATTATGTGGCACACATAAGAAAGGATTAATTATAAGATGGGTGGGACCTATATCTCCCTCCAATGCATTGAGTAAAGATTTATATCTCATGAGATAGACATGGCTGGAACGGAAGGTTATTTCGGTTCAGTGATACATGACTGAAACGAGGAGTGAACTTGGTTCAGAAATGGACTTTTTCCCCTAAGATAGTCTTGGCAATGAGTCATGACTAACAAGAAATGATTTTCCATGATTATGTGTGCATGACACAAGGTTTCAAGTTTTATGTTATGATTATGGGGATCTCATTTTCACTTCTATGATTTATTCAATGTTAAGATATTATGATCTCTTTTGCAAGTTATGATTTTCAAAAAGATATGATATGATTTTTATTTCCTTTATTTTCTCTTGCTGAGCATTTAAGCTCACCCTTTTATGTTTTCTTTTCCCTAGGTCAGGAAGATGGATAATAAATATAATATGCAAAAAGGGACCCTAGATATGATGAAACAAATGGGAGACACTGTAGAAGATTTATGAACCAGTTGTTTATGTTTCTCAGTTTCTAAAGACACTATACCTATACGGTCCTTTGTGGTTTTGTCATATGTTGTAATAAGTGTGCTTAAATTTGGAAGTATTAACAATGTATGTAAAGTATGGGTCGTTATAGTTGGTATCAGAGGAAAGGTATAGTCAACCTTTAGAAACTAGGATGTGAAATCCTTAGTAAGAACCCTAAGGATAATTCTAAGCATAGAACACAATCTTAGTGTTTTAGAAATGGCCATGAATAACCTAGGATAAGACCTTAAGTGTGAAATTTTATTCTTTATTATGTGGTTTTCCTAATATAAATAGTTTTTCTCACACTATTCTTCTTTGTTTTAGTCAATGGCTGGAGCCTGAAGGAACCGTGTTAATGCAGAATGCGATAGGCAATGCAATGATTGTCCCCCTGAGCAACCAAACGATATGGGAGCTAGAATGAAAAATCTTGTAGCCATGCTCACACAACTTTATCAAGCTATGAATCATGCAGGACTTCCAAACGAGCAAAGGAAGGTGCAACATTCTGTTGAATCCTTCATGAGGCAGCGTCCACCTTCTTTCAGCGGGTCTACTGATCCATTAGTTGCTGAACAATGGATTAGTACTATTGAAAAGATATTTTCAGTTCTTCAATGTTCTGAACATGATAAAGTCATCCTAGCAGTGTATCGTTTGAAAGGAGATGCTGGTCAATGGTGGAATCTTATTAAGAAAATGAGGCAAAGGGATGAAATTGAGTCCATGGAATGGGACGAGTTCAAGAACTTATTTTTCAATAAGTACTTCCCTCGTATTCTCCAAATAAAGATGGAGAAAGAGTTTCTTGAACTGAAGCAAAGGGATGATGAATCTGTTGGTACCTATGAAGCAAATTTTTCAATACTTGCAAGGTACGCTTCTGGTATTATTATCCAACCTGAGAGTAAGATCGATTGATTCTTTAGTGGCTTAAAACCAAGTCTTCGAAGGGAGTTAGCCATAAGGGACTTCAATAGCTATGAGGAAATCGTTCGATGTGCTCTCAAAGTCGATATGGAGATTGGAGTAACCCATCAGTCATATGGGTTTGATAAGAAGTGGAAAATGGAATTCGAAGGAAAATCTAAAGAGCACACTGAAAAGAAGATGAGCTTTCCCTTATGCTCAATGTGTGGAAAGAAACATGGAGGGAGTTGTCTTAAAGGGACAAGTAAATGTTTCAAATGTGGAAAGGAAGGTCATCGGGCATTTGAATGTCGCAATAATGGGAAGAAGATGTCTAATGATGTAAACAAAGGAAGGGATACACAGAATGAACCTACTACATTTCAATGTTTCAAGTGCATGGAGATGGGTCATTATGCCAATCAATGCCCAAATCCAAGGGTTGATGATGATGGTCGACGTCAACAAAATCTTAAGGCTAAAGACAAAGGAAAGTCATATGCAATTTCTATCAGCGATGTGGAGTACGATAATGAAGTGGTGAAAGGTACACTTACCATCCACTCTAAAGTAGCAAATATTTTATATGATTCTGGATCCACCCACTCTTTTATTTCTAAAGAATTTTCTAAGGGTATCACCATATTACCTCTACAATTAGATGTTGAGTTAGCTGTGACAACACCTAACGGCACAACAGTCACATCAAAAGTTTATAATTCTTCTCCGATTGAAGTTTGTGGGAAAGTGCTTCCTGCAAATCTTGTGATTCTTCCTATAGTGGAATTTGATGTGATTCTTGTTATGGATTGTCTTTCTCTACATGGAGCTCATATCAATTTCCAAAGAAGGGAAGTCACATTTCATATTTCAGATCAATCTACGATCGTCTATCGATGCAAGGATGAATATAACCTTCCAGTGGAAATTCCTTCCATATTATGGGTCTTGATTCCACTGAATGAAGGTTATTTATCTCAAATGGTTGGTCAGAAACTCATGATTAAGAATATGCCCATCGTACGATAGTTTGATGATGTCTTTCCGGAGGAATTACCGGGTCTTCCACCAAATTGTGAATTTGAGTTTTCAATAGAACTTATACCGGGTGCTTTGCCTATTTCAAAGACACCTTATAGAATGGCCCCAATTGAGTTGCAGGAATTGAAGAAGCAACTCCAAGAGAATCTTGATAAGGGATTCATATTCCCTAGTGCATCACCTTGGGGAGCACGTGTTCTATTTGTTAAGAAGAAATATGGATCAATGAGACTCTGCATTGATTATCGAGAACATAACAAGATCACTATCAAGAACAAATATCCTCTCCCACGCATTGATGACTTATTTGACCAACTACGCGGAGCTCAATACTTTTCTAAGATTGATCTTCGTTCAGGGTATCATCAATTAAGGGTCAAAAGGGAGGATATACCAAAGACGGCTTTCTGTACAAGGTATGGACACTATGAATTTATAGTGATGCCATTTGGTCTTACTAATGCCCCTACTATATTCATGGATCTAATGAATAGAGTCTTTAGATACTATCTTGATCAATTTGTGGTAGTCTTTATAGACAATATTCTTGTATATTCAAAGAGCAAGGAAGATCATGAAGATCACTTGAGAATTATATTGAAGACCCAGAGAAAGGATAATCTTTATGCCAAATTTACCAAGTGTGAATTTTGGCTTCAAAAAGTTGCATTTTTTGGTCACATAATCTCAAAAGAGGGGATATCTGTGGATCCAGCAAAAATAGAGGTTATCGAAAGATGGTCGAGACCAACAACAGTAACTGAGATCCGATGTTTTCTTGGTTTGTCTGGATATTATCGACGTTTTGTAAAAGATTTTTCATGATTATCTAGTCCTCTCACCAAGTTGACTCGGAAAGGAGTTAAGTTTGTTTGGATAGAGGAGTGTGAAGATAATTTCAAGGAGTTGAAAAGAAGGTTATCCAGTGCACCTGTGCTCACACTGCCTTGTAGTGGAGAAAGGTTTGTGATCTACAGTGATGCATCCAAGAAGGGATTGGGGTGTGTTCTTATGCAAAATGATATGGTGATAGCTTATGCCTCACGACAGTTGAAAACCCATGAGCAAAATTACCCAACACATGATTTGGAGTTGGCTGCGGTAATCTTTTTCATTAAATATTTTGAGGCATTACTTTTATGGTGAAAGGTGTGATATTTATACTGATCATAAAATTTTAAAGTATATTTTCACACAAAAAGAGCTGAATATGCGTCAAAGAAGATGGTTGGAACTGATTAAGGATTATGACTGCTCAATCCATTACCACCCTGGGAAATCAAACAAGGTGGCAGATGCATTAAGTCGACAAGACCATGCTAGTTTATCCATGATGAGGATCACAAAAGATCCAATATTTATGGATTTACAGAGGATGGATCTTGGAATTATAATGGAAGGGGAAAAATCTTATCTTTCTCAAATGAATGTTCAACCATCTATACATTTGAGGATTAAAGAGGCCCAGAAAGAAGATGTCGAGTTACAAAAGAAGGTGAGAAATATTCCTAAATTCAACCTTGATTGTGATGAGATAATAAAGTTCAGGAATCGGGATTGTGTTCCTCCCATCCCCGAATTAAAGAAGGAGCTACTGGATGAGGCTCATAGTTCTTAATTCTCTATTCATCCTGGAAGCATGAAGATGTATAGGGACCTGAAAGAGTACTTCTGGTGGGATGGCATGAAAAGAGATGTTGCTGAATATGTCTCTCGATGCTTGGTTTGTCAACAAGTTAAAGCTGAGAGACAGAAGTCTAAGGGGATGTTACAACCATTACCCATACCCAAATGGAAATTGGAAAACATCACTATGGACTTTGTCAGAGGACTTCCTACAACATCCAAAGGAAATAATGCTATCTGGGTCATAGTTGATCGTCTTACAAAGTCTGCACACTTCATTACTATTAGAGAGGAGTTCTCTCTAGATCAGCTTGCCTGGATATATGTAAATGAAGTGTTAAGATTGCATGGAGTACCACTTTCTATTATATCTGATCGGGATCCGAGATTTACCTCGAAGTTCTGGCGAAGTCTTCAGCATACTCTGGATACAGAGTTGAGTTTCAGCACTGCTTATCATCCCCAGACAGACGGTCAGTCTGAGAGAACAATTCAAACCCTAGAAGATATGTTGAGAGCTTGCTCTATGGATTCCAAAAAAGGTTGGGATCAACACCTACCTTTGGTGGAATTTTCTTACAATAATAGCTTTCACTCCAGTATTCAGATGGCTCCTTATGAAGCTCTCTATGGAAAGAAATGCAGGACTCCAACTTGCTGGGATGAAGTTGGGGAAAGAAAGCTATTAGGACCTGATCTCATTGATGATATGGCAGAAAAGGTCAGATCTATTCAACAACACATAAGAGTGGTTCAGAGTCGACAGAAAAGTTATGTCGAGAACCGAAGAAAATACCTAGAGTTTGAAGTGGGTGATAAAGTGTTCTTACGAATATCTCCCTGGAAGAGGGTTATGAGATTTGGAAAGAAGGGGAAGTTGAGCACTAGATATATCGGTCCTTTTGAAATACTGGATCGCGTTGGAAAGGTAGCTTACCGATTGGCGCTTCCACCGAATCTCTCTCAAGTTCACGATGTGTTCCATGTATCTCTCCTAAGAAAGTACATACCTGATCCTTCACATGTACTCAGCTCAGAAGTTGTACCGCTGGAGCAAGATCTTTATTATGAAGAACAACTGATAGAGATTCTGGATCATAGTGAAAAAGTCCTACGAAACAAGACCACTCGATTGGTGAATGTATTATGGAGGAACCACCAACTTGAAGAAGCTACATGGGAGCTTGAGGATATGATGAGGGAAAAGTATCCTCATATGTTTGTTACAAAGTGACGAATTTCGAGGGCGAAATTCATTTTTAGGGGGGTAGAATGTAACACCTGAGATTTCTATGAGCAATATTTTGTTTTTATGTTATCAAAGGAATTTTTCACTACACACTAGCTTGGCTTACTTTACACGCAATCACGACCTTTCTCGATAGCTTGCGTCATACGCAATACTGTGTTTCACTAAACAACGATATCCTATTAAAATATTATTAAAACTAGCCGTTATGAATAGTAATAACCACTTTTTGAAATTTTATAAATTTTATTTTTCAAAATGGACTTCATTTTTGGATTCGGAATACCGAAATTAGCCTAGGGTGAAATTTTGGTATTTTTCTGAAAACTTTCAATTTTTGATGAATAGTGAAACCACTATGTGGTAGGTTAAAAACTGAATTTTGCATAAAACTTAATTTTACCGCTTCTATGAGTGGAATTTCGAAAATCCGACAGACAAGGTTGATATCAGTAAGTAAAATGTGGTTCAATGAGATAAAAATAATTTTTTGGTGAATAGTAACTTTTTACTGTTTTTACCGCGGTGAATAGTAAATAGGGTAACTAAGGGTAAATATGATATTACTATTACCATAACACATGTCCTAATTCTATTGGATAAGTTTAATTCGTCCAAAAACAAACTTATTAATAAAATATGACCATTTAGGCCCACTTGGATTAGATTAGGACATTTATTATTGATTTATTTAAAGAAGGGTTAAAATAGTTAAAATCAAAGTTTAATAAGTAAATCATTTTTTAATATGGGGTTATACATAAGATAAATGCGACTATAAATATTAATTAGAAAGCTAAAACGATTTCCTACATAATGGTAACTTATTTATAATTTTTAGACATTAAATAATTTAATTTATTTATGACACAATGATGATGCAGTAATTATCTTATTAATGAAATATTGACATAATTGATGTTATAAACACCAAAAAAAATGTAATTTGAGACTTTTTATGAATCCCACTAATTTTCTAGGTTAATATGAAATATTAGGGTTTATTTAATAAACTTTTTTCGAACATATAATTCTGTTATTACTTTCACAAAAATTATATATCAAATAGTGTCAAAATTGACACAAAATAGTTTTTAAATCAAATATTATATTATTAATTGTTATTTTATTTCTAAAAATCTATGGTTCGGCCAAATGACTTAAATAAGGATATATATATTAATAATAAACAATTTGGGGTTCGTTTGGAATGTTATATTAAGTGTGTTAACCATATAGTGTAAGAAAACAAAAAGACACGGTAAAAGTTAAATTATTTAACTTAGAGTTAAATCTAATTGATAAGGTTAAAATAATAACCTAAAATTGTCTAAATCGTATTGGTTGATAGTATTTCGACTCATCCCCACTTTAGCTTCGAAATAAGATCCTTTGGAACCATTATAAACCGATTTTGACTTTAATATAAAATAACATTTTGATATATTCCTAAGGTGCCCCTCTCCTCTCTTATAAAAGGGCACCTCCTCCCCCTCCTCCTCACACCAATTTGAGCACTAAAGCTCTACCAACCCCTGCCAAAATCCCTTCTACACTTCCCTAGAATAATCTTAGAGGTCCTGTTCTTCTTCAAAGACCAATCTTAGTTCCCTGAGTGGAGGATTCAAAGAGGTGTTCCAAAGAAGAGGTAATATCCATTACCGATCTTTTCAATTTCTTTCTTCTTCAACTTATTCTTCTTTAGTTGTTTCATGATAATGTAATAACATCAGTATTACATACATACTGATATGTTATTATAAATATTAAACAACCCTAATTCACCTTCTATCCATCCTACGGAAAAATGAAATCACCGCGTGTGCGTACGTACGGAATACCGTCTCCACGACGTGGTGCAATCTATTTTCCACCATCACCTTACAAGGATGGGTATAATGGTGTAATGAGTAACTATTTATGATTATTATAAAGTAATATTGATACTGAAATAATATATAAATATTCCAATACAATTCCACGATCATAGGAACGATATCATCACTCGTGCGTACGTACGGAATACCGTCTCCACGATGTGGTGCGACTCATTCTACATGATCTCCATTTCATAATGATTATATAAATGGATTGAATGAATTAATATGATATATACTACAATAATACCATTCTGGAAATGAGTTATCTATAACCTAAAGATAAGAATAAGAATTTATTCGACAAAACACGCATAAGAACAAAAAGTTATAAATACCCGAATAACAAGTAGCAATGAAATATTACTACTAAGAAGCTAAGAATATGACCATATATAATATCATAAAAAAAGTATTATTCTGGAATAAGTCAATAACATTATTTAAATCATTATACAGGAGGTTCGGACACTTACAAAGCAAGTTGGACCTAAGGTAAGGGAAACATCACAATCTCATTTTTATCTGAGATTGTTTATAATTTGGTATTTACTTGGGTGTATTTTATCATCCACATCCATGTTTACTCAATATGTAATATTATTTCCATACACCTACAATTGTTTAAATCAAATATTACCCTTCGGTGAGTTTTTATTAAAGGATATGAAAGGAATCTTTTGTCGTTTTTCGTACGAGGTACTTTTTGACTTTTCTGACAAAAGTACGAAGAATGTTTTTTTAACTTATACGGCAAGAATGGATTTTTAAAACATTATTTCCAATAATATTACTTTATAAGTTTTCAATTTTATTTCTAATCAACTTATTTTAGTTTATAATTGTATGACATGTTAAGAAAAGAAAAGTGTTTTTGAAGAAGAAAGGATATTTTCCTCAAGAATGGAGTTCAAGTGTTTTATCAAAATTATTTTCCATCTAAGATAATAAAGGGTTCTGTTTTTATCCCTATTATTAAATTTATTTGATTATGTTTTGAGGGAATTATTTTTATGAAGTCATTTACCTTATATGATTTGTTTTGTGATGTCATGATGTTTCAAGAATCCCATTTTTGTTACATGTGTTATGTGATGATGTATGATTTATGATTATGTGGAACACATAAGAAAGGATTCATTATAAGATGGGTGGGACCTATATCTCCTTCCAATGCATTGGGTAAAGATTTATATCTCATGAGATAGACATTGCTGGAATGGAAGGTTATTTCGGTTCAGTGATACAGGACTGAAACGAGGAGTGAACTCGGTTCAGAAATGGACTTTGTCAGCTAAGATAGTCTTAGCAATGAGTCATGACTAACAAGAAATGATTTTCCATGATTATGTGCGCATTCCACAAGGTTTCAAGTTTTATGTTATGATTATGGGGATCTCATTTTCACTTCTATGATTTATTCCATGTTAAGATATTATGATCTCTTTTGCAGGTTATGATTTTCAAAAAGATATGATATGATTTTTATTTCCTTTATTTTCCCTTGCTGAGAATTTGAGCTCACACTTTTATGTTTTCTTTTCCCCAGGACAGGAAGATGGATATTAAGTATAATATGCAAAAAGGGACCCTAGATATGATGAAACAAATTGGAGACAATGTAGAAGATTTATGAACCAGTTGTTTATGTTTCCCAGTTTCTAAAGACACTATACCTATACGGTCCTTTGTGGTTTAGTCATATGTTTTAATAAGTGTGCTTAAATTTTGAAGTATTAACAATTTATGTAAAGTATGGGTCGTTATATCATACCTATGTATTAGGAATTAATTTTAATCTATTAAAAAACATTACATTCAACATGTATTCATACCCTTAGCTACTATACTAGTGGAAAATATTCATTTGTTATCGTTAATCAATTATAGAAGGTTACTAGATGATAATTCTATAGGGATAGAGTAATTTATTTATAGATATAAGATGATTCATTGACTATATAACGTGTAAAAATTTACAATGTATTAAAAAATGAGATTTAATAATGTTGGTCAGAGTGGATAACTCAAAAGGTTGGGATGTGAATTGAATACCAAATAAAAAATTCTATTAAATATAAATTTAAAATCTAAATCCACTAATTTCAAATAATAACTGATTAATAAAATAGTTTTTTATATAATATTATATTTTGGATCAATTTCATAAAATCTCTATTACAACTAAAAAAAATTATGTTTTCAAATGTGGAAAACATTTTTTACCATTTACATAGTACGAAACAAGGTATATAAAGCACTTCTTAATGACAGCTATTGATGTCATATTTAGTATATCTATTTAGAAGATAAATTAAATTTGATTAAAAAACTGAGAAAAAAACACAGAAAACATATCCAAATAATGATAATGGGTTGGCTACAAGTCAAGAATTAATCCTTTATGCTTGAAATTCAAATACTATGATGTTGTTTATTTAAAAAAAACTTCAACAACCTATATATGGTTTTTAAAAATAACTTCACTCAAGTAATTATAGTTTATACCCAACCTCTTCCATAATTCTAGTTGTTATCTTAATAGTAGTATTGCATAAAAGTGATAGTATCTTGTTTTCTCTATTAAAATAATGTATACTATGTTAAAGAATATATATAGTAAAACAATAATATCTTGAAATATATGATTAAAAATATTATGTAATATAAAATAAAAAGGTTTTATATTTCTCAATCTGGTGAATTTCAATTGTTAAAATATCATTAAATTAGTACATTGAAAGATTAAATCATCATTGAACTGTGTAGTCTATAAATAAAAATTTCATAGAAGAATTTTGATCAATTTTAATGGGGTATCAATTTTTCATGGAGATCACATACATCTGTGGGTATCCCATCACAAATTTGTCAAAAATTGTCTATAAATATTAAAATGAACACTTCCCTGGACTCTTTATTATATTATATTCCTACTATTATCATCATACTCATTAGACATTAAATTCTCTTACATTGAGAAACTTCACTAAAATGATTCCTATGGAGAAATTAAAATAATCCATTTCTTAGGTTAGAAATGGTCAAATTGTCCTCACATTGGATTGGTTACATTGGATCACGGTTAGAGGGTATGATTGGATGTCATGAAAACTAGGCATGAAAACTAGATGCATTCACATAATTACTTTAGGAGGCCACTACGTTTTGTTTATATGGTTGATTTATCACTTCATGTTGTAGATATGATTCTTCTCACATTCACTAGACATGTTACCTGTGGTCACATTATTTATTCACATGTACACTTATTTGTTTATTGTGGATGGTAGATATATTCATGCGGTCACTATAAAAAAATTCTACTAATAAAAAATATACATTAAAGATTCTCACAATAACATGATAAGTATATATTTTTTATTTCAAATGTTGTTTCCTTTATGATGTCTCTTTTTGTTCGGTTTATGTCAGGTACAAAACATAAGTTGTCTCAGGAACTTCAACGCAGGACGTATAAAAGACTACGACAAAATTGGCACATGGTAGGTAGAATTTTCATGTGGATAGTACCACATGGTAATTGAACCTTCACAGTTATTCGGTTCCCACAAAGGTAGGTAGGTATTATCACGCCAAGACTTTTCAAAATTTTAAAAGCATCTATTGACATATAGTTTACTAAACTAAAACATGAAATTCAATAAAACCATTGTAATCATGATTTTGGATCATTAAAATAAGATGGTGTAGGTATAATAAAAATATATATCAATTTACGATGATCACAACTCATGAAATATATATTAAATGAATTAAATTATATATATATATATATGAAATTGATTGAATTTAGATCAATGTTTTTATAAATTTCAATCATAAAAGGCTTTAAAAATATTTCCCAGTCTGTTTGTAACACTCCTAACAGCTTTTCTACCACATTTGGGGTAATCAAAAAGTGAATAAGAGGGAAAATAAAATAATTAAACCTAAAAATAATAGAGAAAAAAAATTAAAAAATTTATTCCACTAGGAATTGATTTGGTTTACAAAAACGATTATACGGTTTTGATATCTGGAATTTTAATTTGAATATGAATATGGAACATACCTATTGATTTTAGGGATAAAGGGATCCATTCCTTTCAATTAAGATGAATGATTATGAGATATATCACGAGATGCAGTGGTATAATCCATATTACCAATGACTAAAAATGTGGAAATTGGTCTGAGATTTCCATCAATCTTCCACTGAGAAAAACTAAAAGGATTATGGGAAGAGGTGGTACTGATAGGTATTTAGGATACAAAAATTGTAGAATGATTTAGCACATTTGAAATGAATTATTACTTGGTGTTTTCTATTACACATTTAAATTCAATCACTTCTAGGAATCCATGATCTATATGTAGAAAATAATCCTCTTTATTGATTATAAAAGTTTTCAACATTTGATTAATCACATTGATCTTCATAAATTTATAAATTCAATACTAGGTTAGAGGATGAATCTTATGATCCAAATAAAGGGTTGTATTCATAGAACCAATTATAACATGGAGAGTGTTGTACTGATAAAGAAATTTATGTCCTTATTTATGTTTTTCTATGTTTTTTTATTGTGTTATGAATGTCCAAATCAACACTATGGTCTTGGAGGGTTGATCCTGAAATCCCTCAAAACCCATTTCCATATATATATTTTACTCTCAAAAAATTTTTTAAACTCATATATTTCTATATGTTTGTTAGTATCTTCATTGACATTTCTATTATGAGAAGAAATGACAAATGAGTATAAGTATATATCATAAGGATGAAATAATTTTGTCCCAAATCAATTTTAAAACATCAAAATCATATTAGAACTATGTACATGTAGATCCACGATATGATCATTTAAAATATAAATCACATTTTTATTTATAACATTATTTTCTGAAATATATGATAAGGATTATAAATGTATTTGATAATATCATTGGACATATATGTCATTATGATGGTTCCAAAATATTCCCAAAACCAAGGGAAAAAACCACTAACATCCTCATTGTAGTGTATATGAACTCGTTCAATTCATATATAGTGACATATGATTTTACGGGGTTTGGGAAGAGATAATTCATAAGTTACCTACATATCATAATATTTTATTGAATATGATCATATATAATAAAGTAAATCTCTAACACAAACCTTGATATATTATTCAACATCAAGAGGAACAACCTTAATAGATTCAATAGTAGTGGATACAATTTTTAGACTCGTGTTTCTGAAAATTCATTCATATAGTTTGTCCAAAAATCTCTTCCATGAATTCATCAATATATGGACTTGAATAAGACAAATCCATCCCATTATAAGAGTATCTCTTGTCTATTAAAGATAATTTTAGTACCCTTTTAATATAATGGATTATAGGTCCACCATGTTGATGTGGACTACCCCCATTATCATAATCCTAAGAGTTTGATAATTCTAAACACAACAATTTAGATCACATGGAAATATTCTTAGTAAATTTGAATCTACTATACTCAGTCATGGAGGGATACCAATATTTGGACACTTTTCTGAAATATCTTCATCCTCTTCAATCTCATTAAAGTCATCACATATTGGATATCCAACAAAACCACAAAATAATAAATTAGTTGAAATAAGATACTCATCTTTTTACTCTTTTATATGAGATTGTAAAGTTAGTGGAGAGGAAGAAGGTCGAAAAGGAATTGAAAGAGAGGCTTCCCTGTCATCTTGATGATATTATCTATCTTCACTATCAAGATATGGTACAACATTCTCTAGTTCCTTATCATCAATCAAAAAAATACATCTTTAATATTTAAAATAATATGGCTCAATAACCCAGTCCACATTTTCTTTTGGTCTATCATGATACAACCTATGAAAAAAAAATTTAGACCTCTTATCAAGTACAACCATCCATTATTCTTTTCAATAGATTTAATTATATATAATGTTCTAGAAAATAATATGACATTGAAATAGACCATAGGAGGAATTTATCATTTCTCTACACGTAGTATCCAATACATTACACTCGAATAAATTTAAATGAATTTTTGATATGATAGGGAAATTTATTTAGAAGAGGGTTTACATAACTCATTCATGATCCTCCTAACATAAATTAAAAGTTGATATGGATCCCAATTTTTATCCAAATCAAAACGAAAATATAATTGTCTTGTATATCACTGATGTGAACATTTATAAAATAGATTATATTCCAAAATAACATAGCCTACAACCTGCACTGTCCATTTTTCATTACAGGGGTTTGTCTTCTCAGTGTTCCACTACAAGAAAATGTCTTCTTGGGAAATATTAATAGTGATGTGATGATGATTTACTAGATAAGAACTATTTAAGGATATTTATAATCCCATGGGTGTCGGAAAAATCCTTTTCTAAGTGTGATATGAATAAAAATGGAAGAACTATCCATTCAGAATTTTTCAAATAGTCACTTAAATAATTTAAAAAATAAAATCCAGGTGAACAGAGAATTGAATAACCAAACCTAGATATACATTTATAGCATTCTAAACATTCCAATTATCCCATTATTTTTTTTAATCGATTTCCACATTATTGATTTTATTGACTAAACCCATTTATAATATTCATATTATTCACAAAATAATAGACGATTAATCCCATGTGGGTTAGACGAATTCACTATAGTGATATAAATTTTTTTATTCATTGTCAATTTTGTAATAACAGAAATCTGCTTTTCATTTATTTTTTCCATTTTTGTTTATTTTTGAGAAAAATATGAAATAAAAAAAATCTCTTAGTACACACCATGTACATTCTGAATACATGTCGTGTACTTATTTTTCATAAGAGGTCATGTGCTGTCCATGTATTAGCCACACACACATCCATGTAGGAGTCACTTGGAGGCCTCTTAAAGTGAAGTACGGAAACTGAGAGTACACGCCGTGTACTTCAAAAGTACACACTATGTAATTTTTTCATTAAACACACCGGGGTCATGTTTAATCTCTTGAAAACTCTACTTTTAGGTCTTGTTCGACAGTGAGCTCCGTACACCCATGGATCTTCGACGAACCCCCAAGCATGAGTCTACCCTCTGAATCGAACACTGTTAGTTGTGTTGGAATCACATTGGTGAGTTCTCACTTCTCCTAGAGCACCCTCTTCTGAATTCTCATCTCTCGTGAGATATAGTGTTTTTAATTTTTTAGAAATTCTTGTAGATTTTTGAAGTTATATGGAGATCAAGCTTCATGGTTCACATATAAAAATCTCCTATTATCGATGTCGGTGGTTTGAGCCTTTCCATTGAATGTCTTTGATTATTATGTGGAATTTTTTCCAATACCCATGAATGAGGTATTGTACATTTACTATTTTTCCATATTGATTGGCTACCATGATTGTATGCATGTGTAGATGTTATTTGGATATTAGTAGGGTTTTTTCCATTCTTGGTATGTTTTTTCCCATGCATGTTCTGTTTATGATCATTGGGTCCTGCTTAGCCTTTGGCTGGCTTTCCTGTTTTCCATGAATATTGTTTTATGATGGAGAGTTGTATTCTATCATGCTTGATATTTTGTAGACTAATTAGCCAATTAGTTCTATAGTTTTACTTTAGATACATTTTATTTATATTCCCATTGACATACACAGGGCCATGAGAACATGGTGTAATAGACTATAATGGGAATTGACCGAGTGAGCTTCTTCAGAGAGACTTTGAAACTTTGGGTTATATGGGAAATTGACATAGTGAGCTTCCTCAGAGAGCCTGGGAGCCATTGGTAATATAAAAGGAATTAACTGAGTTAATATCATTAGAGATTCATTGGATGATTTATACTGTAAGGGGAATTGACTGAGTGAGCTTCCTTAGAGTGTCTTCGAATTATTCCTGAACTGCTAAAGACTATATGGGGAATTGATGGTGAGTTCTTCCTCAGAGAGTCTATGAACGTCCTGGGCTATAAAGGGAATTGACAGAGTGAGAATCTTTAGAGATTCCATGAACTTGGTGATAAAATAGGATTTGACCGTTTGAGCTTCCTCAGAGTGTTCCTGACTACCACAGACTATAAGGGGAATTCACTGTGAGTGTTTCCTCAAAGATTCATTATATACTGATCTATAAGGGTTACGCTGAGTTTAATTCCTAGTTGGTTGCTTGTACTTTCTAGGTAGGACCATAGGGGATGTCTTTGATTACATACAAGAGGGTTACCTCTTTTTGTTTAGCTATTGATTAGCTGTCGCTTGATGTTGAAACTATGGATTGTTTACTACTGAGTACTTTCCTGTTTACTACTTTATGTACTTTACATTCCATATATTCACTGACTGTTAGGAAGAGTCCTATGAGTGGTTCCCTACAAGAATTTAGTCGCACTCCCTATATGGGCCATGCTTATGGGCCCAAAGAGATTATATTTCAGGATGTATTGATACGAGAAAGTTTCTATCTACATCTGGTACTTGACTTACTGTGGAGAGGGAGAGCATGGGACCAATAATATACTTTTGATGCTTTGGATCTATTTATCTATTTATTTTCTACACTGGTTTAGTAGTTTTTTATTCTATTATTGTAACATTTTTTTATGCTTTCCAAGAAATATGTATGATGCATCATTTATATATGTGATCCAGTTGATAGTTATTCTTGTCTTCTATTGTTACTATTGTTTATATATTTATTGCTTCCGCTATTGTGTATTTTCTTCACATCCACTCTGTTAATCTGACAATGAGGGAATTGTTTCCCCACTATCACACCCAAGGACCTCACTACTAGTCAGAAACCTCTGGTGTTTGGGGAAAAGATCTTGTGTCTAGGTGACCAACTGGGTACGGGGTGCCTCTAGGTGGTTTTCAAAATTGGGACATCACAAAGTGGTATCATATAGCATGTTCTTTTCTCATGAATTACGTTTTGGAGTCTTTAGCTACGAATAGGACGAAACAGGTTCTTGGTAATAAGTTGTGCCTGGGAGTAGCTAATCGCATACATGGGAAATCCAGTCAACCTCGATTATTATAATTTCTACATGTTATAAAAGTTTACGGTTGAACTGATTTTTACTGTTGGGTGACTCTCATGTTTTGTTTTACTACTGTTGACATTATAGAGGTTCTTTTTCTATCTTAACTCAAAGAGATGAGGGTATGAAATATCATTCATCATACATGCACATTCTAGAAATCAAATGTCATGCATTATTTCCATGGAATATATGGTAAATTTGAAATTGCATAATTTTGTGATAGATTTTGTGTATAATATTTATGATGTTATGATAGATGTCGCGATAGAATCCTTGGTGCTTTTTAGAGCACTGTTTGCATAAGGTTTTGTTTGAATAAATGTGAACATTGGTTCTTGACGTGTTATTGCACTCATGGACCAGAAATTTGGGGATAATTGCTTTGTTTTCCTTGTTATAGCATGTGTAAGATTCTTAGAATTGATTCGCCGGGATTATGGGCCCTCACAAATAATTATTTGGCACATTTAATGTTTTTTTCCAGGTTTTTATGGGCTCCAGAGTAGATTCTGAGTCTTAGTACATAGAAAATCATAGAATACGTGCCATATAGTTTTGAATACAATGAATGTGTTCTTCTGTTCGGAAAGAAACAAATTTTCTTAAGTAAATGTCATTTACTGTATGTGCACGTCGTGTAGTCTCTAGTCGTGTCATAGGTCATGTGGGAAGAGACATTGGATGAGAAATCATTGAATGAACACGTCGTGTACCAGTTGAACACGTAGTGTATTCTGATCTAGGTACTCAGTTGTGTCACCAACAACTTGGTTTGGTGTTATCCTTTCTGGTACACACTGTGTCCTTCTAGAAAACATCATGTAGAGTAACCTGAATACACGGGTCGTGTCACTAACAACTTGCACAGGTGAAGCTTATCTAGTACACACCATGTCTGTGAAGAACATGCCTTTTAGTCATGCCTTAGGAGAACCGTGTGTTTTAGCCACGTAGAAGTACTTGGAAAGGGGAAGATGACTCAAGTACACACCATGTTTGAGGAAAACATGCTGCATGGTAGGGGTGTTACATAACCTGGGGTGGTAGAATTACTTTCCAATGTGAATGGAATACGAGAACACACCGTGTAAGGAGTATAAACACCGTGTAGTCATGTTTTCTAAAACATGAATGATTCATTTCTCATGATACCTTCTTACGATCATAGTTTTCAGTCCATTATAATATTGTTTTAATGTGTGCACTTGATCATGTAGATTCATGCCACCATGACATCCTTTGGTTGTACGTCAGTTTCTAAGAGGTGATCAGACACCAGATATGGCTGATCAAGGGATTCTTATAGCTTTATATATGTTGTTGTTATGGTGGGCTTTGGTCTCTACATCTTTTCTTCTACTAATATCATAACACTAGACACTACATTGTGTACAAGAACAGATAGTTTCTGTCAGTGTATAGAGTTCCCTCTAGAGGTTGGTGGATGTCACTTTTTAGGTGACCTCTATGTCCTAGAGATGACAGTCTATGATGTCTTTCTCGTAATGGACTGGTTAGTTCCCTTCTAGGTAGTCGTCGACTGTTATTACTAGAGGGTGAGTTTTAAATAACCATAGGGTGGATCCTTTCTTCATTGGGGCGACTAGGATGTCCATGCGAGAAGAGCAGGACCTGATCATCATGAGTTGGGAGGAGTTACATTCCAGACTACTAGTCTATATCTTGATGACCAGGAGAATTCACATATAGAATTTCCTCTAGTGGTGGATAGTTTCTGGGACATATTTCCAGATGACTTTTCATGTTTGCCTCCAGAGTAGGAGGTAGAATTTTCAATTGATCTTATGCGAGGAGCGGCACCGGTGTCCATTCCTAATTATAGGATGGCTACACCAGAGTTGCAGGAGCTCAAGAAGTAGTTAGAGGAGTTGCATGCCAAGGGTTTTATCCAAACCGGTACATCTCCTTTGGGTTCAACTATCCTGTTAGCAAATAAGGAACACGATACCCTTAGGTTTTGTGTGTATTATCGGATGTTAAAATTATTGATATTCAATAATAGATATCCCTTCTCTAGGATTGATGATCTCATTGATCATATTCAATGAGCTCAGGTGTTCTCGAAGATTGAATTGAGGCCCGGTTATCATCAGTTGTGTGTTAGACCGTCTGATATAACTACTACAGCCTTCTAGAGTTTGTATGGTATATACGAGTATATGGTTTACATTTTTGGTCTTACGAACGTGCCTGCAGTTTTCATGGAAATTATGAACTGAGTGTTCCATCCAAACCTATATTCCATTGTGGTTGTTTTCATGGATGATATCTTGGTGTACTCTCAAAATCGACACGACAATGCTACCATTCTTGAGATCATTCTGAGAACACTGAGAGAGCATCATTTATATGATAATCTCTCAAAATGACACTTTTAGATGGACCAGATTCACTTCTTACATAATGTTATCTAAGGTACAAGAGTGTTAGTAGACCCATAGAAAGTGATAGCAGTAGTTTTTTGGGAGAAGTAAAAGAATGTCATCGAGGTGAAGAGTTTTCTAGGGAGGTCCCGTTATTACAAACATTTCATATATGAGTTTTCAATCTTAGTGGAAATACTGACTGGTCTTAATAACTAGGGTGCAATGTTTTTTTGGTCAGATTCATGTGAGTCAGCCATTCATGAGCTAAAAGAGTTGTTGACTTCAGCACAAATACTAGTCCTTCCAAATCAAGGCAACAGATATACTATTTACTGTGATACGTAAGGTAATGGGTTGGGAGCTATGCTTATACAGGTATATGGAGTCATTCCGTACAGGTCTCAGAAATTGAGGTCACATGAGAGGAACTACCTGATGCACAATCTTGTGTTGGTTGTTGTTGTTCATGCCTTACGTTGTTGGAGACATTATATAATGGGATAGCATTTTGTGGTTTTCACCGACCGCAAGAGCCTCATGTACATCTTCACTCAGATTGATCTCAATTTTAGACAGCACAGGTGGGTCGAGTATCATCAGTAATTTGATTTCGAGAATTCGTATAGGCATGTGAAGGGAAAAGTAGGGGATGATGCATTGAGAAGGAGGACCCAAATACAGGAATTCCAGGAGGGCAGTAGTGAGTGGTAACATATGGATCTATTCTCTATTATTCATATGGAGGTTCACGACAGACAAGGGAATACATTTCTATATTCTGAAGTTGTTTCCTCTACTCTTGTTGATCGAGTGCAAATGAGGCAACTATTAGACTTAGAAGGCCTAGTACTAAGGGATAGCGTGTCTAAAGAAGACCCTATTCCTGGATAGATAGTAGGAGAGTATGATGTCTTCTGTTTCGAAGGACAGGTATGGGTTCCATCATACATGCACGTGGAGCTGATGCGGGGGTTCCTTTCCTCAGATTAGGAAGTTCATCCTGGTGTCACCAAAATGCATCATGATCTACACTGCCAATATTGTAGCTAGGTATGAAGAAGGATGTCTCTGGTTTTTTCATGAAGTGTCCCACCTATTTGTCGGTGAAAGCGGAGCATTAGTGACCAGAATGGATTCTACAGCAGTTACCCAATCCCAAGTTGAAATGGAATGACGTTGCGATGGATTTCGTGACCAGTTTTTCAAGGTTGCCTGAGTGGAATGATGTAGTTTGTGTTGTAATTGGTAGAATCATGATGCTTTCTCACTTCTTGACAATTTAGAATACCTTCAGTGTTGATGAGATGGGATGTTTCTACATCCGAGATATTTTACATCTACATAAAGCTCCACACTCCATTGTTTGAGATAGGAATACTCGTTTTACTTCTCTGGTCTGGAAGTGGATTTAGAAGGCATTGAGTACAAATGTACTTTTGAGTACAGCTTACCATCCCTAAGTAGATGGCCAGTTCGAGTGAATGATTCAGTTTCTTGAGGGCAGGATCTGAGCATGATTTCTGGATTTTGTATGTTCATGGTAAAAGCATGTACCTCTTCGGGAGTTTTCCGACAACAATAGATTTCATGAAATTATTCAGATGGCCCCATATGATGCTTTGTAAGGTATACCTTTCCGATCACCCTTATGTTGGCTGGAGGCTAGAGAGGCAGATTTTCTAGGACCTCGTCTTGTTTAGGATACCTCAGAGCATATAGAGTTTATTCAGAAATGGATGGCTACTGAAAAGTCTCGACAGAAGTCTTTTGCTGGTCAGTTGAGATAACCTCTTGAGTTCGAGGTCTGGGATCTGGGTTTCCTGAATTTTACAACGAGATTGGGACACAAGAGGATTAAGATACATGGTATTCTTTTTCTGAGGTATGTTGGTCAATTTTAGGTGTTGGAGGGAGTTGGGCCGGTTTCCTATTAGTAGTAGTTAACTCAGAGGTATCGGGCTATGCATGATGTTTTTCCCGTTTCTCAGCTCCGACATTACTTTTCAAACCCGTCTCATGTCTTCCAACATGAGGAGAATGATCCCGAAGTGGATGCGCCCTTTGAGAATCATCCTATCTAGATTTTCGGTCATAGTAAAAAGGTTCTTTGTGGCCAATTTGTTCTTCTAGTATGAGTTCTTTGGCAACATTGGTGGGTATAGGATGAGACTTGGGAGAGGGAGGCCGATGCCGAGCCCAGTGGCCATATCTGTTCTAGGATTCTTCTTCCAGGCCACACTAGGGAAATTTTCAGACGAATTTATTTAAGGGGGGAAGTTTTTACGAACTCGGTTATTCTTTTCAGTTATGTTTTTATTTTTCTAGTCATTTTTTAGAAAAAATGTGAAATTCAAGAAATTTTCTATGGACACAGTTTGTACTTTATGAGTACACAGTATGTACTTCTTTGTCGTAGGAGGACGTGTTCTGGCCATGTAGTAGCCACACACATGACCATGTGGGAGTTACTAGGGGCAGATTAAAGTGGAGTACTGAAATGGCGAGTACATTCCGTGTACTTTAAAAGTACACATCGTGTAATTTTTTTAATTAAATGCACCAGGGTCTTTTTTAATATCCATAACAATCGTCATTTCTGTCTACTTCAATAGAGAGCTCTATACAGCCGTGGATACTTGACAAACCCTTGAGTGTGCCTCTGTCCTCCGAATTTAACACCATTAATTGCGCTGGAATCACATCAGTGAGTTATCTCTTCTCCTAGAGCACCATATTCTGATTTCTTCTATCTCTTGAGATATCATGGATTGATCATTTTAAATTTTTTATAGATCTTTGACATTCTAAAGAGATTCAAGAATTGAGGTTCAAATATATCGATCTATTATTTCCGAGGTAGGTGTTTTGTGACTTTCCTTCGAAATACATTGAGTATTATGTGCAAATTTTTCCAATACCCATGAACATTGTATTGTGCCTTTACTGTTTCACAGATGTT
Organism: Viscum album; assembly: GCA_963277665.1. NCBI lineage: Eukaryota > Viridiplantae > Streptophyta > Magnoliopsida > Santalales > Viscaceae > Viscum > Viscum album. The sequence goes on along the minus strand of OY728157.1, from coordinate 1,069,502,359 downwards.
ATTTTCCTACCATTCTTTTATGCCTTTATAGAGGTTATGTGATTATGATTAGGGATTTTTTCAATGCTTTGAATTTATTTTTTCCCACACATGTTCAGCTTACGACCATTGGGTCCGGCATAGCCTTTGGCTACCTTGCCTATTTTCCAGGCATGTTGCTGTAGGATGAAGAGTTGTATTCGGACATGATTGATATGTTGTAGACTAATTAGGCAAGAATTTCTGTTGGTTTACTTTGACAATATTATATTTCTATGCTCATTGACCTATATAGGGTCATGAGTTGATGGTTTAATAGACAATAAGGGGAATTGACCGAGTAAGCTTTTTCAGAGAGTCTTTGAGCACTTTGGGCTATACAAGGAATTAATCGAGTGAGATTTCTCAGAGAGCCTATGACCACATAGGGCTATTAGAGGAATTCACCGAGTGAGCTTCCTCCGAGATTCCTTGACTGCTTTAGACTATAAGGTGAATTGGCCAAGTAAGCTTTCTCAGAGAATCATTGAATTATTCATAAACAGTTTTAGACTGAAATGGGAATTGATGGTGAGTGATTCCTTAGAGTCTCTATGAACGACCTGGGATATAAAAGGTTTTGACCGAGTGATCTTACCCAACGATTCGGTGACCTTGGGGAAATAAAAGTAATTGACCATGTGAGATTCCTCAAAGAGATCATGACTTCCTTAGACTATAAGTGGAATTGACTATGTGGGCTTCCTAAGAGAGTCATTATATACTAAACCAGAGGGGTTAGGCTGAGTGTACTACCCAGAGGGTTTCTTGTAATTGTTATGTAGGATAGGAGGGGATGGTTGTGAGTACATCCTAGACGGTTACCAGTTTGTGTATAGCTTTTGATTAGCTGTTTCTTGATGTTGAAACTGTGGATTGTTTACTGCTGAATACTTTCATGTTTACTGGTTTCTGTACATTACCTGCCATATATTCAATGACTGTTTAGCACATATCTTTGGGTGGTTTCCTACTAGGATTTAGTCTCACACCGTATTTGGGACATTATTTTGGGCCCAAACAGATTATATTATGGAGGGTATAGATAAGGGAAGGCACCCTTCTATGTCAGGTACATGACTGGCAGTGGAGCGGGAGAGCATGGGACCATGCTTTTCTTGCAATTCTATGTAGTTGTTTATCTGTTTCTTTTGTAATTTGGTATAGTAATGTTGTATTCTAGAATTGTGACTTGTTTGTCTGATTTTCATAGACATATGTATCATGCATCATTCAAATATGTGCTTCTGTTTTTTGTTATTCTAGTCTTCTGCTGTTACTGTTGTTGGTATATTTATTGCATCCTATATTGTGTATTTTTTTCTCTTCTGATGTGTTACTCTGCGAATAAGGGCATAGTTTCACCACTGTCACACCCAAGGCCCTCGCTACTAGTCGGAAGCCTCCGGAGTTTTGGGAAATGAACTTGAGGCCATGTGACCCACTAGGTACGGGGAGCATTTGGGTTGCTTTCAGAACTAGGATGTTACAAATTTCTTTAATGGAGTCAATTTAGTTAGAGGTGGTTCATCATGATCTTGTTTCATTCTCAACATTCTCACTGTATGTTGATTTATGTTAAGCAAATATTTCATGATATTTTCAATAAAGTATAGATATTATGTGTAAAAACAAATATAGTTTTGGATTGAAATGGGGGTTTATTTGAATTCATGATTGAATTTTAAAATGAATAATTTATTGAAAATATATAAATAAATTATAATAACATATTGCCAAAATGAATTTTATAAATATGATATGTGAAAATAGTCCCAATAGGTATACTAATCATGTGAAATCATTAAAATATATGTGGAATGATTCTTATACTAACTATACATGCAATAGATCACGATAAGTATAGTGATAGTGTGACTAAAGGTCCACGGTACATGTAGTGAATGTGATACAAACTAGTCAAGGATGGTATACTAATTGAGTGAACAAAAACACACAATTAATTATCATACTTTGTGATATAAGAAATATAGTTTACATAGAAACCATATTAATGATATTTTAAACAAATATAATGAAAATTTTGTGTAGTAAATATAAATATAAATATTATTAAACAAAAGTAAGTGATAAAACTATTTGAATTCTTCAAGAGTAGTTAGTCATTACAAAATCATGTATGATATAGTTCATTATCATAATATTCAATCTATTTTTAATTATATCATTAAGATAATTTTTAATAAAAATGAATTCAAGAGTTAAATAATCATTTTGTAAATAATTTCTCATAAAGTGATGTATTTTGTCAATATTGTTTTTCCAAGATTGAAACATAGGTTTCCCTGAAATATTTATAGAACATTTATTATTATAAATTTTATGGATGTACCTAAATTTATCTCCATAGTCCATCACCATGTCTTTCATCCACATAATTTATGAGTAATACCTAGATGCAACTATGTAATCAACATTAGTAGTAGATAATTCCAAGTATATCTAATTCATACTACTGAATGAAACTAGGGACATGAATAAATGTTGACCTGTTCTATATGTTCTATTTATATCTAATATACAAAAACCAAATTCTGTATATGACTAAAAAAATTAAAATAAATTTCCTATAGGGTGAAATAATCCAAAATTGGTTTTATTCATGAGGTTTTTAAATATACATTTAATAGAATATTATTGTGTTTATTTAGGGTTTTATACAAAATTAGTTAACTTGGAAACAGTAAACAAAATATCATGTTAGATAATGGTTAATTATAATAAAATAAAGTAAAACCTCTATAATTAGTTTAATTTAAAATTCATCATGTTTCATTTAGATATAAAGTAAAGCTTACACACTGCGGAGTATCACTACATTGGACGTTAGCTAATCCAAAATTTTTTAAAAAATAAAATTTTAAATTTTATTATTTAGAAAAAATCTTAATTGTTTATAATCATTTAAAATCTAGGAAATTAATTTATCTCATCCATTAAACTCATTTCAAATTCATTTTTCTTAATTTTGAGAAATTCTGCACATAAAGTGATATTGGATGGTCTAAAAATAATATCATCCACATTTATTTGAACTAAGAAACCATACTTTAAAATTATTTATATAAATAACATAGATTTAGAAACACTTTTTTATAGCCACATTAAATAAGAATAATGCTGCGCATATCCTACCATGATCCCGGAGCTTGATTTAAACTGTATTTTAGTCAATTTAAAACAAGATTTTGAAAATGTGGATTGTGAAATTTATGAGGTTTTTATAAAAATACAACAAAAAAATATTTACAATTACGAATCAATTGACAACATCTATTTGATATAGTTTCTAATTAAGATGTGATGGGTTTGAAAGGAGTACTCTAATAGCCACTTGGATAAGAACCAGTGTAATTTTATCTTCATCATAAATACATTTTTCTCGAATATATCCTTGTAACACCATTATTGATTTTTCTCAAATGATATTTATAGACTCATTAACCTTGTTTATATACACAAATTTACATTCAATAGTTAGGTAATATTTAGGTCTCTCTACTGATTTACATACATTATTGCATTCTAAAAAGTTCAAATCATTTTATATATATATTATCAAATTTAAAATATTGATCACTAAACTAATGTTATTATGTCCATGTTGTGAGAAGATGGTTTAATTTCTAACCTATATTCTTAGGGAGGTTTAGTTTTGAGTTCCTCTTTCAATGTTACCTATAACGACATCCAGGGGATCGTTCTTTTGTGTTCTAATGATTACTAGAATTTAATAACATGGTACATAAATGTATTATTCATGTTCAGGAAGAAATTTATGATCTGTACATTGTGATTTAGTAGTTAAATTAGTCTAAATATCAAAATAATTATTGGTATTATTGAGATTAATATTTGACAGATATTTTTTCAAGGGATTTTAATGATTTTTTAGTTTCATGTGGATATGTAACAACAAACGTAACATGAATGGGTTCTTTCTAAAATATCTATTTATTTTTTATTGTATTAAAATATCTAATATTGGATGAATAAAAAGGGAAATTTATCCATTTATTTTGGGTTCAAATTTATCCAGATCATCTTTTTAATAATAATATAAACATTACAACCAAAAAAGTTAAATTTACTTGCATTGAGACTTTACATCATTCAACAATTTATATTGATTCATTTAAAGTAGTTACTTATGATAACTATATTAATTAAAATGAATTATGTGTGAACTTCCTCAACCCATAAATAGATATGAGATTCATATTGAATGAGAAATACTCTAGAAATCTCATCATGATACATATTTATCATTTCAATGACACCATTTTTTTTAGTGTTCTAGGTGTAGAGAAATTGTGAGTATAACCATTTAGAGATTATGGAGTTTAAAATTGATGATTCTCAAAATAATGTCCATGGTCACTTTTATATATTTTTATGGTTAATATACAAGGATCTTTATGATTTAGAATACAAAAAAATAGAAATGAACTTCACTATTATGATAAAGGGAAACACATGTGTATACAATGAATAATCATCAACTATAACATAATCATAATGTTTTCATACTAAAATATAAACACGTGACCATCCAAATAAAACTGTATATACCAATTATGGTGGTTAATAGGTAGATAACACAATCATTTGTTTAGAAATTATTTTTTGTGTCTTTCCCATTGATAGGGATTAAAGACATTTTCATGGGGAAAATCATTTTTATGTAGATTCTTGTCTGATCCATTTATAGTTATATTTCTATGATAGTTTTTATTTCGATTGGTTATTCTCTAATTCCATAGAAAAGAATACATATGAAAAACACTTAAATATGAAATAGTATGAATTAATAATGATATTAAATTAACTAAACATCCATTATCATTTGGAAAATTAGTAAACACCAATAAAATTCATAGAATATAGTATTCTACATACATTTTTCATAAATATATTATGATAACTATAATCACAAAATTTAAAAATACTAAGTAGATTGTATATTAAATAAACAAATAATAAAACATTAAATATATTATAAGATTAAAATTTACCAATTTTTTTAGACATGATGATTTTCCTTTTTTATTATCATCAATATTTATATTCCCATCAACCACTATTATTATATTTTTAATTATTTATTAGTCTCTTATCATATGTCTTGAGAATCTATTATCTAGATACCACATATTCTTGTTGGATATCTTTACTATGTATTCTATGAATCAATTAAATTGATAATAACATTGGTACCAATCACTTATTTGGTATAGGTAGGTTAACTATAAAAACTATTGGAATCCAAGTTTGTTTAATCGTTCATATTCAATATATTAAAATGATTTATTTTTAAAATCACTTTTAATACAGAAATTCATAGAATGGCTTCCAAAAATTACTATCATTATTATATACTACTGACTTATTTTGGAAGAATAAATAATTTTTATTTATTTTAATTTTATATCTAGGTTGATAACGAAAACAATCTCCTAGACTAGGTAAAACATGAATACCTATATTTTATTTAAAGATTCATTTTAATATAAAAAACATCAATGAAATTTTCTAATTGATTATTTAGTTATTTCAAATCATTAGTCTCATTTTAAAAAATAGAATTATTTTATTTTCCAATGTAAATATAAAATATTTATACCTCACATAACAATTGGAGCTTTTAAATATTTTTTAATTTCCATTTAACTCAATTTTAGTGTCTTATAGAAATGAAATATTTTTCGGTTAATTCCTCATTATAAAATTCAGAATCACATTGAATATGAAAAGATGTAGAAGGAACCACATTAGAAATATCCCTGAAGTACATAATAGCTATTTAATTTATATCTTCTATAATTTAATATGATTCACTTGATCTATCTTATTATGAACACCAAGTTTCTTTTATTAAACTTTTAGTTTTTTCCTTATCATTAGAGTAATTATTATATTTTTTTATTATAGAGTTGGACATTATTTCAATAGTTATTTCCAATTCAAAACACGTAATCTAATTAACGGAGTAATATTTTTTACAATAACTCGTCAAATTTAATATCTTTTCATATTTTCCATTAAAGTATGAATTTATGAAAAAACAATCCCTTTTTTATGACATGGTAAACCATATTGAAGAAATGTATCATTTATGCATCACTTTCAATTTCTCCATCACATCCAATTATAAAATCATAATGATAAATTTATTTTTATTATGGATATGAGGCTTTAAATTCAATAGATATTATATATTCTACTCCTCATCATGAGTAGTCACTTTAATTTCATCTTCGTGCATCTTAAACATTTCTACAATAAAAGTGTTTTAGTCCTCGACCATAAAAATTTCATTGAATATTCGTCATATACTTATATTCTAGTCAATGTTGATTCCATCACTAAAATAATCCTCTTATATTTGCATTTAACATATTTTCAGAAGGTACATTGAACTATCTTCACTACATTTTCTCCTTGGAGGTCATGTAATGAACATCATTGAATACAAGATCATTTTCCAAATTATTTTATAAACAATATCATCCCATGATTATAGTAAAGATGAAATTAGTTGGACATCCCATACATCAACTATAAATGACACATTCACAACATCTAGCCAACTTCTAATAATGATATTGTAATTTATATGATATTTGACTGAACATCATTCTAATAATCTCATGGTGAACAACTATATTATTTGGAAAAAAATTTTTAATTTCATTTTTTATTTATACATTTCCATCAGTGCCTCAATTTGATTAGAAGTATTCTTCTTCTTATAAATGTTGAATTTTATTTTTCTTCAAATGACAACCTCACTATATCTTATTCTTTGTTATCTACCTTTTTTTATTTACTTTTAATTTTATTCTCAAGTTTCTTTACATTAAAAAAGGTTTGAGGTCCAATTGTATTAGATAATCCTATATATGAAACCACCAAAACCAAATAATTTTCATTCAAACTGACTGATTCGAACCTTGAGGTCATCCATTGTCATATCTTTTGATAAAAATAACTCTAATGGAAACCAATATTATGTTGATGCTAATGTGAATTCCAGGTTTTCTTCTAGATGACTGTAAATTGATGATATATAATAACACATGATGTGGTGAGGAAAAAACTATGTAAATACTATAATAAAATACTTCAATTCAAGAGAAGAATATGATACCAATGGTTTTAGGCTATCCAATTTGAATTATTAAAAGTTACCAATTAGAATAGTTAGCCATAGTATAGGGGGACGATGCACCATATTAACCCCAGTATGTTAGATATAAAATAAACCCTCTGCACAAAATCATAGAAAAGTATTCAATAAAAATAATTTTATAGTATATTTAAAGTTGAAACACAATATTATATGGTTCATAAATTCGTCTTATGTTCAGAAGAGAACATTGAAAAATTTTATATTTCCAGAATCATAAGAGTTTAAAAAAATGAAGCTTAGATCCAGTGTTAATCATTAAGTTATAAAAACATAAAATTAATCAGGAGACCCCACCATAACATAATAGAGTTTTATTTCTAGTTGAATAGGTGGTTAACCATATGTATACTTCATCGATCCTCTGTGTTAGGTAATAGATCAACCACTATTTATAATGTACTGTTCAAAAACATAACTGGAAAATGTATGTTAGAAATCATTAAGTAAATGAATCTTCTGTCATTAATATGATGTTTCTAGTACATTGAAAAGGAAATTATTATCTTTTGGAGTTCATCTTTTTTGTAGGTTGAGATTGAATAGTAAAAAATTCATTCAAATCATAACAGAAAATATATTTTTATCCCCAAATCCCTCATAAATTACATTCCAAATGATTAGTTTTTTTGTTATATAAGGATAAATATGCATCCATGAAATAATTGTGAATGTTTTTGATGTGTAATAGGATTCTAGTATTTTTTTATTTTGGATAAAAATATTTGAATTCTTAGTTGAATCTGAACATTAAGAGATGAATATATTGTTGGGAGGTTAATTTCACAACTATTTGATCTTTGGAATGCTGATCATTTATTCAATGGATGTATTTTATCTATATTTTCATTACTGAATATAATAATAAAAATAGACATCCGGCAGTTTATCTCCCTTGACACAGTGTTCTACAAGTAGTAATCCTTCACACCACAACCAATGCACAATTTATCCATTCACACAAAGTATGAAACTCCTAAAATAACTAATTGTAATGAAAGTTTAAATAGAAGAACATAAAACTAGATAGAAAATAATAGATTAATTTACATCAAACATGTTTTTAAATGTGTGTGGGAGAAACTATAAAACAATATTTATATTCATTTGAAGTAAAAGAAAAAACATAATCAACTGAAAAATACGTTAGTAAAAATTGATTAAGGAATATTGAATTTTTTTTCACTGATGCACCAAGTAATTCACTAGTAAACCATACATAATTTTTATGTAATGTTCATATAATTCATTCACTAAGAAGATCCTTCCTTCATTTTATATGATTTCTCATCGAGTTGTCTTGGTTTCATTGGAATCCGTCATTCAAGGGAATTATTCCATTTTTATGTTACTAGTGATGTGTGGTTAGTAAATTGAAGAAAAAAATTATTGTAGTTAATAAATTTTATAATCCTAATTATAGATAGTATTTTTTTACAAAATATTCTAGAATCGTGTGACTCCATCAGAACATATGAAAATATTATGCTCTTACAACCAACTAGAGAGCCTCAGATTCCCTTAAATGCTCACCATGTCAATCTATCATTTTATTAATTAAACTACGGTAATATTAATTATAAAGTATGATCACCCATTTCTATTTTTCCATTTATCACTTCCCCAGAACCATAAATCTAAATACATATTTCTAGGAAAATCTAGAAAATCACCAATAATAATAATGAAAATCAAAGACCCTTCCATTCTCATTTCTCAGCACATAATGATTATCTCTCCCCATTCCCTCTTGTAAAGCCCCACTAAAACAATATTGTAGATCATTATTAATTGAATACATATTTTAGTAAACTTATGTAGTGAATTTTGGATTTCAACCATCTTCTGTTGTTGCAACCACTTCTTCTACATTAATTTTCAAATGATGTGGAACATTAGGAAAATATGTTTCATCATTTGAAGTAATTCTAGATTCAATGAAAAATCAATTTCAATATATCAAAAAATAATATTCAACCTTATTGATTTTTTATATTTGTCATAAAATTTTTCTATCAAATAAACTCCTTCCCTTCTTATGTTATAGATACATATTCATCTTCTATTGTTCATAAATTACCTATTCATCGCTACATTAAAGGGTACGTTCTACAATTATCCAAGGATAAATTAATATAAAATGTGATTCTTATAGATATTTGGAACAATACCAAGAAACAAGAGGAATATTAAATTTGTAATAATAAGAACATGAAATCTAGGAATGTCAATTTGATATGACACTAAAATAAGGTAAACAAGGAAGAAAAATTAAATAGAAATTAGTAAAGGAACATAGAGATCTGACATTGTTCTAAGAATTAGAGTGAAAATTAAAAGGTATGAACAACACCCACTATTTTGGTTTAACAACTTTTAGACAATAAGGGTACATGAATTGAAATGGTACATAGAAAATAAAAAAATTCTTGACGAATAAGAAAATATAAATTGAACACTTATAGACCGAACACATTAAAATTGTTTAGAAGTCATCATAATGAGATTCAAATAGAACAATAATATATATTTGGTATCCAATCACTCTATTAGTGTACAATAATCGATATATATGTGAAAATATAGCACCTAATTAGTGAAACAGATGTGTATGTGATGTAAACAACCCAATAAAAGGATCAAAGGTCTCATGGAGAATCTAAGTAACCCCAATATATGAGAACCGTAAATGTGTATAGTCTAGAAAAATAATGAAATAAAAATTATTTGATAACTCAAATAATACCATTGGATAAAAAAAGATTAATATATAGATTAAAAAAGGCCCAAAATAGAAAGACATAGAGGAGGGAGGCCCATCAGAATTAAAACCCCTATATAGTGACCCAATCATGGGATCCAATCATATATATCTAGAAAAAATACCACCATAAAAAATATTAAAAAAATTCATGTATGATAATTACATAATATATGAAATTTAATTATTACTATAAAAATGTTAAAATTTAAATTAATTTTAAAAAATATTAAATTTTTTGCAAACAATTATAATGTTTTTCCACCTATTGTTATTGAATTTTAACCGAATAAAAAAAATAAAAGTATTTCATTTTGGAAAACATCACACCCTTTTTTAGACTACTAGTTAGATTGCTCTCTGTTTGTCTCTTTTTGAAATAAACCATTACTCTTTCAATAATAAACATAATAATGTTTTTTCTTAATGTTAATGTGTTTATATATAACATGAAAAACTAAATTTTTAGATAGGTTTCTTGATGATTGGATATCATTATGATAAGTTATAACATAATTATTAAACCATAATCATGAAATTTATCAATTATGCTAGAAGATCCCCCAAGCTATCTTAGTCGTGGAAATGTATTGAACCTTGGTGGTTTAAAGATCCCCCATAGACAACAAGATATAGTTCCCAAGAATAGGACCTAAATATCTAGTAAATTCATACTAACTTTGTGATTTGTTGTTGTCAATATAACCATTAAAATCAGAGTATATAAAGCTAGTAACATGTTTAATAGTATAAAAATTTCTAAAAAAAATAATAAAAATTCATATGAATGGTAAATTATTATAATAATCTATATAAGGGAATTCTACTGTGGGTTACCAAAGATGACCATGAATTTTATGAGGGTGATGATTGAAAATTCCACATTATGATTTGAAAAAATTATGACATAGATGAGGCTTCCACCAATTTAAGCATAATGAATTTTAGACATGTACTCAACATCATCACCAGTAACATGTGATTGTGAAAATGTAAGTCTATATTGTTTTGTAAAAGGTAAATTATAATTATTATGAATTTCATGTAGGTATATCTAAACTACACACAAAATGTAATCATGATAAGAATTATATAACATTATATTGTTTTTATCTCTAAAAATTCCCATTCTAATAGTCTATTTGGATCACCCAGATCATTTATTTCAAAGGATTTCATCAATTTTGATGAGTTTCTTATTATTTTAAGTGATCAACATATCATCAAAATAATATGGAAGATAAATAATTAAATTATTATATTATTTTAAATATATGAACCCTCATATTACATTATACCAAAATTATTATAAATCATGAATGAGTCAAATTTTATAAACCATTGCCATTATTTTTTAATAATCCAAAAAATGACTTATATAAAATGAATACCTACATTGGTTTGAACTCATCCATGTAACGTTTTAGAGGAATAAAATGCAATTTATTATCAATCAATCCATGAATAAAATTATTTTTAACATCAAACCAGTCAATATGAACTTCATGGAATGAAGAATGTGAAAGAGAAATCCAATTGAAGAGTTGTTTATAACAAGATAAATGATTTCAATGTACTAAATTACATTTCACTGGAGGATTAAAATGGATAAATGTCTAGAATTAAAATTTAATTTAATTTCACAAGTTCTATATTCTATCGTTTTGAAAAACCACATACAACATATTCAGTGGGAATTTAATGGTTTATTCATAACATACAGTGTTTCATTATTAATTATTGAATTCATATCATCTCCCCTATAGGGGATCCAAAACATGAAATCTCTATCATTGATGGATTTATTAAATTTTTTTGGGTCATAATTAATTATATCAAGTATAATGTTGAATGAAAAGTAGAACTATCATATTCTCGAGTCCGAGACGTGTATTGATGACGCTCTTTTCATTATCATGGGTAAGTTGGTAATCAATAATAGATACTGAATTCTAACTATCTGAAACAATTTTTGAGTTGGAATTTAGGTAGTGTTTTTTGTGGATATTCCTTTTTAGGATCCTCAAACATGGATAAAGTACTAGTCTGAACACACATAGTTTGAGGTACTTAATCACATTCAATAGTTAGATATAATATATTTTTCAAGAAATAGATTCATGGAATACATATTATCTCATTATTGAATTTTGGTAAGCCAGTCTATCTACCAACAATTTATTACCTTTTACCCCATCATTATATCCACTAAAATAAATTTGAGAACTCACAGTTCAGGGTTATCAGTTTACACATAGGAAAAAATATTTCATAGAAAGACACAAAATTAATTACAAGAATGGGTTAATTGTAATATAATTCAACAGCAGTGTTTTTATAGATGTGTAGTTGAAGGACATTTATTAATGAGATAAAAAAAATTATTTTTTCCCTTGACACAAAATAGTTTGTAAAGGCCTGATCATGCACATATGCATCTAACTCAGTCCAATATAGTTTTTTCATCATATACAACAATCCATTCCATTCTGAAGATTCCAAAATAGTATTTTGTCTAACAAATCCCCAATATAACATTAGGTTATAAAGTAAAATAAAATGTATTATAAACCGATATTTAATTTCATATTCCTAATATATCTTATATATTTTATTGAATCCTTGATTAGGAAGAATATTTTATTTACTCTAGAAACAATCCAAAAAATGGATGGTTTTTAGGTTAGATATCATTCAAAAACCTAGATTCATTAAATTAATGTGGACATTTTGAGATTGCATTCCCAAATTTCATATTACAAATATAGTATTATTATTATTAGTGACATAGATACTTATTCCCATCAAAAATAAAAAATCCCATTAACAAGATATCTTCTAATTAATATTACAGTGGCTATTGTGATCTTTGGAAAACATAATACAAAATTTAACAAAATACTTTATATTATTAAAAAAAAGGGATATAAGATTAATATACAGTCAAGGACCTACGATATATATAGAAATTTTATAACAAAATGATAATGGAGATCTAATAAAAAGATCTTCTACCTTAAACCGGAGACCTCCAATTATTTCAATGAATGTCATATCCTTCAACAGATTTTTTTACCATAAAAAAAGAAACTATATAAGGACACATATGGATGGAATGACCATAGTTTAACACTTAACTACTGGAAAGACTATGTGTAGATCCATTATGTACCATAGAATTATCAAACCCAGCTGCTATAATTAAAGACTAATCAGACTGTTTATATGGCTTCTGGTTCTGTTTGGGCTTCATGAACTCTTGACTAATATAGACCGATATATCCAAATTAGAGAATGAATCATTTCTATAATTATATTTATATATATTATACATTGGTAGATTATTTCTATTTCAATTTTTTTTGTAATTATATCTTTTTTGGTTATTTTTTTCATTTACCTCTATTTAATATACTCTTAGATTCATTCTTAATATTAGTTTTATTTTTTAAATATTTTTGGAACAATGCTAACATATTAACTTATATGGTTAAAAAGTATCAAACATTAATGAAAGTTTCAAGAAGAGATTTACTGTAATTATCAAGTAAAAAAATTATGATCTTATATTGGTTTTTATTATCAATATGTACATTAATACTAACCATGTGAAGCATAATTTTTTCAAATTCATTAATATAGTATTTTATTAGTGTCCTATAACACCTCATAAAGAAAAATATTAATGTACTTTTAATAATATGGAAAAAAATGTCGTTTTCATTAAACAATTCATACATTTCAACTTTATTCTAGCAGTTGATGAGTCAAAAGATACCTTTCTAATACATTATCACCATGGGATACTAATTAATAACTATTGTACTTAACAAAAATATAGATAGAGATATATTAATAGGAAGTGGCTATATAACTACTATCAAACCATTTTATTACTATTTTTATAGGTCCATCTGAGTAATTTATGTGTCCCAATAAAACAATTTGGGCTATCATTATAAATTTTCACGTTTTAAATACATTATCTCCATCAAAATTTTCAATCCCATACCAACTAGATTCTATTGTTTAATAATTATTCTCTAATACCAACTTTTTGGGGACACATTGAAGTGTAAATGCCAAATAAATTCGAGGGACATTTTATATGAAATAGATTTTTACAAAGTATTCAAAATAGAATAGGGTAAAATGATGAATATGACAATAGACAAAACAATAAAATAAAATAAAGTCTAAAAAACATGACATGAAACTAAAATAAATAATATAAACACATAAGGACCTTTATTTTGACATTAGTAAATGGACATAGAGGTTTAATAAGATTTCAAAAAAATTAGATCTATGTGCACTAAAAGAACACTAAACACTCAAGTAATAAACAATTATTTATAAAAACGAAACACAAGTAGTGAATAGATTCATAGAAAAAAAAGGAACAAACTCAAAGAATAAAAAATATAAACAAGTGAATTACTAACATCCAAATCTCTTCATGTTGGGATACCCTTGAACAAGCATTGAATTTAAAATTGTATTGTCTATTATATGGAAACCAACCAAGAAGAATTTTTCTTTACTTTTTCTGTACCTAAACTCCTTGATCTGAAATTTAAACACAACTCTAACACTAATGGAAGTCACGAAATCTCTATTTGGAATAACAAAATCCCCATAACATAATTAAATTCTTCAACTCACACCCCCATATTGATTTCTCCCAAGAACTCTCATAGGGGGTTTTTCAGACAAAATGAAAGAAAAAATGTGGATCCAGGCATTTGATCATAATTGATTGATAACACATCAAACAAATTATGGAACATGAAATTTCTAATAGATTATTAGGTGACATAAACTGACTAATCTGATGAGAAATTGTTTGTGGAGTAGACAAATAACCCATTCAATGAGAATCATCTAGGAATTCATTCTATTTAAATCCTGAAAAAATGTAATGGATGATTCAAATGGGCCTTAGTCATAAAATGAGGTTTCATGTTGAAGATTGGGAAAATGGTCTGAATGAGTAGACCAATGATGAGGGAGGTCCATCAACATAATGAGGCCCAGACAGAGCCCCAATATAGAATCCCATAATATATATCAAGATTAAATTTGATCCTAAAAAATTAACCAATTTTTCATTCCAGGTAAATTTATAATATATGAAAAGAATTAATTAAAGTGGAAATTCTAATAAAGTATTAAAAATTACAGTCACAATATTATAAATCCATGATATAGAATTAATCCCAATTCCTCTATAGGTGATCACATTAACTGTTATTCTCGTATTGATATCTAAATATGAAAATAATCATCCATAAAACCTTGTAACAGTTCTTCAGTCCCAAAACAAAGAACTATATATTCTATTATGTTCCTATATCAAATAACACACTTAGCAACTTGTTTTTATTTTCCATGGTTTAGAAAAAAATGACATACAACTCCTACCAGAATACTCTATTGAGTCAAATACAAATCATTAAGTTAATATAATTTCTAATAGTTGATAAAAAGTAAAAACACTTCATGAAATAATGATATTATTCTATATATATATATTGTGCTTTCATTAATTGAATTATTCTGTCAAGATGGGTGAAGACTAACTTGCATCTGACCATTCCAAACATTTCAATGATATTTCAGAAGTAGAAACTTGGTAAAATGATAATTTTTTCACATAATAACCAGTTTCTATAATTATCCAGAAGATATTTTTTATTCTCAATGGAATTAATGTCAATGATTCTAGAAAACATCAATATTTTTATCCTTGGTTTATCTAGTCTAGCCAATGATATATCGTCAACATACAAAATAAATATGATGATTTGTTCCTTAGTTCATTGCATTACATAACAAAAATGTCCTACACAGAACCTTTTTTATCCATATTATAAAACAAATATGTTGAACATATAATTCCACTATTATAGATATTGCATATTCTTGTAAAGGAATTTGTCCATCTTAAACACCATGTTACGGTTTTTTTATTTTGTGAAACTAACTAGTTGATTCGTGTAAATTTATCTCCCTTAATCATAATAAAGGAATAATATATTTATGTTAATCAATAATATCTATAAATTCTTTGATTATACAATATTTAACACCATATGAATAGTTTAATGTTTAAATATTCGTGACAGAATTTCCATGAAATCAAGACCTTCTTTCAATTTAAATCTTTTTATGATCATGATTTCATTGAAAATATTCCATAAATTAATTCCAAGACCACCTCCCACAATGGTACAAAACATTTGGATAAAATTAGTGGAGTGAGATAATGATTCTTGAATCCTCCATTAGGCCATGGGTTATAGAAAATCACCAAAGGTATATCATACAAACAAATGAGTGACATTCCATGTTATTATGAACATTAGGAAAGAGGGATAAGATGATTAATTATAATAAATATTTCCTAATAGTTGAAAATATTTTAAATGCATGATATATATATCTTGTATACTAAAATTTATAAATATTAAACTGATGGGATGGATATAAAATCATAAAAGTCACATAAAATACTAAAGAGCCCCTAAATATCTTTATGAGCCAGTGATGTCTAGTTCAATCAACAAAATCTCAAGCGGTCCTGCAAAATAGGCCACATATTTATAGTGTAATCATAATAGGTACAATCTGTATGATCCTACCCAAATCCTATTTTAAAAAGGATAAAGAAAGAACACAAAATCTGAGTGAAAAAATAAGTGAAGAAAACATGTCATTTAAACATGTATGTTATGTTCTCATCATTACCATGAATCCCTCATCAATAATTACATAATACTAAATTAAAAGATCAAATATATTATAAAAATAATTCACCCAAATTCTACTTCCCCATGGGGTTTCCACTCCACCTCAGCATTGGAAATCCTCATCCATTTATCTCTAAAGAAACTAGGCCTCCCTGAACACACATAGACAATTGTATCATATCATGAACACTGTGAATTAGAACATATCATCATAAAAAATATAATTGATCCTGTGAATCACATCACCTCATCATAAAATCATATCATATACATCATGAATCATTTCATTTCATCAAGAACATCTACATTTATATATAGTAAAAAAGTAGTCATCAAGATCCACAAAAACATGAAAATCATGTTTTTCACTTCAAGCCAAAAAACAATGCACAACATACATACAATAGTATATATGATAATATATACTAATATAAATTTGTGTGAAATAATAAAACATTTAATATATATATATATATATATATATATATATTAACTATCACGCATAAAATAACATAATACTATAATGAAAATAGATAGGAGTATGACTGGGAAGTCAGCCATTTGTTCTTCACGAACCATGATGTTGGGGAAAACCCCATCAGATAAGACATGTTTTTTCCAACCTATTGAAATTTAAGGGGAAGTAAATGAAAACCTATTACATAGAGATTATCTATTGGTTACAAACCACACAATAGACAACTACCTAGACAC
This sequence comes from Viscum album, assembly GCA_963277665.1. Taxonomy (NCBI): domain Eukaryota; kingdom Viridiplantae; phylum Streptophyta; class Magnoliopsida; order Santalales; family Viscaceae; genus Viscum; species Viscum album. The sequence goes on along the minus strand of OY728157.1, from coordinate 1,069,484,904 downwards.
AACTCTACTATAGCTGTCATTACTAAGCCAATTTTTTGTCACTGACAATGAATGAATATTTTATATTCTTACAAACATCATGTTAAATAGAATTTCATGTGATTATTTATTTTAAAAATAATACTAATACAATAATTACCAACCAAAACTCTTTTCCTCCAATGATAATCTAAATGATCCAAAAGTTCTCTATGAATTACAATCTTTCAAAATTCTATTCAAGAACTAACCCCCTCGGTTAAGACATTTTTTCTTTATTATGAATCCAAAATTATAAGTACTATAATACCTATCCCAAGAAACATTTAAATATGAATAATACATGCACAAACAAATTAATCATTTATTGGATATGAATAAAAAACACTCCATTATCTAGCCTTTTAATCAGATTCTTTATAATGAAATCATCCTTAATTCTGGAATTGAAACAACTATCAAACTCTTCATCAACATGAAACATCAAACATGGTGTTATCATTGAGAAAACATTTATATAATCATCCATTAATTCACCATAGGTGTCAACTGATGTAGAAAAACATGGTCTCCCATCCCATTCATTCCAAAATATAATCCACATCGTGATTATAGTACATCACATCAAAAGGATCACATCCATAGAAAACAAAAAAGGAAAAAAGAAAATAAATAATCATTACGAGGAATATTTGTCAAAGAAAACATTTCACCCATCCATTATAAGAAAATGGAACCGATCATCCTGAGATAAATATTTTTATCAAACAATTTTTTTATCAACCTCATTTAGTAGGAATATTTATCACATCTTATAAACACATAAAACATAATTTAATATATATCATCAACTATAAGATAATTAATAATTATTTTAAACATTTTGTATATTTTCAATGATTTTTGTAAAAAAAATCCTAATAACATTACCCTATTATTTAGCCATCATTTATCACAAAATAATTTTTTATTTAATCAAAAAACATTAACAGATAAATGATTCATTATCCAACATGAATTTATAGATTATTATTATTATCCAATTTCCAAGAAAGTACAAAACACGATATACTATAACTTTCTATTAAAAAAATATCAAATATTATCATTATGGAAACATGATTGATTACTACAACAAAAACAAATATTCAATCATTATTCTAGTTTAATAATTATTAATTTCAATTTTATGGTTACCCAAATAGATAATTCATGAAAAATTTATGATTTTACATGAAATATTATAATCAATGAATTCCATTCCAACATTTATAAGATTAAAATTCATTTCACATAAAAATATAATTGAAAATAAATCAACATTGACGAAAACATCACCAACCGTTATAGAACTCACTAAATCCTAACATCTACAACACACCATCAAAACATAGTCATAAAACACCGAGAATAGGTCTTCCCATTGTTGTGATATTCCTATAGAATAAAAATATAATAAAATTTGGTGGAAAAAATAATATCATTCTTTGATCCACAAAACATTATCCAATGAGCTAACAAGATTTAGTCCTGAAGGGATATTATTATAAGTAAAAAATTGTTAACAAAAATTACTACATTCAAAACCCATCATCAATAAATCATCTACTAATGAAAACCCTAAACAAAGTACTGGGTTTTTTTAGAGAGTTTATAATTTATATGAACACTCCTAGGGGGATTGAAACACAATAATTATTATAATTAAAAAACCCCATTTTGGTTTTAATCATGAAGTAATTTATGTGAAAATCATGTAAATTTTCTATAATTTTTTTCTATTATACATGACATACAGCCTATATATATATATGATGAGCCTACCATGCTCATGTTTATTTTTTGGAGTTATTTAAGTGTAAATACTCATTTATATGTGTTGTGTAATGGAAGGGTGGGTTTTCAATTTGTCACATATGTGTAAGAGTCTATACATAATGGTAACCCCTTATTTAAATGGATAAATATGGATACCTTGAATGGGTTACATATGTAAAATTTTTTACCTCAGTAGCCGTGATTCAATTGTTATTTTATTAAATTGGAATAATATTCAAGGAATAACCACTCAATTTATAGAAGATTTTAGTTATATTAGTAAACTAGAAAAATATTTTAAATAATATTTATATTTAAAAATATAAAAGTCACAAATAATTTATTTATGAAATCCATTTTCCCTTATTGTATTCCATCATATCAATCACAAAACATTTACACATATTTCAAAAAAAAACAAAAGAAATTGATGATATTAGTTTCATAGTAAGGGTTTGTGTATAGTGGAATATTATTGTAAATATTTCAAAAACAATATTTCATGGTGAATAACTGAAAAAAAGTTTCATTTAATAAATAAAATTATCAAAATATGGATTGAATATATAATTATAAAATAAAAAAATAAAAAATATCAAAAGGAGAAAAAAAACATAACCATGTACATTTAAAATATTGAATCGTCACACGATATATCAATAACTAGACTTACAAATACGGAAATCATAATGAACGATTTATAAAACTTATCATCAAGGCCATGAACAAGAATTCTACATAAATATGTAAGGCCTCATCCAAAACCAGGTCTAGTTATTATCATAAGTCCTTCTTTTTCATCTTGGAAAAATAGCGGGACCTTACAATGAAATAATAAATCCAATTAATTACCCATATTAATGTTTTTAAACATAATCAATTTATACAATCAACTTGAAACTAGTATATTAATTGTAAATAATTTCACTAATCCATAAAAATAATCATATAGATAGAATAATAATCTGATAAAGGAAGTCAATATAACACATCAAAATTCAAATTAATGATAAACCATTAAATAAAATATCGTTGAATATATTATAATATATTAACCTCGATTATGTATAATATATAAAAAATGGTGTTCAACAAGATTATAATAGTCTAAAAAATAGTGAAAATTTATTGAGAGATATACCATTTTTACAATGAAATTATATATTTAAAAACTCATGTGAATATAAAACAAAATATTTTCATTAAAAAAAATTAAAGGATTATTATATTTGGTAAAATCCACCAAGGATGTATAAGTACGAAAAAACATTTCTTCTATTATTTTTTTGAAAATTTTGTGAAAAGCATTATTTAGAAAATAAATATTCTATTCAAAATATTTTGTAAAAAGAAAAAAAATGGTAAAAATAAAGTTAAAAATTACTAGTAAAATATTGAAAAACATTTTAAATTTTTTTATAAAACATTGGAAGGGAATATATTTATTCCATAGTAGAGACATAAACAGAAAAAATCTCAAATAGGGAATATATTTTTAAATTAACCATTACCTTAGATCCTATTTTGTATGTACATATATAAACAAATTTATAGTGGATTAAAACATATTTTTAACTTATTATAAAATCATATTGATATTTATTATATCATATATGATCCCATTAATAATGATTACCCCTTATGGATTTTGAATATTTTATTATTTTCAGTACTTTGGTTCTTAATCATATTATTTTCTCATGATTTTTTTCCATAAAATTTCACATTATCTTGAATTGAATACAGTTATAATATATATATATAATAAAATTAATTTAATAATTATTCTATTATAATATTAAAGACATTTTTAGAAATGTTCTAGAATGTTTATTATTCAAAATGAATCACATCACAACATGGTGATGGTAGGATGTACCTATGCATGATTTATGATATCATTTATAAATGGATGAAAGTGTAAGTAATTAGTTGCAATATTAATCTTCTAGAAACAATTTCATTTTATAAATATGATATATATCGATTTCTTCCATCATAATAACCTCTAATGTAATGTGTTGATGAAAAATTTTTAACAATGCTATGTGGAGACAGAAGGTCATATGTATGCACATACAGTTCCTACATTTTTCATAAGATAGATAAAATTTGAAATATGATTTAAAATAATCCAAATAAAATATATGAAAAATAATTTTGTAAGATTTATTATTTTAACATGGAAAAAATACATGAATCCAAGTAGAAGATTAAATAAACATCAAATATTTAGAAATGATAAATTAAACTTTTTTCCTTGAACTTCATTTAGATAAGAATTTACGCACACAAGGGATGAACTATTTTGTTGACCGGAAAATCCATAACATGTATAATGGAGTTTTAAAGAGAAATTAGTAGAAATTGTTCAATATGGAAGGCACATAGTGGTGTGAATATTTTAACGATGTAGTTCCCTTTTTTAATTGAGGTGAGTGGAACATTTGTATATTAATAAAATTTTAAAATATAAGAATTCAATTGTAATGGAAAATGCTTCGAAATGGCCTCTAAATGTAATTGGGGACACCATTAAAACCATATATTATACCCCATGGAATTATTTAATTTTATTAGTGTTATTAATTTATTAAATTAAATATTATATTAATGATATGTCATTATTGTAAAACTTATTTCTATTCATTTATTTGACATTATGAATTTCATGAAGACAAGATATCATCAGACAAATGAAGTTAATAAATACCTAATTTTTTATATTCATATCTAAAATTCAGGGAGAATATTAATTAATTAAATTCCTATTAATTTTAATTTTTTTAAACAGTTTATTTGAATATTCCATTATTCTAGTAGTTACTTAATTATGATTGTGTAATTTTTCAAGGTAATTAATTTTTAGTAAATATAATATATGTTTCATAACCCCTTTTTAGTAGAATGTTTTTTTCATAAATTCAAAAAATTGAAATATTATGCACAATATTAAGACATAAAATACAATTTAATCATGTTTTTGCGTAATTTAATTATTCTTATTAATTTATTTAATATCACATTATTTAATTTTTTTTCTTACTTATATAATTATTTCATTATTTTTGTAAATTCCAGTAAGGTCAATTTTTATTCCCAAAAAAATTAACAAATCATTCAATGTTTTAAATAAAATATATATATAATTAATATTTATTGTAAATAACTTATTATGTAATACCATATATTAAAAACCTGATACTTATTAATATCTATAGTGTGAACAGTTTGACTCTATTTTAAATAAAATCATATAAGTGACTTAATTTCAAAAACGTTACTCTAATTAGGCATAAATTTCTCATTTATATAATTTTTCTCATCAAAACACATTATATATGAATTATTTAGAATATTTGGTCATTTAATGGTTCTTATAATTTTACATTGAATACTTTTTTTGATTTTTATTCTAATTTCACATTTACCCAATTGTGTTGATTACTAATTAAATTAAATTAAATTATTAATAAAAATTAAAAATAAATTACTAACATAATAAATAAAATAATATGGATAAATATAATCCATTATGTGCAATTATTATCTATAAATACACATATGAATTTTAATATAACTTATTTATTTTCTTAATTTTAATTTTATAGACTAGAATAATCATTTTTAAATGAATTTGGATATGATTAATGTTAAATAAGACACATATAAAAACAATTCATTAAAATTATTAATTTTTGAGCCATATTTAAAAATAATGTTTTTAATAGAATTATTACATCTATATTGGTATCTATAAGAAACAAAATATTTCTTTCCCAATGTTTTATTGGCATTAAATATGCAGTAAAGATGCTTTTTCTATTTATCATGAAATAATTTATAATTATTTTGTTCTAGATTTATTTTTTAAAAGATCTGTGTTATATGGGAGTACATTAGTCTTTAATTGTGTTTAATAAATTTATATTTCATATTTATGTTTGGATGATATCAAAAAATATAATGTATTTCCTAAAAAACAAAATTCTTACTATACAAATATAATTTATTGTTTTTTAGAAAATTCTCTAATTTTCACCATAAGCTATTTTTCATTAGTTTATTTAAAAATTAAGGTTATTTTTATCAAATAAAATTTCTAAAAGTGTAAAAAATAAAATATATTTATTTCCTGTAGAATGGAATTAAAATCTACTTTTTAATAAAAACATATTCTTAATGAATAAGATGAATTTACAAAAAATGTGAGTATTATTCCACAAAATTTATAAAAAAAATTTCATTAATAAAAACATCATATATAGTTCATAATATATTTATTTCTAATCAATCACCAATTTTATGTTAATTATATAATTATAGAATTATAGTTTTTTTCTATTTACATAAGTCAGGTGTTCCATGCATCCTAAAATACAGAAGAGAATAAATTTCATAGGTTATATTGTAATGTGATAGGGTGCTGAATTCTTCCCTAAATAAAAAAAACATTCTTCATAATTTTAAATATCACTTATTAAAATAGGTTGATATTTGAAAAAACCTTTGTGTGAAACCTTTATCTTTAATAGGTATTAAAACAACCACTTCATAAGAGGGATATCTAAATTTGAAGATCACAATGAATTTTTTCACATGAATTGGAGAAAATTAATAGGAATTGATTATATAAACATAGAATGAAAATATATCTATCATATTTTGATTAAGATTTATTTATGTAATGATCATTACTTAGTTGTAAACTTATGTTTTTATTAAAATAATCCACCTTCCCCGAAGTGGGGAATCCAACATGTCATCAGAGACATAAAAGACATAACAATACGCAAACAGTCTATAAGACCAAATCCATAAAAAACATAGTTCAATAAATAATGAAAATCCCCTATGTGGAGTCGATAATGATTTTTCTAGCTTCCAACAACACTATTCTGATCGGCAAGCTATCTTGTGCAATGATGAATGGGCCTGGTACTAATAGAAATTTTATTACCCTCTAAATCAAACAAATCTAAAAGAAATGTTATGGTGAAAACTCCCTACTATGAAACTTAAATAGGGAATCCCATTATAGTAGGGTTGGAAACAAAATTCCTTGAAAAGTGGAACAAATATGCCACAAAGAAGAAACATAAAACCGAAAAATAAAATTCATGAAGTTATAAAAATCAACAACATTGCAAATTTGAACATCATCATGATCCCTGAAACCATCCCTAAAAGAGATCTATGTCACAATCCATGAGACCCCCTTCAATATTGATCCCTTGTAAAGAATAGGCAGACACTCTAAGATGTGTAAAGCTAATCCAATTCCACCCTAAGCTTTATGACCCAACTTCCACACCAAAGAAGCATTCCCAATGAGGGGTTCTAAACCGATCTAAACTAGAAGTGCCACTCAAGGCATGAAACTGCGTAGATCTGATCCTTATAAGATCTCGCACCAGAGATTATCTCGAGAAAACCACTATAGTAGAAGAAAACCAGAGAGAACTATCGGTTGGACCATACCGATGATGTCAATACCTCCAAACCATTGAGAAACCTCCAAAATCAAAGGCCCTATGAAAATGAAAAAACCACAATGATCCTTCTAAATCCATTAGATACAGAAATTACAATCTCTTCAAAGAATTTCTTCTTTGAGATTAGGAATGTCCAAGATCAAGAAAACCAATTCAGATTCTCAATAAAATTTTCCATAGGAAAAAATCCAAAAAAAATTCCAAAAAAAGATGTTACCATTTGATGAATTAGATCGAAACCATCAAATATCTTGAATGAGAAAACATTTAAAGATAATAACAGAACCTGAAAAAACAGAATATACCACACAAATCAAAATCACTGAAGCTATGATCATGACCACCATGGAATGAAACAGAGGGCTGACAGATACCACAATGACTTCCCCCTTCTGAAACACCACAAAAACTATCGCATGAAGCTGTTCACCAACACCAAGAATCACTATACTAGATAAGACAAAGGAATTCATTTCAATACCCCATATCCTTAAGAAGATACATATTCCATAGAAGAATTTTTTTTCAAAATACTACTTATATTACAGTAATGCAAGTACACAGTTAAGGTTTTTGTTCCAAAATTCATTTTCTAGGGTGAAGGGATTCATTCACTATTTAGGTAATCACTTGAGAAAAAGTAATTAATTTCATTAAATTTCATAATGATAGCCTTTTTTAGTTCTTCTATATATTTTCACTTCACTTATTATCCGATGAAATGCATTTTCAAGATGAATTTTTAATTCTTGAATCACATTTATCAAAGTATCAATAATCATTCTGTGAACCATGAAAAATATATTTAAACCAAAAATCTTATCCTAGGATATCCAATATGATAATTCATATATATAACTAAGACAATAAAATACAATGATCAAATTAATCCATTCATTTTGTAGTTAAACATATGTATTATCAAAAACAAATAAATCCAAATTCCACGTACAAAATTTAAATCGAAGGAAAATAAATTTACATAATCACTATACCTTTAGATTCCATTATCAATATAACATGACATTTATTGTGACATAAGAAATATACAAATACATTGACCAACCCTAAACATCAGTAAAACATGAATGTATCCAAATCCTTAAATAAGAAGGAATTTTGTACCTTACTTATATATCTCATCGATAAAATACTTTTTCCTCAATATTATGAATTTAAAAAACAAAAATACATTAATTATTTAAATTATTCTTTATTTACTAAATAACAATAACATTATACCTTTTATTCTTTTGAGATTTATCACCATGATACCTGTTACAATCATTTTCATAGTTCCCCATGTACTTATAGTTTTATATTTGGAAGGAATCACTCATGGACAAACAACTATGAGCTTGTTGGAAATTTCCATGCTAAAATTATAGATTAATTAAGATATAATGATGTAGAAGATGTTCCTAATAATTCTAAGGCCCTTCTTTCCAACCCCATGATATTGATATATCTTTTTCAAATTTTTTTCTTTTCTAAAATAATAAAACTATTAAATTTTTAGACAACATGAGATCATGGATAACCAGGTAACATTATTTTGTGATGTTGGTGTACAAACCATTAAGAAAACCAATGTGGAATGATTGTTTGGAAATGTTGAGATACCAGAATTAACATATTATATTAAATATATTGTCTTATCATCAATTATAATTTTTTAATAAAAAATTAAATAAATGTTTTTTGTGATAAATGTTTAATTGAATTTCTTGAACATCCAAAAGATCTATATTAAGAAGACAATGAGCATTCAAATTCTAATATTGAGGAAAAAATATTATTCCAAATGGAATTGGGGTGTAAAAATATACATTATTACCCATATAATTTATTACTACATCGGAGGGAATATGATAATTTATCAATGATTCTTAAATTTTGGACATCATGGTATAAACTGGAGGAAAAATCCAACCATTATTCACTTATATGTAAAATCACTTATGACACCACTAAGGTAATATGGAAGAGACACGATCATATATATTTTTTGATTTTGGGAATAATGGTAGAAATATCATAATGGGACTGGGAATATATGAGATGAATCCATATTCATGAATATGCATATAACATTATTTCTGTAATAATATGTTAGTTTTTTACAGCATGTATTTTCTAGAATGTCGGAAGAGAAATGTGATGATAACATTGATTTTTTGTAGTAAAAAATTTCCTCCAATTGATAATGATATTAATATATCACCACATATTGATGATTTGAATATTCAATAGGATACACATATTATGGTTTTTATATCATAAGAGATATGTAATTTTCTTTTATGTGATAATTTAATGATCACTATAAAATACATTCCAATCAATTGGGTCCAGATCTATTTGTGATATATAAGATAACCCTAATTCATCATATAGGAGAGAAGTGGGATCAAAAGCCATAATAAAACAGTATTTTTAAGATTTATATTTGGGGATTGTGGTGCCCCATCAGAGAGAGAAAGTGGTTGTTCTTTCAACATAAGTCATCTGACATCGACATGTTATTCTGGTGGAGTATTCTACTTGTTTGGGTTGTGGGGGATTCGTGTAATGACTTCACAGGGAAAAAGACATACTATAGATAGTTTATGTATGTGGTGGGGTGATGGGGGAAAACTACACTGATGATTAAGTGGAGTCTCCCGTGGTGATATTGGGACATTTTGGGCTGATGAAACTGATGCTTCTGGTAAGTCATATCCGAGAACGGAGGAAGTTGTAGGGCCGAAGACATTGGTGTTAAACGGGGTTATGGCCAATGATGACAAGGTAGTTTTGGGGGTGGGGAATATCACCAGACAACTATTTGAGATACATGTAGAGGGATGATGGTTCTTCAAGGGGTTCATCTATGATGGCTTTTAGGGAAAGTCTTGAATTATTCTATATAACTTATAATATTAAAAAATATGATGATGTAGTCTAACACTTGGGAGGGGAAATTGACAGGGTTATCCATTGTTTGGGTGGTGTGTTTGTGTGTGTTTAACATGTAATTGTACTTCGAATCGCCTACCATATATATACTATACATTATTTTCCATTATATGTAAATTTATCTCGATACATGGTTAGGCGACAGAAAACATGTATAATTGTTTAAAGGTTACATCATATCATCAATTTTAGAATTTAATAAAGATGTTTTACTTAGTAAAATAATGTTTTTTATTGATCATAATTATATGAGATTAATGATTCTTTTGATGATTCAAACAAGTATTATTTTTTTTAAAAAAATTATCTGAATAATATTATGGGATGTGGAAAACATCGATGTTGAATATAGAATAAAATATGTTTTGATCAACATAAAATAAAATAGAATAAATGGGTTATATTATTCTAACTAGTTTTTTAGAATTTGTTTTGGTAAAAATAAAATTAATTTTATGTATATTGATGTAATCATATGTTATAGAAACATTAGAGCATTTTGAAATATCAAATCAATAAAAAAATTGATTTCATGAATAATTGGACTTAATAACCATGTGAATATGTTTAGAGTTATCTCCCACTATGATATGAAAGAGGAAATATGTTTCCCATTATATCACATATTTAAAATCGGGAGAATATAAATTCATATTAATGTCGACATTTTATTAAATTGTTAGCTAGTTTTCATTAAATGGGAAAAATAGTATTTCATTAATGGATTTAAATATTATATCTATAAAATATCATTCATGTGATTTATTAATTCATCAATTTCTAAATGATTCATTTCATTTAATATTTCCTATAACTTTGAAAACATATTCCACTTTTTTGTGTTTTTTTGGAATTATTTTTTTCGTAAATTAATTGATACAGAATCATAATTTTTGTTGGAGAATGATGCTTTCGATAAAATTTTCACAAAGATATATATTTTACAAGATTTTTTTTGATGTAATAATTAATAGATTGACTCATTTGTTGTAAGATATCATAATTTTTGGGTTTTTTACTTACAATAGATGTTTACCATGGAATGATATAAGAAAATATAGTTGGGATTTGTTTTTAATTCACATTGTGTAGAGGTCATGAGTGTTAAAAAAATATGTATCACAATATGTTATTGTGTTTTTATAGATTATTTGTTTGATGTGGTGCATGTTGTTCTCCCTATATCATGATATTTGACTATTGATATTGAAGATAGTGGGATCCATTTTGTAATGTTAAGGTTAATTCCATTTGATGTAGGTATGTATTCGCATTTATACATTTTGAACAAGGTGTGGTTGAACCAAATATATCATCATATTATTTGAATGAAGGTATGATATATAATAAGAAATTAAAAGTAATATATTAATGTATAAGAAACTTATTTCATCATTTATTGATAATGTCAACACTAATTTATCTAAAATGGAAACATTTGAATAGTTAGAAGTGGGACCAAGTGTTAATTTGATCACATGGTCTAGTTTTGATATTAAATGATAAACATTTACTAAAAAACTAGGATGACAGGAGTAATATCCTAAATATTAATGTAATGTTCTTTATTGTAGAAAAACATTTTCCCGTATTGAAGATAAAATAACAATTTCTACAAAAAATATATATTTCAATGTTGTTGAGGTTATATTAGAGATTGATTATCTTAAATTTCATGTACCATATTTATTTATAAATTAATTGATAGTAATAGTGGTGTGATACCTGATAAATATGGATTTACACTTACTGATTTGAAATTATTTAATTTCAATGAGGAATCTTTTATCAAACTACACATGAAACAAAATTATCTATTGGACCAATTAAATTATCATTTGAATGAATTTTTGAAGGGAAAAAATTCATTTGGTGTGATGAAAATGCTAAATATATTGAATAATTATGAGAAATTTATTCATTTATTAAATGATTATGAAAGGAAAAGATTATCCAAAATATAGACATAGTTCATATAACAAGAAATGATCATTTTGACGGGATATAAAAAACACTTCATTACTCGCCTACTTAATCTGGATAATATATTTTATTTTATGAAACTAACATATCTAATAACATTATTTTTTAACATTCATATTTAAAAATATATATGTTGTGATTCCAATCTTTTTTTTTATTTTTTTTATTTATTATATTCATACATCATTTTTTGGGTTTAAACACTTTTCCATCATCATTTTATGAGGCTATTTCATTTATATTATTTTTTAGGAATATATATTTATAAAAAAATTTCATCATTTGGGTATTATATAGATCATCAGATTATGATATTGGATTAGTTATGATTATCGGTAAATGATATTTTTAATCCAAATTCATTTCCATATATTCTAAAGGACATGATCCACTTTTATTTTTTTTAATTTTTTTTGTTTGTATAATTTTTAAATTTGGTTTGTTTTATTTGTAAATTAATTTTACATTATATTATTAATTCGTTTTATGAGTATTATACTATTGTTTATGTTTATTATTACTATTGTTCAATCTAGTTTTTTTGCACTATAAGTGTTTAATAATGTATTTTATATCATTTTTTAAAAAGTATTAAATTAGAAATATTTTTAGAAAAAATAATATTTAAATAATTGTGATAACATCTTTGGATGTTATTTTTTTATAATTAAATGTTTAAATCCATGTTTGTATAGATTTTAGAATATTTGTTTCTTAAAAAGCATGGTTATAATATCATTCCATATCATATTTATTCAATATGGATGAGTAAAATAATGTTTGAAGGATTTTAATGACTATTTTTAAAAACAATAGAATTTATATAATTCTAATATTTTGTTTTTTACGAAATTATAAAATTAAATTTAGAAAAATCAATAAAAATACATTCTTATTCTTTTAAATTAATACCAATATTTAATCACTGTCAAAAATGAAAATTTTGAAAATTCTAAGGAATTTTATACACATGTATTGTCTACATGTGAATTATGATCCATAATAATATAATAATGCATATTTTGTGAAGGTATTTAATACTTAGTAATTGATCCAATGGTTATAATGAATTTCTATGAGGTTAATGTTTTGTTAGATAATCTAATAACAATAACTGATATAGGGATTTCCAATATCGATTCTTGGATAAATTAAATCTAATTGAATTGAGAATTATCATGGATACCCTTTGTGGATTGTGGAAAGGAATGTTGAATTACATTTTCTCAATATCAAGGCTGGGTGAGTATGGAAGACAATTTGAATTATTTATCATGTTTGTTTTGACTGATAATTTTTGAAGTTTGTTGGAGACTGTGTATAATATCATTTTATTTTAATAACAAAAGTGTGATTTTTTGTTATTTTCTATTACGTTGAATAAGTGATACTCCTTAAGTTAATGGGTAGGAAATCATTGAGGATCCTTTGATAATGTGAGTCTCTCTTATAAGAAAATAATTTTTAGTTGGTTAGGAGCATAATATATTGTTCAGAAATTAATGAATCATTGGAGCATGAGTTATATATGCAGTATATAATTATTGAATTCTACAAATAGTGGATTCAATTGATATTTGGATAATGTATAAGGTAAGAAGCTATGTGAGTGTTCTATTAGGTTTTCTTTTACCTGGGAAAAGGAGGGTTAGCGTTGGCATGGATTTTCATGATTAAATATGGATGCATGTGGGTACATTTTTATTTGTTATTTATATTACCCATTGAGTTTTGTATTAGAATAATGGACCATTATATGTTCTATTGGATTTTCTTTGGATGTGGATGAACATAAGCTATGTTAGGATGGTATTTTGGTGGTGAGACAGTCGTGGTTTTTGTTGTGTTATTAGGATGTGTGAGCAAGGCTCTGATGAAGAGATTGAGACATGGTTGTTGGGTTAGTTTGTGTCATTAATTATGTAATAATGTATGAGAATCTATATGGTTTACACTACACCATTTGTTGTTAGGACTAGTGATCGTCTATGAGGGTGTATTTTGGAGGAGGGAGGATGGTTCTTAAGTAAGCGTAGAGCGTGAAATAATTGTTATTTTATACTATCACTCAATTATTCTAATGGTTTCCATGTGAAATTGTTATTTGTGGTAATGGATGAATCATGGGATATGACAATGGTTTTTTCATTATAGGGGTATGATAATGATATTCCATGGGCGAGGAACATAAAATTGGTCATCAGTGTATGACCCTCATGTAAAAAATATCACAGTGGTGGTAAGAGCAGTAAATTGATGGCTATGGTTGCACAATAATTTTCTTGTGTGCTATGTTATTGTGATATTTTTTAAATGGAAACAAAATTATCAGATCATGTTTCGTGTTATATAGATTTATTGTTTTGGAATTTATAACAATGTGGATTAATGTGATATTATAGGGAGTAATATAAATGATTCACAAATTATTAGGATGATTTCATGATGGATATAACATTATATTGTTGTTACAACTATGAACCTACACTAAGACTGAGGTTATAATTTCATTGTGATTGTTATATGGTTTTTTGATTCCTACATTATTTGAGGTTCTATATTATAGTGATGGGATATCCCATCTATATGTTCATAAGTTGGATGAGGACTATCAAATTTATTTTCATGTAATTTTTTGTTTTAGGTGGTAATATCTTTTTATGATTCGTTGTAAAATAGATAATGAATTTTCAGATAGAGATTCAAATGTTGGGGACCACCATGTAATGAAATCGGACATTGTGTGTGGATCCTTACTTCAGGGAGTGCAATAGACCTTCAGATAATCAATTTAAAGACACTATGGTGCATCATGATAGTTGGGTGTAGGTGAGAACTATCATAGTGTTGGTGTTAATTTTGAGTGGACTAATTGACCATTGGTGAATAGATCACATAGTATTTGTATTTGTCCATCAGAAGCACGCATAGTATTCTAGGGAAGGATATGGAAAATTATAGATAAATTGAAGAAATAAGTAGTCCATGTTTTATAGTTGGAGGACTTCCATGGATTATTTTGAATGATATGAATTGTGTAGAGGATTCAATAGTGCCCCTTATTTTTATATGTTGTGAAAATCTGTTGAAATTGGAATTTTTAGTCTGGAGTAGATAATGTTTCATGAATTAGTATTAAAAAAATGAATCTTAGGCTTCAAACATCTAAAAAATATTTCTTCATAATAAATTACCTATATTTTTTAAATCTTAGTATAATGTGAAATAAAGGATACATTTTATCATTGAATTTCATAACTTAGAGTAGGTCACATCGTTATGATCTATTTTCATTATTATGGATTACTATAAGGGGTTCACCACACTATTGTGTTGGTTTTAACAATGTGGTTAGATTCTTCTAATTTAGAAATGTTATGGACCCTTATGTAGTGGTAATTCTATAATGTAGTGTCCCATCATGATGATGAGTCTTATGAATATTTTTGACAAACCTTATAAAAATATGTTTCACTTTGACCCACAATTCAATTGACGATGTTGGTCGGCTAATGTTTGAGCACTATTACTAGGGTGAATCATGAAACGGTACTATGTAAATTCAATGAATTTGTTCAGATAAAGGTAATACTACAATGTGAGACATGTTGTCACATTATGAAGAAAGGCTCTGTAATTATCATTGTATTAGAAAACATTGTTTTAGTGATGGGTCCCTAGGGTAATTATGGATAGAGGATGTTAGTGGAGGGGTACTTCGACCAAATCTCCACCTACACCTACACCCATGGATACCCGTTTTGAGGGAGGTTTTATGATTCATAATAGATTATAGGTAAATTTATCCTCCTCATTCCACTGTTTTCCTTCCCATTTAACAGTTCCTAATTTTGGATGAATCTCCTTTATTGTATAGTGTTGAGTCGACTAGAGCATGGTTTATTTTCTTCCAGATGTTGCGTATTTTTTAATATTTTGTCTAGAGGTTGTCAAAAATGAATCCTTACACTATATTTGGTTCAGTAAGGAAGAATTGGTTATGTTATATGAGTTTTTACATGATTATATTTTTTTGGATTAATTTAAATTAATAAATATATGTTATTATAATTAATTACATTGATAATAGGGAATGATATATAATCATGGGTTATACAAAATTATTGTAGAATTCATGGATGATCTCACTAAATGTTGTGTATACCATGTCTTCGGTGGTAACTCCTATGTGATCCTAGGATGTTCCATACATAATAATTTATATACCTTTTTTCACGATTTATTAATTACATGCTTGTTTTATGTGGATAGACAAAATTATAGGGGCTGAGAGTATCGTGGTTAAATGTGATTGGATATTTTGGGCCACCTTTGTTGTTCATAGGATCACATTCTCACATTGAAAAATTTAAATTTAGTGACCTCCATTTTTTGAAGGGGTGTATGTGCCAAGTTAGTTGATGTGAGACATTTAGTAGGTCTTGAAATGTGATATGAGTTATGAGTATTTAAGGTCATGTTATATAGGGATAGTAGTTACAACATGATATTCTTAGGCATTGTGTTATGGGTGATGTAGTTGTATGTCTCATACCCGTTGTGGAGTAGGCTTTTGAGGGTGTATTGGGTATTGTTATGCACTATGAGTTTGATTTTTCCAACAGGACTATACATGGTTTCCTGGTTATAGTTTTCTATTATTTCAATGGATTTTATAATATTTTTAGAGATTTGTATGTATTCCAAAATAATATGGATTAGAACCATATTTGTCATGACACCCACCCCACAATGTGTACCCCTCCTTGGTAGTCAATGTGAGAAGGGAGATAATGACTAATGAGTCCCGCCTCTAGTAGGCCATGGGTTGGCGACTAGAACTGAGGGTATAGTAACACACAAATGGGAGACATTACCCTCTAATAGGACACATGCAGAAGAGAGAGATAAGATAGACACCTACCAAATCCAACTCAGAACTAAAGTATAAAAGAATACCCAAGTGCACATAAGTAATGTCATGCAAAAGTACTACAACTGAAAGTAAAAACCACATGTTACCAAAGAAAAGTAAAAATAGTTAATTCCACAAGCCCAAACAGCTCCTACAACCCCAAGCTAATAGAAACTATCTTAATCTCTAACCTGCTCCAAGTGAGCTGAAACAAATTTTAAATATACGTAGGGTGAGTATAACTGTATACTTAGTAGGATCCTCCCTGAAGCCTCTCATGAAAAAGTAAATAAATCATTCTAAAGCCCAATGAACAACAAGTGAACCCAACTCATCACCTAAACTGGTATACTAAGTTCCCAACCTCACCATGGCTACTCTCACCATGTATACAAGAATATATCATATAGTAAAGAATATAAAGGGTACCCCGCTACTACTTCACCACTTTTTTTCCACTTTTCCCCAATGACATGCGTCATATGCATCTCTCTCCAAAGGCTTGCCTACAGACTCCTGGGCTAAGCCCCACAATCAACACCTCATGCACCCCAAAGTCATGCCCCAGACACCTGGGCAAAGCACCACACCATCCTCACAACAAAAGTTATCCAGGTAGTCTTTGGGAGTCACCACAGCTCACATAACGTGTATCATACGTTTGGTATTATACCTCAATCCATTGTATCCCATACACCGAGTAAGGATCCACTATCCATCGCCGCCTATACACGTTATACCTATAGTATTCCATAGGATACTATATCCAGAATAAATGTGTGTGAATATCCACATGCCATTACAGCCCTCTACGCACATATATAGGGAAAACTAACTGTTGTGCCTACTAGAACTAGCATCTACCAAGAGAATAGATCGGGGTCAAAGGGGGTAGTCATCCATTCATCCTCCCACCAGAATGCTGGTGAAAACCCCCCCTAGGGGTCAGAATCCCCGGGGTGCCATTTTCCCTTACTGACAGGGTGGATTAAGGTATAGAAACACAAAATGTAAAGAATATACTATAACTCACAACCACACTATGGGCATAACCTAGTCTTAGAAACAACTGTAGCTAATGTCTCTCAGACTCCGGGCTTCCACTTCTAAGACTAGGTATCCTATAAGCACACTAACATTTAAGGGATTTATTATATTACATCATTCTTTTTTATCAATTCCATTCTACATTAATTAATTCTTCAAACATTAATTAACCATGAACAATTCCTCATTAAATTCCATTAACACCACATCCAAAAATTCCACTGTCCTATCAAAAGTTCAAAACCTCATCATTAAATTTCAAAAAACTCCAACACCATGGGTTAACAACATTTATTCAAACATTCATTACAAAATTACTTTCCCATATTACCAGACATTGTAGAAAAAGACATTATGCTACTAAACACAAGGGGGATGAAAACAGTGAGTATATGTACTACCCGTTGAGTCTTTTCAACCTATAGAAAGAGCGTAGACCCATTCTCCCTTAATAGGCTAAACACTGAAAGCATGTGGAATACCGCGCGAGTCATCTCCTCTTTCGAAAGAAGGGTAAGCAAGACCAGCTTCCATGAGGAGTGGGGAAAATTAAAGCAGATAAACAACCAAAGAATCATCAAGCATCCAACAGTCAGATCCATCTCAATCTATCATCCCTAGTGTCCTCCCCAACACCCTCATGCATAAATGTTAGAATCTCACCACTCTATATGTCATCCGCTGCCACAACCAAAAGGCATATATGCTTCCACATATCAAAACACCCCTCCAGGGTCACATCATAGCATATGCAGCAGGGAAACAAACATCACATCAATTGGGCTATGGCCCTTTCAATAAACAAGATCATAACTCAGAACCCTTCAAGGAATTATCAAACAATCACAATCTTTAAACCATCATGAATTAATAGATTTAATCTGTTTGTTCCAAAATAGGGAGCCTAACCAGTAAGCTATCACAAAAGATGATACATTCTTACAATACCAAATTGATTAACATCAAATTACAATAGGATCCCGATTCATTCACATGCCTCATTATCATTAGCCAAACAAATATCAATTAGTCCCGGTTTACGTTCATTACAAATTTCCACCAAGAACAACCGCTATGAAATGAAAGGATAGATATCACACAATCTAGAAAAACATGAGGCAATAATATAAAATTGATACGATTTTTTAATCCACTACAAAGTATTTTATTAAGACAATTCCACTTTCATCCAGCAGGATTCAACACGCTAACAATACGGTTGCACGATAATAAAGAGAAGTAAAAAATCCCTATCTCAAGGTCATTTTTTGGAAAACAACCCAACAATGAAGAACGCACAAGAAATCTAGGTTGATTCTCCAAAATCATGCCTTAGATATCTCTTCCTAGAATGATCAAAACAAAATCTCAGCATATTTTTCATCAACACACATAGATAAAAACATAACGGGAATAGATCTAAGAAACTGAGGAATGAGGAGAAGTAGATCTAAGTAAATTTAAGAAACCAAACAAAAAAATAACATACCTCCCTAAACCGGCTTTGATTCGACAAAAGAAGCCTTTGCATCGCCTCCAAAATGCTTAAGAGAGGTTCTTCTAACCTCAAGGATGGTTAATCCCGAGTTATGTCCACTTAAGAGCTTAAACGAACCATTTAGAGGAAAAACGAGTTAGATCTATAATTTTAGAATCCATATATTTGTCACTGCACTATTAGTCCACACGGTGTAACAAATCGTGAGCTAACTGTGAATTAGCTACTACCTTGGAAAAACTTCTCACATGGTTAATCTTCACGGCTAGCTAAATTGTGTGCTAACAGTGCGTTAGCCACTGCCTCTAACACCAACCTCGCATGGTTTGGCCGCACGGTTTAGGCAAACCGTGCGCCTCCTCTGTGAAGCCAACTGCTCGTTAACCATCTTTAAATGTCAACCCGAATGCACCCGCAAGTCACCTTGGCCTTCTTGAATACCTCTAACACCACATTTTCCCAACCTAATGAACTCGAGTGTTCCCGTTCATTACATCAAATATCTCACAAAACATTCTCATCCTCGAGAATCCAAATCCCACCTAAAGATAAAACTAGACAGGGTCTGGACAACCACCCCTCGAGATACCTCTCAAAAGATAGCAAGCCAAAAAAAAACAAAGGGAGTCATCACATAGACATGAAAGTTTCAAAACCTCAAAAGTTAGAACAAATCATGAAGAGAGTCAAACATCAAACAACTCTGGGTACTGGACATGCATCTGTGACTCACGTTCCCAAGTACTCTTCTCCAAGCCACTGTGTTGCCACAAAACATGAACTAAGGGAATAGAACACATATGAAATACCTTAAACATGTGGTCTTGGATCTCCATAGGTCGCTCCTCAAAGGTTGCATCATCATCAAAATAGATATCACCCCAATCGATGATGTGAGAGTCATCTTGATGATAATGATGGAGCTATGATACATGGAAAACATCATGTATCTGACTCATATGAGGTGGAAGAGCTACTCGATATGCCACACCTCAAACATGAGCTAACACCTTGAATGTCCCAACAAACCGGGGAGAAAGCTTACTTCCACCACCAAACATTCACTACCCACGACAAGGAGTCACCTTCAGAAATACATGATCCACAAAATTTAACTCTAGGGGCCTCCTTCTTAGATAACCATATGATTTTTGAAGGTATTTCCATGTCTTCATCCGCTCACAAGTCACCTGAACCATCTATGTTTTATTCTGCACTAGTTCTGGTCCGAGAATAGCTAACTCTCCGACCCCTATCCAACACAATGGAGAACAGAAAGGTTGGACATACAAGTCTTCAAATGGCTCCATACCAATGTTGGAGTGAAAACTATTATTGTATGAATTATCCACCAAGGGTAAGTGCCTCATCCATGAGCCTCTAAAATCTAGAACACAAGAGCGTAACATTAAATCAAGAGTCTGGATGGTTCGCTCTATCTGACAATCAGTTTGAAGTTGAAAAGCAGTGCTAAGGCATAGTTGAGAACCAAAAGCATGTTGGATACCTCTCCACCCCCTCTAGGTAAAATGAAGATCTTGATCAGAAATGATTGTCTTGGGACTCCATGAAGTCTCACCACCTCCTCTTGATCACCCAACTGGGACTCTTCCACCTTCTACATCAGGGATGACTACACCGTCATCTTGAAAAGACATCCTCTACCTCCGACTTCTTCCATATCTAGATGCAAAGCTGACAGTTCTTCCATTACTCTATAAGAATCATCGGATTCATTCACCACATCACTACGTGAGTGTTAGCTCAGTGCATTAGCTAACACATTCCCATTTCCAGGTGTATATGATATTTCAATGTTGTATTCCTATAATAACTCAATCCACCGACATTGTCGCATGTTCATGTCACACTGGGAGAAGACATACCTGAAACTCTTATGATTGGTGAAAACCACGAAGTGCTCAACAATGAGGTAATGTCTCCACAACTTCCGAGCAATCACCACGGCTGCCAGCTCAAGATCATGGGTGGCGTAGTTGTGTTCATGGGTAAGTAACAGCTGATACACATAAGAAACAACTGACCTCTGCTGCATGAGAACACATCCTAACCCTAGATGTGAAGCATCATAGAAAACATCAAACTAAACTCCTTCAGCTGGAAGACAAAGGACTGGAGCACTTACTAACTTCTCCATTAGATACTCAAAAGATTCTTGACACTGATCAGTCCATATGAAAGCATAATCCTTACTATTATAAGCTATTAGAGAAGACACAACTAGTGATAAATTGGCTACAAACCTTTTTTAGTAGCCTGTGAGACCAAGGTATCTTCGCACCTCTGAAACTTTCTTAGGGGCTGCCCAAGACACAACTAATTCTATCTTCGATGGATCCACAACTACTCTCTACTGGGACACAGCATACCCCAAGAAACGGACTTCTCGGGCCCAAAACACACACTTCGAAAACTTACTGAACTGTTGATGTTTACCAAGAACTCCTAAAATAGCATGTAGATACTATGTATGATCCTATTCAAACATGGTGTTCACAAAGATTTCATTGATGAAAACCACCACAAACTTGTCTAGGAACTCATAGAACACAGAATTATTCAATCCATTGAACACAGAAAGATCATTCGTCATGAAAAATGGAATTACAATGAATTCATAATGACCATGATGAAAACGGAAAGCAGTCTTCGGGATATCCTCATCCTTCATACACATCTGATGATATCCTGAACGCAAGTCGATCTTTGAGAAACAAATTTCACCCTTCAGTTGATTGAATAAATCGTCAATCTGCAAAAGGGGATAGCGATTCTTTATTGTCACTTGGTTTAAGCGATGATAATCGACACATAACCGCAAACTGCTTTCTACCTTCCTCACAAACAAAACTGATGCACCCCATGGTGACACACTTGTTCACAAAAAACCGCACTTCAACAGACCATGAAGCTGTATACACAGCTATAACATCTCAAAAGGGGACATCATATATGGATACATTGAAAGAGGATATGCTCTTGGCTGTAGCTCGATCCCAAACTCAATCTCTCATCGAGGGGGTAATGCCAAAACCTCTTCTGGAAAGACATCAGGGTACTCTTTTACGACCCTAGGAAACGCCAACTGCGGAACCACTGAAGGACTCATCATCATCTCAGCTGTCATGGATTATAAAGAGGAAACACGCCTATGACCCATCTATGGGTCCCGCTCACCAACAAACACCACTTGCTCTCCATCCGCAGCAAGGAAAACAATCTTCTTCTTGAAGCAATCCATGATATCCTGCACCGAATACCACCAATCCATGACAAGGATGAAATCATATGGTTGTATTTGTGAACATAGGAAATCTCCCCAAGAGTGGTGTCACCCCAACACTACCTGATAGTCTCTACATACATCAAACAAGTCGACATGACCTCCAACTGATGGAGTCAACGGCAAGGGCACTAGAATCCGCACTACCTCAAGTCCCAATGCATGGACAAGGGTAGGTGATATGAAAGAGTGTTCCACTCTGGAATCAAACAAGGGATACACCAAGTTAGAAAACAATAAATGGTTACCTAGAACTACATCTATATTGTCTAGTGCTGGAAACGCTAGTGCATGAAGCTGATCATGACATCCTCCATGACCTATCTGACCCTAATGGTGACCACCACCACGGTCGCGATCTTCTCTCTGAGGACAGGGAGCGTCATGGGGGTGTCCTCTACCTGCCCCATCTACCCTCTGCTACTCTAAAGTAGGTGCAACTGGCTTCTACTGCCTCAGTAGAAACTACCTCAATGGATGAACCTGGAGCACAACACCTGGTGCTCGAGGACCACTCGGAATGGTCGGGCACTCTCGCTGCTGATGGAAACGACCACCACAAGAAAAAAAAAGATCTTTATCCCTTGGCATAGGCCTGAGAGTTGGTGCCTCTTGATAAATGAGATGTTAAGGGCTGGGACCAACCCCCAGCGGATCTGGAACTCTTCTTTCCTAAAAACCAAGAACCTCGGACCATAGCCTTGATTCATGAGGGATCATGGCAATCCCCCTCTCGTGATTATCCCATCCTATCCATTGTTCTCTCGACATCTTCTTCCCTCGCCATCACATCATGATATGTCTTTAGCCTAAATTGGGTGACTAGGCGCTAGATCTATGGACAAAAAGCTTCCCCGAAATGCCTCGCCCTGGCCTCCTCATCTAG
Source organism: Viscum album (assembly GCA_963277665.1). Taxonomy (NCBI): domain Eukaryota; kingdom Viridiplantae; phylum Streptophyta; class Magnoliopsida; order Santalales; family Viscaceae; genus Viscum; species Viscum album. The sequence continues at coordinate 1,069,461,021 of OY728157.1, read as the reverse complement.
TAACTGGTCTAAAGCATACCGAAAAAGGTTCCAGAAATGGATTCCAAACTCTCAAAGAGTAGAGCTCCCCTGTCGAAGTGTAAGAAGATTCTGGAGACTGGACGCCTTCGCAGTTGAGGAAAGGAACTTGACTCTAAACTTTTCTCAGAACTTCTCCCTTGAGATCGTTGACTCCTCACGATCCCTGAGGAACAAAAACCACCACTTCCTTGCTGCTCCACACAACACAGTCACAGCTAAGGATACCCAGTGCTCCTTCCGTGCATGGATCGAACTGAAGCCTATCTCGACCTCCCCCAACTAGTATTCTGTGACTGCATAGGAAATGGAGCCCTCATAATTCTGCAAACTCTGGCACAGAAACTCTTGGTGTGTCTTCCTCCACGTGTCATAATCGTCAACCTCTACCCTATGACAGTCTGCTGGAATAGGGGGCTGGACATTTTCTGCGCAAACTGGACCAGGACGTCGACCTCGAGCCATACCTATAAAATAACAGACTGTTAGATCTCCTAAACCTGTAATATGGAAGATTCAACATTAATTATTTTTTTGGTTTTCTTTTATTCATTTTAGGTTAGCCTATCCAAAGGTATACCATTCAAACATAAGCACAATAAATAAGGATGCATGATCCTTTCCTAGGTCTCTAAACTGCAACTAGTATCACCTTGTTTAGTATCCCTTGTAAACATTAATGTATGTTCATCATATCATATGGGTCCCTAAATGCCTATGTCTCAGACGGTCTCCAATTTCTACCTAACTTTCTAAACATGAATGACATCATTTCCCTACCAACCCATGCGTCCTCAAATGTGCCTAACTCCAAACTCCATCATATCCATCAACCTACCTTTGATACCTCTCTGTCACGACACACTGCCCACAAAGTGTACCCCTCCTAGGCCAGAATTGTGAGATGGGAGATATTGACCCACGAGCCCGGCCTCCAGTAGGCCCCGAGATGGCTACTAGCACCGAGGATATAGTAACACACAAATAGGAGGCATTACCCTCTATGATAACACATTCGGAAGAGAGAGATAAGATAGACACCAACCCACTCCAACTCAAAACTGATGTGTAAATGAAAACCCAAGTGCACATATGTAATGTCATGAAAACGTACTACAATTGAAAGGGAAAACTGCAAGTACCCAAAGGAAAGTAAAAACAGTAGATACCACAAGCCTAAACATCTCCTGTAACCCCATGATAGTAGAAACATGCTTGATCTCCATCCGTCTCCAAGTGACCAGAAAATTGTTTATATATACGTAGGGTGAGTATATCAATATACTTAGTAGGATGCTCTATGACGCCTCTTGTGAAAAAGTAATGAAAGAATTCTAAAGCCTAGTAAACAACAAGTGAAACCAACTCCTCACCTAAACAGCTATACTATCTTCCCAACCTCACCATGGCTACTCTCACAAAGTAACGCATACGTGAATATATCATATAGTAATGAATATAAAGGGTTCCATGCTACTACTTCCCCACTAGTTTTCCGCTTTTCCCCAACGACATACATCATGTGCATCTCTCTCCAAAGGTGTGCCTACAGACACCTGGGCTAAGCTCCCCAATCTGCATCTCATGAACCACAACGGCTTGCCCGCAAGCACCTGTGTGAAGCACCACACCATCCTCACAACCAAAAGTAACCAGGTATTTTCAAGGAGCCACCAGATCTTGCATAACGTGTATCATATGTCGGGTATTATACCTCAAGCCATTGAATCTCATACACTAAGTAAGGATCCTCAACCCATCATAGCCTATACACATTACACCTATAGTAGTCCATAGGATACTATATCCAGAATATATGTGTGTGAATAACCACAATCCATTACATCCCTCTACACACATATATGGGGTAAACTAACCGTTGTGCCTAATTGCACTAGTATCTACCAAGAGAAGAGAGGGGGCTCAAAGGGGTTAGTCAACCATTCATCCTCCCAGTAGAATGTTGCAGAAACCACCCCCCAAGGCTCAGAATCCCAGGGGTGCTAATTTCCCTTACAAACAGGGTGGAGTAGCGTATAGAAACACAAAAAGTACAGAATATCTTATAACTCATAACCAAATTATGGGCATTTCCTAGTTTTAGACACAACTGGAGCTAATGTCTGTCAGACTCCAGGAAGCTACTTCTAAGATGAGGTATCATATAATCACACTACCATTTAAGGGCTTTATTAGATTACTACATTCCCTTTTTATCAATTACAATGTATGTAAATTAATTATTCAAACATTAATTAACCATGAACAATTCCACATTAAATTCCATTAAAACCACATCCAAAAATTGCACTGTCCTTCGAAAATTCTCAACCTCATCATTATGTTCCAAAAAAAATCCAACCCCATGGTTTAACATCAATTTTTCAAACATTCATTACAGAATTACATTCCCATATTGTTAGTGTAACATCCCAAGTAAGTAATGTATAATAGATATTTTATCTATGACTATTAATGAATTAGATAGTGTTTTAGAGGCTTAAAATGAAAATAAATACAATCTTAAGCATGGAATACACTAATATTCTTAAAAGTTTGTTTTACTGCCTTTTGATGGAAAACCCTTTTTTAAATCTATCTTTTCACAATTTTATAAACTATGTTTGTCAAAATAAACGTATTTATTATGATTGGGACATCAAAATTTACTTTGTGTGAATTTTTGGTATTTTTCTGACAATGTTCATTTTTTAATGAATAGTGAAAAATACTGCATTTTACATCAAAACTGCTTTTTAATATAATTTATTTATAATATTAGATTATATTTTGAATTGGTTTTGAAGTGAAATTAGAATTTAGTTTTACCATTTAATCCAATGGTGGTCATTGGAATCAATTTCACTTTGAAATTGGACTTAAACTGGTGTCAATCTTTTGATACTTATTGTTTCATAAAAACACGCTATTTGTCATAACAGCAGGAATTAATTATTAAATTAATTAATTTGAATTATATGTTTTGAATTTTGTAAAATAGACTTCATTTTTGAATTCAGAATATCAAATATATCTTAGGGTGAATTTTTGGTAATTTTCTGAAAAACTTCAATTTTTGATGAATAGTGAAACCACTAAGTGGTAGTTAAAGAAACTGATTTTTCGTTTAAATGAAACTTTGCCAATTTTGTGTTTTGAATTTCAAAAATCTGACATACATGGTTGTATTTAAGAAGTAAAATGTGGTTCAATGAGATTAAAATAATTTTTTGGTGAATAGTAACTTATTATGTTTTTAATCGCGATTAGTGGTAATTAGGGTAGTTTAATGTAAGAATAATGCTTTAATAATATGAAATGACCTAGAAACATGTCCTAACCTTATTGGATGTGTCATGGCTGATCATGAAAAGCCATGTGACAACATGGGGACCCCATGGAGGCACTTTGGTTGGGAAATGACATAAATAACTTTTTATTTAATGTTAAAGTAAAAATGACACAAACAAGAGTTATTTTACGAAAACAATTTTTATATGGGGTAATACAAGTTAGATTTTAAACTATAAATTTTAATTGGAAAGATAAAAATATTTCTTACATAATAGTAATTTTTTGGTAATTTTTTGAAATTAAACAAATAAATGTGTTTATGACATCATGATGATGCAGCGATGACCTCGGTATTTAACGATTTAAATAAAATGGGAAGATTATGTAATATCTAAGACCTAAACATGTAAAAATCCTATTGGATGGGTGGATTTAGAACCCTTATAATCTTATCCTCGAATTATATCAATGTGGGACCTTTTAAATCCGAAACTCATTTTCAAATAAAGTAATGTTTCTTTACTTTCCAAGAGTGCCCCTCCTCTCCTCTTATAAAAGGCCCCCACCTCTACCTCCTTAACCAAACTTCCAAAGCCTTTGGCTCGGCCAACCCTTGCTCATTTTGTCTCTCCACTTCCCTCTCTTACTCCTTGAAGCCTCACTTTGGGAAGAAGTCTTCCCAAGGAAGCCTTTGAGCTCAAACAAAAGGAAGTTACCCGATTTTAAGGTAAAGTCTTCACTTGAGTCCGTTTGTTTTATTTTGCTTCTCCAACCCCCTAAACTCTTTTTATTCTCTTATTTTGTAATAACTACAGTATCCTCAATATCCTCAAAATGGTTTTCATAATTTTTTTATATCAATGTGTTGGATTTATATCTTTTGATTAAAAGGTGGAAATGTTATGTTTCTTTTATGCATGTTTTATGCGATACGATTATGTTGAGGTTCTTGGGCATTATTATGAAGACGGGTGGTTCCGTGATAAAATAAGGGCGGGTGAGCCCGATATAGCTCTCCAATGCATTGGGTAACATGAAGGAGTGAAATGTTAAGGTTTCTCTGAAAAGATTTAGGGAATATACTGTGATGGGTATTCCAAACGTAACCAAGAGGGTTACTCCCTACGTAAGAATGTTATGAATGCCTCAAGTTACCTTTATGTCTTATGATTTCTATGATTTATTCATGATTTGATGAGGTATGTTAAAGTGCTTATGTTTTATGGGTAAAGTATGATTTCATTCTTATGTATATATGTACCCATGTTTCCTTTCCATGTTTTTATAACCCATACTGAGCTTTTTATGCTCATCCCACGTTTTTTTGAAATGATTTTCACAGGTCAAGAGAAAGGTACATGATATGATGATAGTGTCAAGGAAGTGTCAAGAAAGAATCCATGTTTTATTTCAAATATGTTTCCAATTATGGGAATGAAGAATACCATCATTATGTAACCACTTTGTTTATATGCGGGATGTAATGCAAGTTTTATGATCTAATTCACTAAAACACTAAACCCGAAAATATCCTCAATGCGTAATCTTGTAATAACTCAAGATTAAGTAAGGTTTAAGGCTGGGGCCTTATAGTTGGTATCAGAGGTCGGTTTAGATAACTATAGGAGTTAGAATTTTATTAAATGATTATCCAAAAATATAGTTTTTTGAAATGATATAGCATTTGAAGATTACCATGTTGCTTCATCTAAGACATGTTTGTTTAGAATGGTTTTCTGAAAAGGAAACAGGGAAGCAGTGCTAGGAAGGCATACAGAAGGAAATAACATTCCAAACCAGCATCCTAAGATGGTCAGAATTGGAACTGAACAGTTTTTTGCAGTGATGGCACAGTTGACTCAGGCTATAAATGGTGGTGGTATCCATGCACGAGATCATCCAGATCAACCTCAGAGGAACATGTCAGTGGTGGAACATTTCATGAGGCAACATCCCCCATCATTCAGAGGATCATCTGACCCTATGGTAGCTGAAGGGTGGATTAAAGCACTGGAGAAGATTTTTGATGTCATGGGGTGTTCGGACAATCAAAAGGTTAGTCTTGCTATTTACCGTTTGGAGGGTGAGGTAGATCAGTGGTGGTCGATGGTTAAAAATATCAGGGACGCTGATGAGATTGATGCTCTCGACTGGGATGAATTCCAAGGTATGTTTCTTGAGAAGTATTTTCCTATGGCTGTTCGACATAGGATGGAAAATAAATTCTTGGAATTGAGGCAAGAGGAAGACTCAGTGGCTACCTATGAAGAAAGGTTCACTCGATTGGAAAGGTATGCTCCAAATTTTATCTGATACCTTGATGGTAAAATCAATCGTTTTTACTTAGGATTAAAGCCAAAATATCGAAGGGCATTAGCTTCTCGTGTGTTTAAAGTTTATGAAAAGCTTGTTTGATGTGCTGAGAAGGTGGAAATGGAGTTTGCCGATGATCAAGTGTTCTATAACAACCAATAGAAGAAGAGACCGAGGTGGCAGGAGAAAGGTAAGAATTCTTCAAAAAAGTCTGATGGTAAGAAAACTATGTTTCCAGTTTGTGATAAATGTGGACAAAAGCATGCTGGGGAATGTCTTCTAAATTTTGGAAAGTGCTACCGATGTGGTAAGATGGGACATAAGGCTCTTGATTGCACTGAAAAGGATCAAGGTGAAGCTAAGAACAAATTTTATTTACAGTTAGTGAAATGTTATAAGTGCAATGAGATGGGTCACTATGCAAAAGAGTGTCCGACAAAGCGCTTGAGTGATGGGAAGTAGTTAGACTACATGCAGAAAGGGGTGGTGAAATCCTTTGCAACTACTTCGGCAGACATTGGGCCATCAAATGAAGTTGTATCAGGTACTTTGTTTTTTCAGATTATGCCAGTGTGTTGTTTGATTTGGGTTATACACATTCTTTCAACTCTGAAAAAATTTCTAGTAAAATGGGAATGCCATCTCAAGAAGTGACTCCTGAAATTGTGGTCAAAACACCTGGGGGAAATGTTGAGGCAAAAATAATTTACAAGAATCTTCCTATCCTTATCTGTGGAAAGGACCTACTTGCAAACCTTATTGTTCTACCTCTAGTAGAGTTTGATGTTATCCTAGGTATGGATTGGCTCTATATTTACCATTCTAAGATTGAATGTAAAGCTAAAGAAGTTTCTTTTCAGAATGACTTTCAGTTTCTGTACAAGAATGAACCCTTACTGTTGATAACTTATCTAGAGGCCGAGAAACTTGTAAAAGATGGAAATTAATGTTACCTTGAACACATCGTTGAAAATAAAGGAATTGTTCAGATTAATGATGTGCCAGTGGTAAATTAATATCCTGATATTTTTCCTGATGAGTTTCTTGGAATAATACTAGATCGGGAAGTGGATTTTCCTGTTGACTTAGTTCCTGATGCTAAGCCAATTTCAAAACATCATTATCGAATGGCTCAAATTGAACTTTTAGAGTTGAAGGAGCAATTGAAAGATTTATTAGAGAAAGGTTTCATTTGACCTAGCACATCACCATGAGCTTCCCCTATTTTATATGTTAAAAAGAAATATGGTTCTAGGAGATTTTTCATTGATTATAGAGCCTTGAATAATATCACTATTAAGAACAAATATCCTTTGCCTCATATCGATGATTTGTTTGATCAGCTCTAGGGAGCTCAGTTTTTTTCAAAGATTGACTTGATATTGGGGTACCATCAGCTGAAGGTAAAGGAGGAAGATATTCTGAAGACCACGTTCCATACGAGACATGACCATTAAGAATTTGTAGTAATGACTTTTGGGCTAACCAATGCACCTGCTGTATTCATGGACTTAATGAATAGAATTTTCCATGAGTTCTTGGATAAGTTTGTGGTGGTTTTCATTGATAATATTTTGGTATCTTCTAAAAGTAAAGTGGAGCATGAAATACATTTAAGGTTTATCTTGCAAACCTTAAATGAAAAGAAACTGTATGGAAAATTCAGCAATTTTGAGTTTTGGTTGAAACAAATTTCTTTCCTTGGTCATATTGTTTCTAAAGATGGGATAACTGTTGATCCTGCAAAAATAAAAGTTGTTGAAGACTGGACAAGACCCACAAATGTAACTGAGATTCGTAGCTTCCTTGGTTTTGCAGGCTATTACCGAAGGTTTGTTAGAAATATTTCACGGTTATCTTGTCCAAGGACTAAGCTAACTCGGAAGGGTGTTAAGTTTATCTGGACAAAAGAATGTGATGATTGTTTTCAGGAATTGAAAAGAATATTGGTGAATTCTCCAGTTTTGGCATTACCTTCCAGGTATGGTGAGTTTGTTATATACAGTGATGATTCATTGAAAGGACTTGGTTGTGTCCTAATGCAGAATGATCAGGTAATTGCTTATGTATCACGACAGTTGAAAACTCATGAGGTAAATTACCCTACACATGATTTGGAATTAGCTGATGTTGTTTTTGCTTTAAAAATTTGGAGGCATCATTTGTATGGAGTAAAGTGTGAAATATATACCGATCACAAAATTTTAATGTATATATTCACTCAGAAAGAGTTAAACATGAGACAGAGGAGATGGCTAAAATTAATCAAGGATTATGATTGTACAATTCATTACCATCCGGGAAAATAAAATAAAGTGCCCGATGCTTTGAGTCGAAAAATTAATGCTTCATTAGAAATGTTGCGTTTGGAACATGATCCTTTGGTTAAGGATTTGATGAACATTGGCATAGAAGTTGTTGGTGCAAGAAGTTCTTCAGTTTTGTTTCAGGTATCAGTGAGATCATCTCTATTAGATAGAATCAAGCAAGCACAGAAGCAAGACAGTGAGTTGCAGAAAAAGGTAGAGCTGGTTCATAAAGGGAAGTTGCCTGAATTCAACGTTGATAATGATTGCGTTTTGAGATTTGGGAAGAGATTGTGTGTGCCTTGTGATTCACAGTTGAAGAGAGATTTGTTATGTGAAGCTCATAGTTCTCCGTTTTCAGTTCATCCGGGTAGTACTAAGATGTATAGAGATCTGGAGGAGGATTACTGGTGGGATGGAATGAAAAGAGATATTGCTGATTTTACTGTGAAGTGTTTGACATGTCAACAGGTTAAAGCAGAGCGGTAGTTACCGAAAGGGATGCTTCAGCCTTTACCAGTGCCAGAGTGGAAATGGGAGAATATATCCATGGACTTTTTTGTGAGATTACCGAAGACATCTCGAGGTAATAATGCAATCTGGGTTATTGGTGATCGCTTGACCAAATCTGCTCATTTCCTTACTATACGAGATACTTTCTCTCTTGACCAACTTTCCCATTTGTATCTTAAAGAGATAGTCTGGTTACATGGAGTTCCTCTCTCCATTGTATCGGATCGTGATCCCAGGTTTACTTCTAACTTTTGGAAAGGCCTTCAGAAGTCGTTGGGTACTGAATTAAATTTTAGTACAGCTTTTCATCCTCAATCAGATGGGTAGTCAGAATGAACAAGTCAGACCTTGGAGGATATGCTACGAGCTTGTTCGATGGATTATCAGGGAAGTTGGGACCAACATCTTTCTTTGGTTGAATTTTCATATAATAACAGTTTTCATTCCAGTATACAGATGGAACCATTTGAGGCGTTATATGGGAAGCGGTGTCGAACTCCAGCTTTCTTGGATGAAGTGGGTGAAATGAAATTAATGGGACCAGATTTGTTAGAAGAGATGGCAGAAAAAGTTCAGCTGATTCAGAAGCACATGATAACAGCTCAGAGCAGGCAGAAGAGTTATGCGGACAACAGGAGGAAGGATCTCTCTTTTGATGTAGGTGATCATGTTTTTCTCAAAGTATCACCATGGAAAAGCGTGATGCGATTTGGTAAGAAAGGAAAGATGAGTCCAAGGTTTATTGGACCATATGAAATTCAGGAGAGAGTTGGATCAGTTACTTACCGAGTGGATTTACCTCCGAGTTTATCTCAGGTACACAATGTTTTTCACGTTTCGATGTTGAGAAAGTACATGCAAGATCCATCTCATATTTTGAGTCCAGAGGTAGTTCAGTTAGAAGAGAACCTATCTTATGAGGAACAACTGGTCCAGATTCTTGACCACAGGGAGAAAGTGTTACGGAATAAGGTGATTCACCAGGTAAAGGTTTTGTGGAAAAACCACATGATTGAAGAGGCAACATAGGAATCTGAAAATGCAATGAGGGATAAGTAACACTATTTATTCGATAAGTAAATAAATTGCAGGGATGCAATTTTCTAAAGGGGGGAAGGATGTAACATCCCAAGTATGTAATGAATAATAGATATTTTATCTATTTCTATTAATGAATTAGATAGTGTTTTATAGGCTTAAAATGAAAATAAATACAATCTTAAGCATGGAATACACTAATATTCTTAAAAGTTTGTTTTACTGCCTTTTGATGGCAAACCCTTTTTTAAATCTATATTTTGACAATTTTATAAACTATGTTTGTCAAAATAAATTTATTCTTTATGATTGGGACATCAAAATTTACTTTGTGTGAATTTTTGTTATTTTTCTGACAATGTTCATTTTTAATGAATAGTGAAAAATACTGCATTTTACATCAAAAATGCATTTTAATCTAATTTATTTATATGATTATATTATATTTTGAATTGGTTTTGAAGTGAAATTGGAATATATTTTTACCATTTAATCCAATGGTGGTCATTGGAATCAATTTCACTTTGAAATTGGACATAAACTGGTGTCAATCTTTTGATACTTATTGTTTCATAAAAACACGCTATTTGTCATAACAGTGGGAATTATTTATTAAATTAATTAATGTGACTTATATGTTTTGAATTTTGTAAAATAGACTTCATTTTTGAATTCGGAATATCAAATATAGCTTAGGGTGAATTTTTGGTAATTTTCTGAAAAACTTCAATTTTTGAAGAATAGTGAAACCACTAAGTGGTAGTTAAAGAAACTGATTTTTCGTTTCAATGAAACTTTTCCAATTTTGTGTTTTGAATTTCAAAAATCCGACATACATTGTTGTCATTAAGAAGTAAAATGTGGTTCAATGAGATTAAAATAATTTTTTGGTGAATAGTAACTTATTAAGTTTTTAATCATGGTTAGTGGTAATTAGGGTAGTTTAAGGTAAGAATAATGCTTTAATAATATGAAATGACCAAGACACATGTCCTAACCTTATTGTATGTGTCATGGCCGACCAATAAAAGCCATGGGTCAACTTGGGGACCCCATGGAGCCACTTTGGTTGGGGAATGACATAAATAACTTTTTATTTAATGTTAAAGTAAAAATGACACAAACATGAGTTATTTTACGAAAACAATTTTTATATGGGGTTATACAAGTCAGATTTTTGACTACAAATATTCATTGGAAATATAAAAATATTTTCTACATCATAGTATTTTTTATATAATTTTTTGACATTACACAAATAAATGTGTTTATGACATCATGATGATGCAGCGATGACCTCAGTATTTAACGATTTAAATAAAATAGAAAGATAATGTAATATCTAAGACCTACACATGTCCAAAACCAATTGGATGGGTGGATTTCGAACCCGTATCATCTTATCCTCGAATAATATCAATGTGGGAACTTTTAAATCCGAAACTCTTTTTCAAATAAAGTAATGTTTCTTTACTTTCCAAGAGTGCCCCTCCTCTCCTCTTATAAAAGGCCCCCACCTCTACCTCCTTACCCACACATCCAAAGCCTTTGGCTCGGCCAATCCCTGCTCATTTTGTCTTTCCACTTCCCTCTATTACTCCTTGAAGCCTCACATTGGGCAGAAGTCTTCCCAAGGAATCATTTGAGCTCAAACCAAAGGAAGTTACCCGATTTTAAGGTAAAGTCTTCATTTGAGTCCGTTTGTTTTATTTTGCTTCTACAACCCCCTAAACTCTTTTTATTATCTTATTTTGTAACAACTCCAGTATCCTCAATATACTAGGATGTTTTTATAATATTTATGAAAGCTACACTTACACACACCTACATCTAATGGTTAAAGAACATACGGTTTCTGTGGATGGTGAATTTATGCCTCCCGAAACGATGATTGTTCAACATTCATTTAACACCTTCAAAGGTGGCCATTAAGATGTCACTATATTTATATATGATATATAATATGTTTATGTTTTCTTTAAGATTCTGTTTTTTTCATTTTGGGCATACCTTTATGGTTTCCATTATGGGTAAATGTGATATCTTCATTTAAGGAAGTGTGGACTACCGCCCCCTCAAAGTGATTTGATTCGTTAAATACCATATGTGGGACTTATAAAGGCTGGAACCATGATATTATATATTATATTATACTGGAATTATAATATGACTTTATATCATTATGATTCCATTCTATAAAATACGAAATAGAAATGAAAGTAGCCTTCATGCGTACGTACGGCTTACCGTCTCCATGAACGATGCATTTCATTTCTTACCTCTAAATGATTATGTAATATTATAAATGCACGTATATACTGGATATATATGATATATATGATATATACATCATGATTATAATTCTGGATATGATGGATACATGAACAACTTGTAATTATAAAGGGCTTATTTTTGACTCAAGTACCAATGATCGTTAAAATGACCGTTATTAACATAAATAATTACATAGTGTTCATGACTTGGAAATATGTGATATAAAAGGAATAATAAACTTGAAAAAGGTTCTTAAACAAGTATAAATTAACTCAAGTTTATTATTCAGGAGATTAAAGAACGACTGAGTCAAGTCGGACCCGAGGTATGGGACTTCGTCTCAATCTCCTTTCATTGAGGCATATTTTATTTTATACACAACTTTATTTTATACGGTGTATAAACCCCTTTGACTTTTACATTTATCCAAAAGGAATCTTTTTTATATGAAGCGTTTTACAAAACGACAAAAGGGAATGTTTTTGTCGTACGTATGTGACGACAATGACTTCTCCGCCGCTGTGACCATTATTTGAGTTTCAGCTTCCTCTACAAGCCATACCTTCTTTTAAAAAGAAAAATAAATACCAAGTTTTACTTTTATTTTATTTTGGTATTGAAAATGGTTTTCATAATGTTTTTATATCAATGTGTTGTATTGATATCTTCTGATTGAAAGGTGGAAATGATATGTTTCCTTAATGCATGTTTTATGCGATATGATTATGTTGAGGTTCTTGGGCATTATTATGAAGACGGGTGGTTCCGTGATAAACTAAGGGTGGGTGAGCCCGATATAGCTCTCTAATGCATTGGGTAACACGAAGGAGTGAAATGTTACGGTTTCTCCGTAGAGATTTAGGGAATATACTGTGATGGTTATTCCAAACGTAACCAAGATGGTTACTCCCTACGTAAGAATGTTATGAATGCCTCAAGTTACCTTTATGTCTTATGATTTCTATGATTTATTCATGATTTGATGAGGTATGTTAAATTGCATATGTTTTATGGGTAAAGTATGATTTCATTCTTATGTATATATGTACCCATGTTTCCTTTCCATGTTTTTATAACCCATACTGAGATTTTTATGCTCATCCCAAGTTTTTTTGAAATGATTTTCACAAGTCAAGAGAAAGGTACATGATATGATGATAGTGTCAAGGATGTGTCAAGAAAGAATCCATGTTTTATTTTAAATATGTTTCCATTTATGGGAATGAAGAATACCGTCTTTATGTAACCACTTTCTTTATATGCGGGATGTAATGGAAGTTTTATGATCTAATTCTCTAAAACTCTAAACCTGAAAAGATCCTCAATGCGTAAACTTGTAATAACTCAAGGTTAAGTAAGGTTTAAGGTTGGGGCCTTATAGTTAGGCATTATAGAAAAACATCATATGCTACTAAACATAAGGGGGATCAACACAGTGAGTAGATTTACTACCCGTTGAGACTTCAATACATATACCAAGAGCATAGACTCATTCTCCCTTGAGAGGAAAAACACAGAAATCACATGGAATACCGCGCATGTCTTCGCCTCTTTCAGAAGATGGGTAAGCAAGACCGGCTTCCTTGATCAGTGGATAAAAGTAATACAGATAAAAAAAAGAATAAAAAAGCATCCAACAATCACATCCATCCCATTCGATCATCCCTGGTGTCCCCCCCGACACCCACATGCATAAACTGATGCATCCCACCGCTCTAGGCATCATCCACGACCACAACCAAAAGGCCTCTATGCCTTTACATATCACAAAACCCTTCCAGGGTCACATCACAACATAAGCAGCAGGGAATCAAACATCACATCAATGGTATATGGCCCTTTCAAAAAACAAGATGGTAACTCAGAACCCTTCATTAAATTATCAAACAATCACATTCTTTAAACCATCTTGAATTAATAGATTTAATCTGTTGGTTCTAAAATAGGGAACCTAACTAGTAATCTATCACAACAAATGATACATGCTTACTATACCAATTTGATTAAAATAAAATTACAACAGGATACCGATTCGTTCACATGAATCTTTATCTTTATCCAAACAAATATCAATTAGTCCCGGTTTACATTCGTTACCAGTTTCCACAATGAACAACCGCTAAGAAAGACATGCATAGATATCACACTATCTAGAAAAACAAGAGGCAATAACATACTATCGATATGATTTCTTTATCCAGTTCAAATTATTTTATTAGGTCAATTACATTTTCATCCAGCGGGATTCAATATGATAACAATACGGTTTCATGTAAAAGAAAGAGATGCAATGAATCCCCTACCTCAAGGTTTGTTTTTACAAAAACCCCAACAACGAAGAACGTACAAGAAATCCAGGTTGATTCTCAAAAAACCGCCTTAGATCGCTCCTCCTAGAAAGATCAAGACAAAATCTCAATATATTTTGCATCCAAACAAATAGATCTACCCATAATGGGAATAGATCTACGAAACTGAGGGAAGAGGAGAAGTAGATCTATGTAAATCTACGAAACCAAACAAGAACGATCACATATCTCAAGAAACCGGCATCGATTCGCCAAGAGAAGCATTCGATTCACCATGTTAACATATGTAATGTCATGAAAATGTAATACAACTTAAAGGGAAAACTATAAGTACACAAAGGAACATAAAAACAACTGATGCCAACATCCGGAACAGCTCCTACAACCCCAAGCTAGTAGAAACCATCTTGATCTTCATCCTGCTCCAAGTGACCAGAAAACAATTTATACATAGGGTAAATATAACAGTATACATAGTAGGATCCTCCCCAAAGACTCTCATGTGATAGTAAAGAAATAATGCTAAATCCCAATGAACAAAAAGTGAAACCAATTCATCACCTAAATACCCACATGCATAAACTGATGCATCTTGCCACTCTAGGAATCATCCGCTGCCACAACAAAAAATGCCTCTATACCTCCACATATCACAACACCACTCTAGGGCCACATCACAAAATAAGAAGTAGAGAATCAAACATAACATCAATTTCCCTATGTCCCTTTCAAAAAACAAGATGGTAACTAAGAAACCTTCAAGGAGTTATCAAACAATCGCATTATTTAAACCATCTTGAATTAATTGATTTAGTCTGTTGGTTCCAAAATAGGGAACCTATCTAGTAATCTATCACAAAAGATGATACATGCTTACTATGCCAATTTGATTACCAAAAAAGTACAACAGGAACCCGATTCATTCAAATGAATCTTTATCTTTAGCTAAACAAATATCAATTAGTCTCAGTTTACGTTCTTTACCAATTTTCACCATGAACAACCGCTGAGCAAGGAAAGAATAGATATCACACTATCTAAAAAACATGAGGCAGCAACATACTATCGATACGATTTCATTATCAGGTTCAATGTATTTTATTAGGTAAATTCCATTTTCATCCATTGAGATTCAACATGATAATAATATGGTTTCACGTAAAAGAAAGAGATGCAACGAATCCCCTACCTCAAGGTTTTTTTGATGAAAACAGCAACAAATGAAGAACACACAAGAAATCCTGGTTTATTCTCCAAAAACCCACCTTAGATCTCGCCTCCTAGAAAGGTCAAGAACAATGATAAAAATATTTGGCATCCACACACCTAGATCTACCCATAATGGGCATAGACCTAAGAAATCAAGGGAAGAGGAGAAGTATATCTAATTAGATATAAGAATCCAAACAAGAATGATCACATAACTCAAGAAACCAGCTTCTATTCTCCAATAGAATCCTTCGATTTTCCAAGTGAACATATGTAATGTCATGTAAACGTACTAAAAAAGAAAGGGAAAAACTACAAGTACCCAAAGGAAAGTAAAAACAGCTTATGCCACAAGGCCGAACAACTCCTGCAACCCCAAGCTAGTAGAAACTACCTTGATATCCATCCTTCTCAAAGTGACCAGAAAACTGTTTATATATACGTAGGGTGAGTATAATATTATACTTAGTATGATCCTCCCAGAACACTCTCATGAAAAGGTAAATAAAGAATGATAAATCCAAGTGAACAACAAGTGAAAACAACTCATCACCTAAACAAGTATACTATGTTCCAAACCTCACATGGGCTACTCTCACCAAGTAACGCATACAAAAATATATCATATAGTAAAGAATATCACGGGTTCCCTGCTAATACTTCCCCACTAGTTTTCCGATTTTCCCCAATGATATACGCCATGTGCATCTCTCTCTAAAGGCTTGCCAACAAAAACCTGGGATAAGCTCCACAATCTGCACCACGCGCCCCACAAAGGCTTGCCCGTTGACACCTGGGTGAAGCACCACACCATCCTCACAACCAAAAGTAACCAGGTAGTTTCTAGGAGCCACCACAACTCGCATTACGTGTATCATACGTCGGGTATTATACCTCAAGACCTTACAAACCATACACTGTGTAACGCCCCGACCCCAGCTACCCAGAGTCGGTGCATTACTTCGTAACATTGGCATGATCACAAAAGATCAAGTCTCGAAAGACCGATTAGTTTAGTAGCCTTGGAAACACTAGATACATTCGCAAACGTTACATTACATCATAAAGTGAAAAACTACAATAACAAAGTCTCCATAGTCCCCACTCATATCCTATTCTCACAATCCCTGTAGGTCATTCATAAAATACTTCTTCACATACTTGAAAAATATTAAAACATTGAAAGGGGTGAGCTCAGATGCTCAGTAAGGATAACAATATTGCGGAAGCATTCATAAATAAACATAAAAATTTAAGGCAATGTATAACTAAAACAAAAGCCTTTTAAAATTGAACATCAACATAATATGGAAAAAGTAAAATGAGATAATGCCATTTACTTCTTCACATGGATATTCTACTGGTCGAATAATCACATGCAATATCAATAACCACTTTCATAATGATGGAATTCATAATGCCAGACATTCTGAAACATTTTTTCAAGGCCTCGGCCAAGACGTCTAAAATGATTAAGGCCTCGGCCAAAATCACAAATCAAATGGAGAAAGGGCCTCAGCCAATTCCACGTCTAGTTGTCTCATGAGACCTACCGATGCATCGAGGAGCTATAGCGGGTTCCACCCGTCACTTACTAAGTCCAATGCATTCCTTATATGAAAAATGGTATATAAACATTTAGGAATACCATTTTTTTAAAATACCATTTGAAATTAATTGCGGTATCAAAATACCAGTTTAATTTTTAGAAGATACTTACATTTAAAAATTCTCAAATATACTCCAGTGTTTTTCTGAAAACATTATGCAAGCTTCTGAAAAAAAAAAAATTAATTCTGAGACCGCTCGACTAATTGCAGGCCATGAGGGGTCCACGCCCAATCCCTTCCTGTCTACCACACTCGAGAGTCAGGTTTTCTAACAAAATTTTAAATCTTGCGTTAAATACGTATACATTTTCACTGGATTTTCATACATTTGAGAGAAATATATCTTTTTTTCAAATCATTTAAAAACAGTTATGGCTTGTAGAGAAATCCAGAACTCAAATAACGGTCATGGCGGTGGAGAAGTCATTGTCGCCACATTTTTACGAAAAGAAAAACATTCCCTTTTTGTATTTTAGTAAAACGCTTCGTATAAAAAAGATTCCTTTTGAATAAACGTAAAATTTAAAGAGGTTTATACACCGTATAAAAGAAAATTGTGTATAAAACCAAATATGCCTCAATGAAAGGGGATTGAGACGAAGTCCTTAAAAAGATCATTTTTTTAAATAAAGTACATATATAATGTGTATTCACTATAAGTACATATAAATAATGTAAAAATACAAGATAGGACATAATAATATCATGACATAATTTTAAAGTAGGAGATTAACCCAAAGAATAGAAATTGGGTTAAGAAGTTCCCTTACCTTGGGTCTTGTCCTAACTCGACCGTCCTTTAAACTCCTGAATAATAAACTAGAGTTAATTTATATTTACTTAAGAACCTTTTTCATGTTCATTATTCATTTTATATCACTTATTACCATGTTATGAACATTATGTAATTATTTAAGTTAATAACGGTCGTTTTGTCGATCTTTGGTACTTGAGTCAATAATAAACTTCTTATAATTACAAGTTGTTTATGTGGTAGAATATCCATTATCTCCAGAATTATATTCATGATTAAGATGTCATATATATCATATATATGTAGTATATACATTCATTCATAATATTACGTTACATTTAGAGGTAAGAAATGAAATGCACCGTTCATGGAGACGGTAAGCCGTTCGTACGCATGAACGCTACTTTCATTTCTATTTCGTATTTAATGGAATGAAATCATAATTATATAAAGGTATAATATAGTTCCAGTATAATATCATATATAATATCATTTACTCCATCCTTTATACATCCCACATATGGCATTAACGATTCACATCACTTTGAGGGGGCGGTAGTCCGCACTTCATAAAATGAAATTATCGCGTTTACCCATAATGGAAATCATAAAGTATGCCATAAATGATAAATACAGAAGCATAAGGAAAACATAAACATAATATATATATATATCATATATGAAAATAGTGTCATCAAAATGGCCACCATTATAGATGTTAAAAGAATTTGAACAATCATCGTTTCGTGAGGCAGTATTTCGCCACCCACAGAAACAGTATGTTCTTTAACCATTAGACGAAGTTGTTTGTAAGTGTAAACCAAATCCTTATCATAAAAACATCCTATTATATTTTAGATACTGTTGTTTTTACAAAATAAAGGAATGAAAAGAGTTTAAGGGGTTGGAGAAGAAAAATAAAACAAATCAACATTAGAGAAGACATTACCTAAAAAAATCGGGTAACTCTTTTTGATTTGAGACAAAGGCTTCCTTGGGAAGAATTATTCCCAAAGTGAGGCTTCTAAGAGTAATTGAGGGATGTTGGGAGAGTATTTGGGCAGAGGTTGGCCGAGCCAAATGGCTTGACGGTGTGAATAAGGTGGGAGTGGTGGGGGCCTTTTATAAGTGGAGAGGAGGGGCACTTTTGGAAAGTAATGAAATGTTATTCTATTATACAATGCTTTTCGGATTATAAAGGTCCCACACTTGTATAAGTATAGGATAAGGTGATAAGGGTTCGAAATCTCCTCATCCAATAGGCTTTGGACAAGTTTAAGCCTTGGATTTTACATTATCATCTCATTTTATTTAAATCGTTAAATAATGAGGTCATCGCTGCATCATCATGATGTCATAAATAAATTATTTTATTTAATGTATAAAAATTATAAAAAAAATACTATGATGTAGGAAATCTTTGTATCTTTCCAATGACTATTTATAGTCAAAAATATGATTTATATAACCCCATGTAAAAATTGTTTTAGTAAAACATTTCATGTTTGTGTCATTTTTTACTTTAACATTAAATAAAAGGTATTGATGTCATTTTCCAACTAAAGTGGCTCCATGGGGTCCCCAAGTTGACCCATGGATTGTCTTGGTCGGCCATGACTCATCAAATAGGAGTAGGACAAGTGTAAAGCTCATATCATATTATTAAAACATTATTTTTACCTTAAACTACACTAATTACCTCTAATCGCGATTAAGAACTTAAAAGTTACTATTCACCAAAAAATTATTTTAATCTCATTGAACCACATTTTACTTCTTAATGACAACCATGTATGTCGGATTTTTGAAAATCAAATCACAGAAGTGGTAATATTTCATTTAAACGAAAAATCAGTTATTAACTACCACTTAGTGGTTTCACAATTCATCAAAAATTGAAGTTTTTCAGAACAAGGCCAAAATTTCACCCTAAGCTATAATTGATATTCCGAATTCAAAAATGATGTCTATTTTACAAAATTACAAACATATAGGTTTCATTAATTAATTTTATAATTAATTCCTGCTGTCACAACAAATAGCGTGTTTTTAAGAAACAATTTATATCAAAAGATTGGCAATTGTTTATGTCCAATTTCAATGTTAAATTAATTCTAATGACCACCATTGGATAAAATGGTAAAAATATATTATAATTATACTTTAAAACCACTAAATAGTATAATTTATCACAATAAATTATTTTTATTAAAAAAGTTGTTTTAAGTATTTTTCACTATTCATAAAAAAATTAGAAGTTCTCAGAAAGTTACAAAAAATTCAACTTAGGATAATTTCGATATTAAAAATAAAAAAAATGAAGTCCATTTTGAAATATAAAATTTCTATAATTTTAAAAAGTGGTTATTACTATTTATAACGGCTACTTTGATTAGTCGCGGTGTGTTAGAACTCGAACATGCGTACAATGCAAGCTATTGCATTATTGAATGAGATGCGTATCGTGGAAGATCGGGGTGTTACATTCTCCCCTCCTTCAATAAATTGCATCCTCGCAATTTGAAATTTTTCTTTGAAAATAAAAGGTTGAAAAGAGAAAATACCTTTGAGGAAAACCCACATCGGAAATAAGATTAATAAAATTTAGCCTTAATAAGAGGGAAAGGGAAATGAAAAAGTCACCCCGCAATTATGATCTAGATTAGGAGAACATTAGTGGCAATTAGAGTCATATAATTGGAGGAAAAACGTAAATATTTGTAGGGAGTGATTGAGGTCATCAATCACAATCAACTGTCAAATTGAGGGCCTCAAAGACTTCAATCTATGTTGATTTAAAATATCATCAGTTCAACAAGACATAAGGTATTAGGATAACACATTTTTTTGTTTTAATATACCTTTACCAAAAGGTAAGAATTATTTTATTCATTGAAAAAGAGATAGGTATATATATATTTTTATTCTTGACAATTAGAGTTTCTACCTTCAACTCATCTTTCACTCAAAAAAATAATAGAACTCAAAAATATTATACTTATCCTAATTGTATAAGGTTCCAAATGTTAACACATACCATTTAGATTAGTAAAATTATTTTGTAATAACCAGGGACTTCCTGTAGGCTAGTGGTATGAAATAAAGGCCTGTCGCACTATGATTGTGGGTTCGATTCTTGCAGCTTTGTCCGACGCGACGAGTTATGCCCCACCCTGCAGGTTGTCCTTTTCCTAAAACTGTAGTATTATAATATTCAAAAATAATCTTCATAAATTTTTATCCTTAAACAATACTATCCAAAGATCAACTTAATCCACTCCAACCTTTATAGTTATCCAAAATCCCTCTGTCCAGACTTTCTCTAAAAGGTCTCTTAATTCCAAAATCAATTCATCAGATTCCCCAAACAAAGTAAAGTTTCTCTTATTGTCACATACTAAAAATATAATTACCTTCATCATATTAAAACCTTACTGAAATCAACACGTACTGCAGTACAATCCTTATATATATATCACATTATTTTAATAACCAGAATATAATCCATGAGTCCAAAAGCACCAATACATTAGTTATTCTGCTTCAACTGTAGTAACAGCATAAGATTGTCCTTGATCCCTTGGCCTTTTCTAAGGTAAGTTTCCCTGACGCTTAGGACATTCATTTCCATAATGACCCATTTCTCAACAATTGTAGCATTCAACATTGATAGCCTCTTTCTTTCCCTTGCAATCACGCACCTGGTGACCTTTTTTCCCACATTTATAACAAACTCCCATTCATTTTAGGCAAGTACCAGGGTGATTCTTCCCAGAATTATCACATAATGGAAAATCCTTCTTTCCCTTTTTCCCTTTATCTGTCTCTTGTTCCACCGTTCTCTTCTTCTCTTGCTTTACTTTTTTGTCATAAGACTTAGAGAATTCCTTCTTTGTCTTGATAGCACATGAGACAATATCTTCCTAGGTTGAGAAATATTGTGATACTTAAGCTCGACGGAGAAATGGTTTTAACCCATCAAAGAAACGATCAATATTACCTCTTGGGTTTCATATATAATCTGCAGCATACCTTGCTAACCTTGTAAAGTTAGCCTCATACTTTGCGACATTCTCATCCTCCTTTTGTCTCAGACTCAAAAATTGCCTTTCCATATCTGCTCTATGGTCACGAGGAAAGCATTTTTCTATGAAAATATCTTTGAACTCCCTCCATTCCATATTTGATACATCATCATCTTCCTTTGTGTTTTGAATCAATGACCACCATTAATCGGCATCTCCAGTGAGGCGGTAAACTGCCATGATAACCTTCTCCCTTTCGCTACTCCCCAAGGCGTGGAATATTTTCTCTAAAGAGTTTATCCATTGCTCAGCTAATAATGGATTTGTACTCACATTGAAGGTTGGTGGTTGTTGCCTCATGAAACGGTCTAGCATTGATCCTCCACATTGCGGATCAGGGTGCTCCATACGAGTAAGGTTGTTATTCATAACCTGCGTGAGTTTTCCCAGTATGGTGAGAAGCTGATCAGCACCAGTTGTATCACTAGCTCCACCATAATTATCTTGAGCAGGAGGGAAATCCCTACACGGAGTGTGTGCATTGATACGGTTTCCATTCCTTCCAGTAGGCGCCATTTCTAAATATTGGCATAAACTAGATTAGTTTATGAATAAAAATACTTAATTCCATACTTGTAAAACACTTAACATAAATTGAACTAATTAAGGATATAATCCATAATTATAAAAAGAAATGTTTCCATTGAGAAAGTATATACTCATAACCCTTCATAGTGGTTTGTAAAGAAAATGAGAATTATCCTAAGCATATCCCCCGGGAGTGTCGTAACCAAGAGTGCAGCAAGGCTCGTTGTCGTGCACCAGTTCTCGTTCGAGTCTAGCTCAAAGCAGTGTTTTCGGGTTTTACCCCTAGGTACATCTGTGCCAGAGCCGCCTCTACCTGCTCATATCCAGACATTGATGTATTGCTTGGAAAACTCACAAAATTTCTATAATACCAAAATTTTAGGAAGTTTTTCTATACTAATCCTCAAAGTTCATCTTAGGTCTACGTGCTCTAATCAGAGTTTGTCTAAATCTAGCTTCCATGGTTTGTACTAAACTTCCTCTGATACCAACTGTAACGCCCCGACCCCAGCTACCCAGAGTCGGTGCATTACTTCGTATCATTGTCATGATCACAAAAGATCAATTCTCGAAAGACCGATTACTTTAGTAGCCTTGGAAACACTAGATACATTCGCAAACGTTACATTACATCATAAAGTGAAAAACTACAATAACAAAGTCTCCATAGTTCACACTCATATCCTCTTCTCACAATCCCTGTAGGTCATTCATAAAATACTTCTTCACATCCTTGAAAAATATTAAAACATTGAAAGGGGTGAGCTCAGATGCTCAGTAAGGATAACAATATTGCAGAAGCTTTCATAAATAATCATAAAAATTTAAGGCAATGTATAACTAAAACAAAATCCTTTTAAACATGAACATCAACATAATATGGAAAAATTAAAATGAGATAATTCCATTTACTTCTTCACATGGATATTCTACTGGTCGAATAATCACATGCAATATCAATAACCACTTTCATAATGATGGAATGCATAATGCCAGACATTCTGAAACATTTTGTCAAGGCCTCGGCCAAGACGTCTAAAATGATTAAGGCCTCGGCCAAAATCCCAAATCAAATGGGGAAAGGGCCTCGGCCAATTCCACGTCTAGTTGTCTCATGATACCTACCGATGCATCGAGGAGCTATAGCGGGCTCCACCCGTCACTTACTAAGTCCAATGCATTCCTTATATGAAAAATGGTATATAAACATTTAGGAATACCATTTTTTTAAAATACCATTTGAAATTAATTGCGGTATCAAAATACCAGTTTAATTTTTAGAAGATACTTACATTTAAAATTTCTCAAATACAATCCAGTGTTTTTCTGAAAACATTATGCAAGCTTCTGAAAACAAAATAACTAATTCGGAGACTGCTCGACTAATTGCAGGCCATGATGGGTCCACGCCCAATCCCTTCTTGTCTACCACACTCGAGAGTCAGGTTTTCTAACAACATTTTTAATCTTGCGTTAAATACGTATACATTTTCACTGTATTTTCATACATTTGAGAGAAATATCTCTTTTTTTTTAATCATTTAAAACAGTTATGGCTTGTAGAGGAAGCCGGAACTCAAATAACGGTCACAGCGGCGAAGAAGTCATTGTCGCCACATATGTACGAAAAGAAAAACATTCCCTTTTTGTCGTTTAGTAAAACACTTCGTATAAAAAAGATTCCTTTTGAATAAACGTAAAATTCAAAGGGGTTTATACACCGTATAAAAGAAAATTGTGTATAAAACCAAATATGCCTCAATGAAAGGGGATTGAGACGAAGTCCTTAAAAAGATCATTTTTTTAAATAAAGTACATCTATAATGTGTATTCACTATAAGTACAGATAAATAATGTAAAAATACAAGATAGGACATAATAATATCATGACATAATTTGAAAGTAGGAGATTAACCCAAAAAATAGAAATTGGGTTAAGAAGTTCCCTTACCTTGCGTCTTGTCCTGACTCGACCGTCCTTTAAACTCATGAATAATAAACTAGAGATAATTTATATTTACTTAAGAACATTTTTCATGTTCATTATTCCTTTTATATCACTTATTACCATGTTATGAACATTATGTAATTATTTAATTTAATAACGGTCGTTTTGTTGATCTTTGGTACTTGAGTCAATAACAAACATCTTATAATTACAAGTTGTTTATGTGGTAGAATATCCATTATCTCCAAAATTATATTCCTGATTTAGATGGCATATATATCATATATATCCAGTATATAGATTCATTCATAATATTACGTAACATTTAGAGGTAAGAAATAAAATGCACCGTTCATGGAGACGGTAAGCCGTTCGTACGCATGAACGCTACTTTCATTTCTATTTCATATTTAATGGAATGAAATCATAATTATATAAAGGTATAATATAGTTCCAGTATAATATCATATATAATATCATTTACTCCATCCTTTATACATCCCACATATGGCATTAACGATTCACATCACTCTGAGGGGGCGGTAGTCCGCACTTCCTAAAATGAAATTATCACATTTACCCATAATGGAAATCATAAAGTATGCCATAAATGAGAAATAAAGAATCATAAGGAAAACATAAACATAATATATATATCATATATGAAAATAGTGTCATCACAATGGCCACCATTATAGGTGTTAAAAGAATTTGAACAATCATCGTTTCGTGAGGCAGTATTTCGCCACCCACAGAAACAGTATGTTCTTTAACCATTAGACGAAGGTGTGTGTAAGTGTAAACCAAATCCTTATCATAAAAACATCCTAGTATATTGTAGATACTGGTGTTGTTACAAAAGAAAGGAATGACAAGAGTTTAATGGGTTGGAGAAGCAAAATAAAACAAAACAACATTAGAGAAGACATTACCTAAAAAAATCGGGTAACTCTTTTTGATTTGAGTCAAAGGCTTCCTTGGGAAGAATTCTGCCCAAAGTGAGGCTTCTAGGAGTAATTGAGGGATGTTGGGAGAGTATTTGGGCAGAGGTTGGCAGAGCCAAATGGATTGAGGGTGTGAATAAGGTGGGAGTGGTGGGGGCCTTTTATAAGTGGAGAGGAGGGGCACTTTTGGAAAGTAATGAAATGTTATTCTATTATACAATGATTTTCGGATTATAAAGGTCCCACACTTGTATAATTCGAGGCTAATGTGATAAGGGTTCGAAATCCCCTCATATAATAGGCTTTGGACAAGTGTAAGCCTTGGATTTTACATTATCTTCTCATTTTATTTAAATTGTTAAATAATGAGGTCATCGCTGCATCATCATGATGTCATAAATAATTTAATTTATTTAATATCTAAAAATTATAAAACAAGTACTATGATGTAGGAAATATTATTAGCTTTCCAATTACTATTTATAGTAAAAAATATGACTTGTATAACCCCATGTAAAAATTGTTTTAGTAAAACATTTCATGTTTGTGTGATTTTTTACTTTAACATTAAATAAAAGGTATTTTTGTCATTTTCCAACTAAAGTGGCTCCATGGGGTCCCCATGTTGACCCACGGATTGTCTTGGTCAGCCATGACTCATCCAATAGTAGTAGGATAAGTGTAAAGCTCATATCATATTATTAAAACATTATTTTTACCTTAAACTACACTAATTACCTCTAATCGCGATTAAGAACTTAAAAGTTACTATTCACCAAAAAATTATTTTAATCTCATTGAACCACATTTTACTTCTTAATGACAACCATGTATGTCGGATTTTTGAAAATCAAATCACAGAAGTGGTAATATTTCATTTAAACGAAAATTCAGTTATTTAACTACCACTTAGTGGTTTCACTATTCATCAAAAAGTGAAGTTTTTCAGAACAAGGCCAAAATTTCATCCTAAGCTATAGTTGATATTCCGAATTCAAAAATGATGTCTATTTTACAAAATTCCAAACATATAAGTTGCATTAATTAATTTTATAATTAATTCCCACTTTCACAACAAATAGCGTGTTTTTAAGAAACAATTTATATCAAAAGATTGGCAATTGTTTATGTCCAATTTCAATGTTAAATTAATTATAATGACCACAATTGGATAAAATGGTAAAAATATATTCTAATTATACTTTAAAACCACTAAATAGTATAATTTATCACAATAAATTATTTTTATTAAAAAAGTTGTTTTAAGTATTTTTCACTATTCATAAAAAAATTGGAAGTTCTCAGAAAGTTACAAAAAAATTCAACTTAGGATAATTTCGATATTACAAATACAAAAATGAAGTCCATTTTGAAATATAAAATTTCTATAATTTTAAAAAGTGGTTATTAATATTAATAACGGCTACTTTGATTAGTCGCGGAGTGTTAGAACTCGAACTTGCGTACAATGCAAGCTATTACATTATTGAATGAGAAGCGTATCGTGGAAGCTCAGGGTGTTAAATTCTCCCCTCCTTCAATAAATTGCGTCCTCGCAATTTGAAATTTTTCTTTGAAAATAAAAGGTTGAAAAGAAAACATACCTTTCAGGAAAACCCACATCGGAAATAAGATTAATAAAATTTAGCCTTAATAAGAGGGAAAGGGAAATGAAAAAGTCACCCCCCCAATTATGATCTCGATTAGGAGAACATTGGTGGAAATTAGAGACATATAATTGGAGGAAAAACGTAAATATTTGTAGGGAGTGATTGAGGTCATCAATCACAATCAACTGTCAAATTGAGGGCCTCAAAGACTTCAATCTATGTTGATTTAAAATATCATCAGTTCAACAAGACATAAGGTATTAGGATAACACATTTTTTTGTTTTAATATCCCTTTACCGAAAGTTAAGAATTATTTTATTCATTGAATAAGAGATAGGTATATATATATTTATGCTTGACAATTAGAGTTTCAACCTTCAACTCATCTTTCACTCAAAAAGATAATAGAACTCAAAAATATTATACTTATCCTAATTGTATAAGGTTCCAAATGTTAACACATACCATTTAGATTAGTAAAATTATTTTGTAATAACCAGGGACTTCCTATAGGCTAGTGGTAGAAAATAAAGGCCTGTCGCACTATGATTGTGGGTTCGATTCATGCAGCTTTGTCCGACGCGACGGGTTATGCCCCACCCAGCAGGTTGTCCTTTTCATAAAACTGTAGTATTATAATATTAAAAAATAATCTTCATAAATTTTTAACCTTAAACAATATTATCCAAAGATCAACATAATCCACTCCAACCTTTATAGTTATCCAAAATACCTCTGTCCAGACTTTCTCTAAAAGGTCTCTTAATTCCAAAATCAATTTATCAGATTCCCCAAAAAAAGTAAAGTTTCTCTTATTGTCACATACTAAAAATAAAATTACCTTCATCATATTAAAACCTTACTGAAATCAACAAGTACTGCAGTACAATCCTTATATATATATCACATTATTCTAATAACCAGAATATAATCAATGAGTCCAAAAGCACCAATACATTAGTTATTCTGCTTCAACTGTAGTAACAACATAAGATTGTCCTTGATCCCTTAGCCTTTTCTTTGGTAAGTTTCCTTGATGCTTAGGTCATTAATTTGAATAATGACCCATTTCTCTACAATTGTAGTATTCAACATTGATAGCCTCTTTCTTTCCCTTGCAATCACGCGCCTGGTGACCTTTTTCCCCACATTTATAACAAACTCCCATTCCTTTTAGGCAAGTACCAGGGTGATTCTTCCCACAATAATCACATAATGGAAAATCCTTATTTCCCTTTTCCTTTTATCTATCTCTTGTTCCACCGTTCTCTTATTCTCTTGCTTTACTTTGTTTTCATAAGACTTAGAGAATTCCTTCTCTGTCTTGATAGCACATGAGACAATATCTTCGTATGTTGAGAAAGATTGTGATACTAAAGCTCTACAGAGAAATGGTTTTAACCCATCAAAGAAACGATCAATATTACCTCTTGGGTTACGTATATAATCTGCAGCATACCTTCCTAACCTTGTAAAGTTGGCCTCATACTTTGCGACATTCTCATCCTCCTTTTGTCTCAGACTCAAAAATTGCCTTTCCATATCTGCTCTATGGTCACGAGGAATGTATTTTTCTAAGAAAATATCTTTGAACTCCCTCCATTCCATATTTGATACATCATCATATTCCTTTGTGTTTTGAATCAATGACCACCATTGATCGACATCTCCAGTGAGGCGGTAAACTGCCATGATAACCTTCTCCCTTTCGCTACTCCCCAAGGCATGGAATATTTTCTCTAAGGAGTTTATCCATTGCTCAGCTAATACTGGATTTGTACTCCCATTGAAGGTTGGTGGTTGTTTCCTCATGAAACGGTCTAGAATTGATCCTCCACATTGCGGATCAGGGTGCTCCATACGAGTAAGGTTGTTATTCATAACCTGCGTGAGTTGTCCCAGTACGGTGAGAAGCTGATCAGCCCCAGTTGTATCACTAGCTCCACCATAATTATCTTGAGCAGGAGGGCAATCCCTACACGGAGTGGGTGCATTGATACGGTTTCCATTCCTTCCACTAGGCGCCATTTCTAAATAATGGCATAAACTAGATTAGTTTATGAATCAAAATACATAATTCCATACTTGTAAAACACTTAACACAAATTAAACTATTTATGGATATAATCCATAATTATAAAAAGAAATGTTTCCATTGAGGAAGTATATACTCATAACCATTCATATTGGTTTGTAAAGAAAATGAGAATTGTCCTAAGCATATCCCCCGGGAGTGTCGTAACCAAGAGTGCAGCAAGGCCCGTTGTCGTGCACCAGTTCCCGTTCTAGTCTAGCTCAAAGCAGTGTTTTCGGGTTTTAACCCTAGGTACATCTATGCCAGAGCCGCCTCTACCTGCTCGTATCCAGACAGGGATGTATTGCTCGGAAAACTCACAAAATTTCTATAATACCAAAATTCTAGGAAGTTTTTCTATACTAATCCTCAAAGTTCATCTTAGGTCTACGTGCTCTAATCAGAGTTTGTCTAAATCTAGCTTCCAAGGTTTGTACTAAACATCCTCTGATACCAAATGTAACACCCCGACCCCAGCTACCCAGAGTCGGTGCATTACTTCGTAACATTGGAATGATCACAAAAGATCAAGTCTCGAAAGACCGATTAGTTTAGTAGCCTTGGAAACACTAGATACATTCGCAAGCATTACATTACATCATAAAGTGAAAAACTACAATAACAAAGTCTCCATAGTCCACACTCATATCCTCTTCTAACAATCCCTGCAGGTCATTCATAAAATACTTCTTCACATCCTGGAAAAATATTAAAACATTGAAAGGGGTGAGCTCAGATGCTCATTAAGGATAACAATATTGCGGAAGCTTTCATAAATAAACATAAAAATTTAAGGCAATGTATAACTAAAACAAAAGCCTTTTAAACTTGAACATCAACATAATATGGCAAAAGTAAAATGAGAAAATGACATTTACTTCTTCACATGGATATTCTACTGCTTGAATAATGACATGAAATATCAATAACCACTTTCATAATGATGGAATGCATAATGCCAGACATTCTGAAACATTTTGTCAAGGCCTCGGCCAAGACGTCTAAAATGATTAAGGCCTTGGCCAAAATCACAAATCAAATGGGGAAAGGGCCTCGTCCAATTCCACGTCTAGTTGTCTCATGAGACCTACCGATGCATCGAGGAGCTATAGCGGGCTCCACCCGTCACTTACTAAGTCCAATGCATTCCTTATATGAAAAATGGTATATAAACATTTAGTAATACCATTTTTTTAAAATACCATTTGAAATTAATTGCGGTATCAAAATACCAGTTTAATTTTTAGAAGATACTTACATTTAAAATTGCTCAAATATACTCCAGTTATTTTCTGAAAACATTATGCAAGCTTCTGAATACAAAATAACTAATTCTGAGACTGCTCGACTAATTGCAGGCCATGATGGGTCCACACCCAATCCCTTCTTGTCTACCACACTCGAGAGTCAGGTTTTCTAACAACATTTTTAAGCTTGCGTTAAATACGTATACATTTTCACTGGATTTTCATACATTTGAGAGAAATATCTCTTTTTTTTAAATCATTTAAAAACAGTTATGGCTTGTAGAGGAAGCCGGAACTCAAATAATGGTCACGACGGTGGAGAAGTCATTGTCGCCACATATGCACGACAAGAAAAACATTCCCTTTTTGTTGTTTAGTAAAATGCTTCGTATAAAAAATGTTCCTTTTGAATTAACGTAAAAGTCAAAGGGGTTTATACACCGTATAAAAGAAAATTGTGTATAAAACCAAATATGCCTCAATGAAAGGGGATTGAGATGAAGTCCTTAAAAAGATCATTTTTTTAAATAAAGTACATATATAATGTGTATTCACTATAAGTACACATAAATAATGTAAAAATACAAGATAGGACATAATAATATCATGACATAATTTGAAAGTAGGAGATTAACCCAAAGAATAGAAATTATGTTAAGAAGTTCCCTTACCTTGCGTCTTGTCCTGACTCCACCGTCCTTTAAACTCCTGAATAATAAACTAGAGTTAATTTATATTTACATAAGAACCTTTTTCATGTTCATTATTCCTTTTATATCACTTATTACCATGTTATGAACATTATGTAATTATTTAAGTTAATAACGGTCGTTTTGTCGATCTTTGGTACTTGAGTCAATAATAAACTTCTTATAATTACAAGTTGTTTATGTGGTAGAATATCCATTATCTCCAGAATTATATTCATGATTTATATGTCATATAT
Organism: Viscum album; assembly: GCA_963277665.1. NCBI lineage: Eukaryota > Viridiplantae > Streptophyta > Magnoliopsida > Santalales > Viscaceae > Viscum > Viscum album. The sequence continues at coordinate 1,069,430,000 of OY728157.1, read as the reverse complement.
ATAATATATATCCAGTATATACATTCATTCATAATATTGCGTAACATTTAGAGATAAGAAATGAAATGCACCGTTCATGGAGACGGTAAGCCGTTCGTACGCATGAAGGCTACTTTCATTTCTATTTCGTATTTAATGGAATGAAATCATAATTATATAAAGTTATAATATAGTTCCAGTATAATATCATATATAATATCATTTACTCCATCCTTTATACATCCCACATATGGCATTAACGATTCACATCACTTTGAGGGGGCGGTAGTACGCACTTCCTAAAATGAAATTATCGCGTTTACCCATAATGGAAATCATAAAGTATGCCATAAATGAGAAATAAAGAAGCATAAGGAAAACATAAACATAATATATATATCATATAGGAAAATAGTGTCATCAAAATGGCCACCATTATAGGTGTTTAAAGAATTTGAACAATCATCATTTCGTGAGGCAGTATTTCGCCACCCACAGAAACAGTATGTTCTTTAACCATTAGACGAAGGTGTGTGTAAGTTTAAACCAAATCCTTATCATAAAAACATCCTAGTAAATTTTAGATACTGGTGTTGTTACAAAATAATGTAATTAAAATAGTTTAAGGGGTTTGAGAAGCAAAATAAAACAAAAAAACATTAGAGTAGCCATTACCTAAAAAAATCGGGTAACTCTTTTTGATTTGAGACAAAGGCTTCCTTGGGAAGAATTCTGCCCAACGTGAGGCTTCTAAGAGTAAGTGAGGGATGTTGTGAGAGTATTTGGGCAGAGTTTTTCTGGGCCAAATGGCTTGAATGTGTGAATAAGGTGGGAGTGGAGGGGGCCTTTTATAAGTGGAGAGGAGGGGCACTTTTGGAAAGTAATGAAATGTTATTCTATTATACAATGCTTTTCGGATTCTAAAGGTCCCACACTTGTATAATCCGAGGCTAAGGTGATATGGGTTTTAAATCTCCTCATCCAATAGGCTTTGGACATGTGTAAGCCTTGGATTTTACATTATCTTCTCATTTTATTTAAATCGTTAATTAATGAGGTCATCGCTGCATCATCATGATGTCATAAATAATTTAATTTATATAATGTCTAAAAATTATAAAAAAACTACTATGATCTAGGAAATATTTTTAGCTTTCCAATGACTATTTATAGTCAAAAATATGACTTGTATAACCCCATGTAAAAATTGTTTTAGTAAAAAATTTCATGTTTGTGTCATTTTTTACTTTAACATTAAATAAAAGGTATTTATGTCATTTTCCTACTAAAGTGGCTCCATGGGGTACCCAAGTTGACCCATGGATTGTCTTGGTCGTCCATGACTCATCCAATAGGAGTAGGACAAGTGTAAAGCTCATATCATATTATTAAAACATTATTTTTACCTTAAACTACACTAATTACCTCTAATCACGATTAAGAACTTAAAAGTTACTATTCACCAAAAAATTATTTTAATCTCATTGAACCACATTTTACTTTTTAATGACAACCATGTATGTCGGATTTTTGAAAATCAAATCACAGAAGTGGTAATATTTCATTTAAACGAAAAATCAGTTATTTAACTACCACTTAGTGGTTTCACTATTCATAAAAAATTGAAGTTTTTCAGAACAAGGCCAAAATTTCATCCTAAGATATAATTGATATTCTGAATTCAAAAATGATGTCTATTTTACAAAATTCCAAACATATAAGTTTCATTAATTAATTTTATAATTAATTCCCGCTGTCACAACAAATAGCGTGTTTTTAAGAAACAATTTATAACAAAAGATTGGCAATTGTTTATGTCCAATTTCAATGTCAAATTAATTCTAATGACCACCATTGGATAAATTGGTAAAAATATATTCTAATTATACTTTAAAACCACTAAATAGTATAATTTATCACAATAAATTATTTTGATTAAAATAGTTGTTTTAAGTATTTTTCACTATTCATAAAAAAAATTGGAAGTTCTCAGAAAGTTACAAAAAATTCAACTTAGGATAATTTCGATATTACAAATACAAAAATGAAGTCCATTTTGAAATATAAAATTTCTATAATTTCAAAAGGTGGTTATTACTATTCATTACGGCTACTTTGATTAGTCGCGGTGTGTTAGAACTCGAACTTGCGTACAATGCAAGCTATTGTATTATTGAATTAGAAGCGTATCGTGGAAGCTTGGGGTGTTACATTCTCACCTCCTTCAATAAATAGCGTCCTCACAATTTGAAATTTTCCTTTGAAAATAAAAGGTTGAAAATAGAAAATACCTTTTAGGAAAACCCACATCGGAAATAAGATTAATAAAATTTAGCCTTAATAAGAGGGAAAGGGAAATGAAAAAGTCACCCCCCAATTATGATCTCGATTAGGAGAACATTGGTGGCAATTAGAGACATATAATTGGAGGAAAAATGTAAATATTTGTAGGGAGTGATTGAGGTCATCAATCACAATCAACTATCAAATTGAGGGCCTCAAAGAATTCAATCTATGTTGATTTAAAATATCATCAGTTCAACAAGACATATGGTATTAAGATAACACATTTTTTTGTTTTAATATCCCTTTACCAAAAGTTAAGAATTATTTTATTCATTGAATAAGAGATAGGTATATATATATTTATTCTTGACAATTAGAGTTTCAACCTTCAACTCATCTTTCACTCAAAAAGATAATAGAACTCAAAAATATTATACTTATCTTAATTGTATAAGGTTCCAAATGTTAACACATACCACTTAGATTAGTAAAATTATTTTGTAATAACTAGGGACTTCCTGTAGGCTAGTGGTAGGAAATAAAGGCCTGTCGCACTATGACTGTGGGTTCGATTCCTGCAGCTTTGTCCGACGCGACAGGTTATGCCCCACCCTGCAGGTTGTCCTTTTCCTAAAACTGTAGTATTATAATATTAAAAAATAATCTTCATAAATTTTTAACCTTAAACAATACTATCCAAAGATCAACTTAATCCACTCCAACCTTTATAGTTATCCAAAATACCTATGTCCAGACATTCTCTAAAAGGTCTCTTAATTCCAAAATCAATTTATCAGATTCCCCAAACAAAGTAATGTTTCTCTTATTGTCACATACTAAAAATATAATTACCTTCATCATATTAAAACCTTACTGAAATCAACAAGTACTGCAGTACAATCCTTATATATATATCACATTATTCTAATAACCAGAATATAATCCATGAGTCCAAAAGCACCAATACATTAGTTATTCTGCTTCAACTGTAGTGACAGCATAAGATTGTCCTTGATCCCTTGGAATTTTCTAAGGTAAGTTTCCCTGATGCTTAGGACATTCATTTGCATAATGACCCATTTCTCAACAATTGTAGCATTCAACATTGATAGCCTCATTCTTTCCCTTGCAATCACGTGCCTGGTGACCTTTTTCCCCACATTTATAACAAACTCCCATTCCTTTTAGGCAAGTACCAGGGTGATTCTTCCCACAATTATCACATAATGGAAAATCCTTATTTCCCTTTTTCCCTTTATCTGTCTCTTGTTCCACCGTTCTCTTCTTCTCTTGCTTTACTTTGTTGTCATAAGACTTAGAGAATTCCTTCTTTGTCTTGATAGCACATGAGACAATATCTTCGTATGTTGAGAAAGATTGTGATACTAATGCTCGACGGAGAAATGGTTTTAACCCATCAAAGAAACGATCAATATTTCCTCTTGGGTTACGTATATAATCTGCATTATACCTTGCTAACCTTGTAAAGTTGGCCTCATACTTTGCGACATTCTCATCCTCCTTTTGTCTCAGACTCAAAAATTTCCTTTCCATATCTGCTCTATGGTCACGAGGAAAGTATTTTTCTAAGAAAATATCTTTGAACTCCCTCCATTCCATATTTGATACATCATCTTCCTTTGTGTTTTGAATCAATGACCACCATTGATCGGCATCTCCAGTGAGGCGGTAAACTGCCATGATAACCTTCTCCCTTTCGCTACTCCCCAAGGCGTGGAATATTTTCTCTAAGGAGTTTATCCATTGCTCAGATAATAATGGATTTGTACTGCCATTTATGGTTGGTGGTTGTTGCCTCATGAAACGGTCTAGCATTGATCCTCCACGTTGCGGATCAGGGTGCTCCATACGAGTAAGGTTGTTATTCATAACCTGCGTGAGTTGTCCCAGTATGGTGAGAAGCTGATCAGCACCAGTTGTATCACTAGCTCCACCATAATTATCTTGAGCAGGAGGGAAATCCCTACACGGAGTGCGTGCATTGATACAGTTTCCATTCCTTCCACTAGGCGCCATTTCTAAATAATGGCATAAACTAGATTAGTTTATGAATCAAAATACATAATTCTATACTTGTAAAACAGTTAACATAAATTGAACTAATTATGGATATAATCCATAATTATAAAAAGAAATGTTTCCTTTGAGGAAGTATATACTCATAACCCTTCATAGTGGTTTGTAAAGAAAATGAGAATTATCCTAAGCATATCCCTCGGGAGTGTCGTAACCAAGAGTGCAGCAAGGCCCGTTGTCGTGCACCGGTTTCCGTTCGAGTCTAGCTCAAAGCAGTGTTTTCGGGTTTTACCCCTAGGTACATCTGTGCCAGAGCCGCCTCTACCTGCTCGTATCCAGACAGGGATGTATTGCTCGGAAAACTCACAAAATTTCTATAATACCAAAATTCTAGGAATTTTTTCTATACTAATACTCAAAGTTCATCTTATGTCTACGTGCTCTAGTCAGAGTTTGTCTAAATCTAGCTTCCAAGTTTTTTACTAAACTTCCTCTGATACCAACTGTAACGCCCCGACCCCAGCTACCCAGAGTCGGTGCATTACTTCGTAACATTGGCATGATCACAAAAGATCAAGTCTCGAAAGAACGATTAGTTTAGTAGCCTTGGAAACACTAGATACATTCGCAAGCGTTACATTACATCATAAAGTGAAAAACTACAATAACAAAGTCTCCATAGTCCACACTCATATCCTCTTCTGACAATCCCTGCAGGTCATTCATAAAATACTTCTTCACATCCTGGAAAAATGTTAAAACATTGAAAGGGGTGAGCTCAGATGCTCAGTAAGGATAACAATATTGCGGAAGCTTTCATAAATAAACATAAAAATTTAAGGCAATATATAACTAAAACAAAATCCTTTTAAACTTGAACATCAACATAATATGGAAAAAGTAAAATGAGATAATGTCATTTACTTCTTCACATTGATATTCTACTGGTCGAATAATCACATGCAATATCAATAACCACTTTCATAATGATGGAATGCATAATGCCAGACATTCTGAAACATTTTGTCAAGGCCTCGGCCAAGACTTCTTAAATGATTAATGCCTCGGCCAAAATCACAAATCAAATGGGGAAAGGTCCTCGGCCAATTCCACGTATAGTTGTCTCATGAGACCTACCGATGCATCGCGGAGCTATAGCGGGCTCCACCCGTCACTTACTAAGTCCAATGAATTCCTTATATGAAAAATGGTATATAAACATTTAGGAATACCATTTTTTTAAAATACCATTTGAAATTAATTGCGGTATCAAAATACAAGTTTAATTTTTAAAAGATACTTACATTTAAAATTTCTCAAATATACTCCAGTGTTTTTCTGAATACATTATTCAAGCTTCTGAAAACAAAAAAACTAATTCTGAGACTGCTTGACTAATTGCAGGCCATGATGGGTCCACGCCCAATCCCTTCCTGTCTACCACACTCGAGAGTCTGGTTTTCTAACAACATTTTTATGCTTGCGTTAAATACGTATACATTTTCACTGGATTTTCATACATTTGAGAGAAATATCCATTTATTTTATAATCATTTAAAAATAGTTATGGCTTGTAGAGGAAGCCGGAACTCATATAACGGTCACGACGGCGGAGAAATTATTGTCGCCACATATGTACGAAAAGAAAAACATTCCCTTTTTGTCGTTTAGTAAAACACTTCGTATAAAAAAGATTCCTTTTGAATAAACGTAAAATTCAAAGGGGTTTATACACCGTATAAAAGAAAATTGTGTATAAAACCAAATATGCCTCAATGAAAGGGGATTGAGACGAAGTCCTTAAAAAGATCATTTTTTTAAATAAAGTACATCTATAATGTGTATTCACTATAAGTACACATAAATAATTTAAAAATACAATATAGGACATAATAATATCATGACATAATTTGAAAGTAGGAGATTAACCCAAAGAATAGAAATTGGGTTAAGAAGTTCCCTTACCTTGCGTCTTGTCCTGACTCGACCGTCCTTTAAACTCCTGAATAATAAACTAGAGTTAATTTATATTTACTTAAGAACCTTTTTCATGTTCATTATTCCTTTTATATCTCTTATTACCATGTTATGAACATTATGTAATTATTTAAGTTAATAACGGTCGTTTTGTCGATCTTTGGTACTTGAGTCAATAATAAACTACTTATAATTACAAGTTGTTTATGTGGTAGAATATCCATTATCTCCAGAATTATATTCATGATTTAGATGTCATATATATCATATATATCCATTATATACATTCATTCATAATATTACGTAACATTTAGAGGTATGAAATGAAATACACCGTTCATGGAGACGGTAAGCCGTTCGTACGCATGAACACTACTTTCATTTCTATTTCGTATTTAATGGAATGAAATCATAATTATATAAAGGTATAATATAGTTCCAGTATAATATCATATATAATATCATTTACTCCATCCTTTATACATCCCACATATGTCATTAACGATTCACATCACTTTGAGGGGGCGGTAGTCCGCACTTCCTAAAATAAATTATCGTGTTTACCCATAATGGAAATCATAAAGTATGGCATAAATGAGAAATAAAGAAGAATAAGGAAAAAATAAACATAATATATATATCATATATGAAAATAGTGTCATCAAAATGGCCACCATTATAGGTGTTAAAAGAATTTGAACAATCATCGTTTCGTGAGGCAGTATTTCACCACCCACAGAAACAGTATGTTCTTTAACCATTAGACGAAGGTGTGTGTAAGTGTAAACCAAATACTTAACATAAAAACATCCTAGTATATTTTAGATACTGGATTTGTTACAAAATAAAGGAATGAAAAGAGTTTAAGGGGTTGGAGAAGCAAAATAAAACAAAACAACATTAGAGAAGACATTACCTAAAAAAATCGGGTAACTCTTTTTGATTTGAGTCAAAGGCTTCCTTGGGAAGAATTATGCCCAATGTGAGGATTCTAGGAGTAATTGAGGGATGTTGGGGGAGTATTTGGGCAGAGTTTGGCCGAGCCAAATGGCTTGAAGGTGTGAATAATGTGGGAGTGGTGGGGGCCTTTTATAAGTGGAGAGGAGGGGCACTTTTGGAAAGTAATGAAATGTTATTCTATTATACAATGCTTTTCGGATTCTAAAGGTCCCACACTTGTATAATTGGAGGCTAAGGTGATAAGGGTTCGAAATCGCCTCATCCAATAGTCTTTGGACAAGTGTAAGCCTTGGATGTTACATTATCTTCTCATTTTATTTAAATCGTTAAATAATGAGGTCATCGCTGCATCATCATGATGTCATAAATAATTTATTTTATTTAATGTCTAAAAATTATAAAAAAAATACTATGATGTAGTAAATCTTTTTTTCTTTCCAATGACTATTTATAGTCAAAACTATGACTTGTATAACCCCATGTAAAAATTTTATTAGTAAAACATTTCATGTTTGTGTCATTTTTTACTTTAACATTAAATAAAAGGTATTTATGTCATTTTCCAACTAAAGTGGCTCCATGGGGTCCCCAAGTTGACCCATGGATTGTATTGGTAGGCCATGACTCATCCAATAGGAGTAGGACAAGTGTAAAGCTCATATAATATTATTAAAACATTATTCTTACCTTAAACTACACTAATTACCTCTAATCGCGATTAAGAACTTAAAAGTTACTATTCACCAAAAAATTATTTTAATCTCATTGAACCACATTTTACTTCTTAATGACAACCATGTATGTTGGATATTTGAAAATCAAATCATAGAAATGGTAATATTTCATTTAAACGAAAAATCAGTTATTTAACTACCACTTAGTGGTTTCACTATTCATCAAAAATTGAAGTTTTTCAGAACAAGGCCAAAATTTCACCCTAAGCTATAATTGATATTCCAAATTCAAAAATGATGTCTATTTTACAAAATTCCAAACATATAAGTTGCATTAATTAATTTTATAATTAATTCCCGTTGTCACAACAAATAGCGTGTTTTTAAGAAACAATTTATATCAAAAGATTGGCAATTGTTTATGTCCAATTTCAATGTCAAATTAATTATAATGACAACCATTGGATAAAATGGTAAAATATATTCTAATTATACTTTAAAACCACTAAATAGTATAATTTATCACAATAAATTATTTTGATTAAAAAAGTTGTTTTAAGTATTTTTCACTATTCATAAAAAAAAATTGGAAGTTCTCAGAAAGTTACAAAAAATTAAACTTAGGATAATTTCGATATTACAAATACAAAAATGAAGTCCATTTTGAAATATAAAATATCTATAATTTCAAAAATTGGTTATTACTATTCATAACGGGTACTTTGATTAGTCGCGGTGTGTTAGAACTTGAACTTGCGTACAATGCAAGCTATTGCATTACTGAATGGGAAGCGTATCATGGAAGCTCGGGGTGTTACATTCTCCCCTCCTTCAATAAATTTCGTCCTCGCAATTTGAAATTTTTCTTTGAAAATAAAAGGTTGAAAAGAGAAAATACCTTTGAGGAAAACCCAAATCGGAAATAAGATTAATAAAATTTAGCCTTAATAAGAGGGAAAGGGAAATGAAAAAGTCACCCCCAATTATGATCTCGATTAGGAGAACATTGGTGGAAATTAGAGACATATAATTGGAGGAAAAACGTAAATATTTGTAGGGAGTGATTGAGGTCATCAATCACAATCAACTGTCAAATTGAGGGCCTCAAAGACTTCAATCTATGTTGATTTAAAATATCATCAGTTCAACAAGACATAAGGTATTAGGATAACACATTTTTTTGTTTTAATATCCCTTTACCAAAAGTTAAGAATTATTTTATTCATTGAATAAGAGATAGGTATATATATATTTATGCTTGACAATTAGAGTTTCAACCTTCAACTCATCTTCCACTCAAAAAGATAATAGAACTCAAAAATATTATACTTATCCTAATTGTATAAGGTTCCAAATGTTAACACATACCATTTAGATTAGTAAAATTATTTTGTAATAACCAGGGACTTCCTGTAGGCTAGTGGTAGGAAATAAAGGCCTGTCGCACTATGATTGTGGGTTCGATTCCTGCAGCTTTGTCCGACGCGATGGGTTATTCCCCACCCTGCAGGTTGTCCTTTTCATAAAACTGTAGTATAATAATATTCAAAAATAATCTTCATAAATTTTTAACCTTAAACAATACTATCCAAAGATCAACTTAATCCAATCCAACCTTTATAGTTATCCAAAATACCTCTGTCCAGACTTTCTCTAAAAGTTCTCTTAATTCCAAAATCAATTTATCAGATTCCCCAAACAAAGTAAAGTTTCTCTCATTGCCAGATACTAAAAATATAATTACCTTCATCATATTAAAACCTTACTGAAATCAAAAAGTCTTGTTGTACAATACTTATATATATATCACATTATTCTAATAACCAGAATATAATCCATGAGTCCAAAATCACCAATACATTAGTTATTTTGCTTCAACTGTAGTAACAGCATAAGATTTTCCTTGATCCCTTGGCCTTTTCTGAGGTAAGTTTCCCAGACGCTTAAGACATTCATTTGCATAATGACCCATTTCTCTACAATTGTAGCATTCAACATTGATAGCCTCTTTCTTTCCCTTACAATCACATGCCTGGTGACCTTTTTCCGCACATTTATAACAAACTCCCATTCCTTTTAGGCAAGTACCAGGGTGATTCTTCCCACAATTATCACATAATGGAAAATCCCTCTTTACCTTTTTCCCTTTATCTGTCTGTTTTTCCACCATTCTCTTCTTCTCTTGCTTTACTTTGTTGTCATAAGACTTAGAGAATTCCTTCTCTGTCTTGATTACACATGAGACAATATCTTCGTATGTTGAGAAAGATTGGGATACTAATGCTCGAAGGAGAAATGGTTTTAACCCATCAAAGAAACGATCAATATTACCTCTTGGGTTACGTATATAATCTGCATCATACCTTGCTAACCTTGTAAAGTTGGCCTCATACTTTGCGACATTCTCATCCTCCTTTTGTCTCAGACTCAAAAATTGCCTTTCCATATCTGCTCTATGGTCACGAGGAAAGTATTTTTCTAAGAAAATCTCTTTGAACTCCCTCCATTCCATATTTGATACATCATCATCTTCCTTTGTGTTTTGAATCAATGACCACCATTGATCGGCATCTCCAGTGAGGCGGTAAACTGCCATGATAACCTTCTCCCTTTCGCTACTCCCCAAGGCGTGGAATATTTTCTCTAAGGAGTTTATCCATTGCTCAGCTAATAATGGATTTGTACTCCCATTGAAGGTTGGTGGTTGTTGCCTCATGAAACGGTCTAGCATTGATCCTCCACGTTGCGGATCAGGGTGCTCCATACGAGTAAGGTTGTTATTCATAACCTGCGTGAGTTGTCCCAGTACGGTGAGAAGCTGATCAGCACCAGTTGTATCACTAGCTCCACCATAATTATCTTGAGCAGGATGGAAATCCCTACACGGAGTGCGTGCATTGATACGGTTACCATTCCTTCCACTAGGCACCATTTCTAAATAATGGCATAAACTATATTAGTTTATGAATCAAAATACATAATTCAATACTTGTAAAACACTTAACATAAATTGAACTAATTATGGATATAATCCATAATTATAAAAAAAATGTTTCATTTGAGGGAGTATATACTCATATCCCAACATAGTGGTTTGTAAAGAAAATGAGAATTATCCTAAGCATATCCCTCAGGAGTGTCGTAACCAAGAGTGCACCAAGGCCTGTTGTCGTGCACCAGTTCCCATTCGAGTCTAGCTCAAAGCAGTGTTTTCAGGTTTTACCCCTAGGTACATCTGTGCCAGAGCCGCCTCTACCTGCTCGTATCCAGACACGGATGTATTGCTCGGAAAACTCACAAAATTTCTATAATACCAAAATTCTAGGAAGTTTTTCTATACTAATCCTCAAATTTCATCTTAGGTCTACGTGCTCTAATCAGAGTTTGTCTAAATCTAGCTTCCAAGGATTGTACTAAACTTCCTCTGATACCAACTGTAACGCCCCGACCCCAGCTACCCAGAGTCGGTGCATTACTTCGTAACATTGGCATGATCACAAAAGATCAAGTCTTGAAAGACCGATTAGTTTAGTAGCCTTAGAAACACTAGATACATTCGCAAACGTTACATTACATCATAAAGTGAAAAAATACAATAAAAAAGTCTCCATAGTCCACACTCATATCCTCTTCTCACAATCCCTGCAGGTCATTCATAAAATACTTCTTCACATCCTGGAAAAATATTAAAACATTGAAAGGGGTGAGCTTAGATGCTCAGTAAGGATTACAATATTGCGGAAGCTTTCATAAGTAAACATAAAAATTTAAGGCAATATATAACTAGAACAAAAGCCTTTTAAACATGAACATCCACATAATATGGCAAAAGTAAAATGAGATAATGCCATTTACTTCTTCACATGGATATTCTAATGGTCGAATAATCACATTCAATATCAATAACCACTTTCATAATGATGGAATGCATAAAGCCAGACATTGTGAAACATTTTGTCAAGGCCTCGGCCAAGACGTCTAAAATGATTAAGGCCTCGGCCAAAATCACAAATCAAATGGGGAAAGGGCCTCGGCCAATTCCATGTCTAGTTGTTTCATGAGACCTACCGATGCATCGAGGAGCTATAGCGGGATCCACCCGTCACATACTAAGTCCAATGAATTCCTTATATGAAAAATGGTATATAAACATTTAGGAATACCATTTTTTTAAAATTCCATTTGAAATTAATTACGGTATCAAAATACCAGTTTAATTTTTAGAAGATACTTACATTTAAAATTGCTCAAATATACTCCAGTGTTTTTCTGAAAACATTATGCAAGCTTCTGAAAACAAAATAACTAATTCTGAGACTGCTCGACTAATTGCAGGCCATGATGGGTCCACGCCCAATCCCTTCCTGTCTACCACACTCGAGAGTCAGGTTTTCTAACAACATTTTTAAGCCTGCGTTAAATACGTATACATTTTCATTGGATTTTCATACATTTGGGAGAAATATCTCTTTTTTTTAAAATCATTTAAAAACAGTTATGGCTTGTAGAGGAAGCCGGAACTCAAATAACGGTCACGACGGCGGAGAAGTCATTGTCGCCACATATGTACGAAACGAAAAACATTCCCTTTTTTCGTTTAGTAAAACTCTTCATATAAAAAAGATTCCTTTTGAATAAATGTAAATGTCAAAGAGGTTTATACACCGTATAAACGAAAATTGTGTATAAAACCAAATATGCCTCAATGAAAGGGGATTGAGATGATGTCCTTAAAAAGATCATTTTTTTAAATAAAGTACATCTATAATGTGTATTCACTATAATTACACATAAATAATGTAAAAATACAAGATAGGACATAATAATATCATGACATAATTTGAATGTAGGAGATTAACCCAAAGAATAGAAATTGGGTTAAGAAGTTCCCTTACCTTGCATCTTGTCCTGACTCGACCGTCCTTTAAACTCCTGAATAATAAACTAGAGTTAATTTATATTTACTTAAGAACCTTTTTCATTTTTATTATTTCTTTTATATCACTTATTACCATGTTATGAACATTATGTAATTATTTAAGTTAATAACGGTCATTTTGTCGATCTTTGGTACTTGAGTCAATAATAAACTTATTATAATTACAAGTTGTTTATGTGGTAGAATATCCATTATTTCCAGAAATATATTCATGATTTAGATGTCATATATATCATATATATCCAGTATATACATTCATTCACAATATTACATAACATTTAGAGGTAAGAAATGAAATGCACCGTTCATGGAGACGGTAAGTCGTTCGTACGCATGAACGCTACTTTCATTTCTATTTAATATTTAATGGAATGAAATAATAATTATATAAAGGTATAATATAGTTCCAGTATAATATCATATATAATATCATTTACTCCATCCTTTATACATCCCACATATGGCATTAACGATTCACATCACTTTGAGGGGGCGGTAGTCCACACTTCCTAAAATGAAATTATCGCGTTTACCCATAATGGAAATCATAAAGTATTCCATAAATGAGAAATAAAGAAGCATAAGGAAAACATAAACATAATATATATATCATTTATGAAAATAGTGTCACCAAAATGGCCACCATTATAGGTGTTAAAAGAATTTGAACAATCATAGTTTCGTGAGGCAGTATTTCGCAACCCACAGAAACAGTATGTTCTTTAACCATTAGACGAAGGTGTGTGTAAGTGTAAACCAAATCATTATCATAAAAACATACTAGTATATTGTAGATACTGGTGTTATTACAAAATAAAGGAATGAAAAGAGTATAAGGGGTTGGAGAAGCAAAATAAAACAAAACAACATTAGAGAAGACATTACCTAAAAAAATCGGGTAACTCTTTTTGATTTGAGTCAAAGGATTCCTTGGGAAGAATTCTTCCCAAAGTGAGGCTTCTAGGAGTAATTAAGGGATTTTGGGAGAGTATTTGGGCAGAGTTTGGCCGAGCCAAATGGCTTGAAGGTGTGAATAAGGTGGGAGTGGTGGGGGCCTTTTATAAGTGGAGAGGAGGGGCACTTTTGGAAAGTAATGAAATGTTATTCTATTATACAATGATTTTCGGAATCTAAAGGTCCCACACTTGTATAATTCGAGGCTAAGGTGATAAGGGTTCGAAATCCCCTCATCCAATAGGCTTTGGACAAGTTTAATCCCTGGATTTTACATTATCTTCCCATTTTATTTAAATCGTTAAATAATGAGTTCATTGCTGCATCATCATGATGTCATAAATAATTTAAATTATTTAATGTCTAAAAATTATAAAAAAAATACTATGATGTATAAAATCCTTTTATATTTCCAATGACTATTTATAGTCAAAAATATGACTTGTATAACCCCATGTAAAAATTGTTTTAGTAAAACATTTCATGTTTGTGTCATTTTTTACTTTAACATTAAATAAAAGGTATTTATGTAATTTTCCAACTAAAGTGGCTCTATTAGGTCCCCAAGTTGACCCATGGATTGTCTTGGTCGGCCATGACTCATCCAATAGGTTTTGGACAAGTTTCAAGCTCATATCATATTATTAAAACATTATTTTTACCTTAAACTACAATAATTACCTCTAATCGCGATTAAGAACTTAAAAGTTACTATTCACCAAAAAATTATTTTAATCTCATTGAACCACATTTTAATTCTTAATGACAACCATGTATGTAGGATTTTTAAAAATCAAATCACAGAAGTGGTAATATTTCATTTAAATGAAAAATCAGTAATTTAACTACCACTTAGTGGTTTCACTATTCATAAAAAATTGAAGTTTTTCACAACAAGGCCCAAATTTCACCCTAAGCTATAATTGATATTCCGAATTCAAAAATGATGTCTATTTTAAAAAATTCCAAAAATATAAGTTTCATTAATTTATTATATAATTAATTCCCGCCGTCACAACAAATAGTGTGTTTTTAAGAAACAATTTATATCAAAAGATTGGCAATTGTTTATGTCCAATTTCAATGTTAAATTAATTATAATGACCACCATTGGATAAGATGGTAAAAATATATTCTAATTATACTTTAAAACCACTAAATAGTATAATTTATCACAATAAATTATTTTGATTAAAAAATTTGTTTTAAGTATTTTTCACTATTCATAAAAAAAATTTGAAGTTCTCAGAAAGTTACAAAAAATTCAACTTAGGATAATTTCGATATTACAAATACAAAAATGAAGTCCATTTTGAAATATAAAA
This sequence comes from Viscum album, assembly GCA_963277665.1. NCBI lineage: Eukaryota > Viridiplantae > Streptophyta > Magnoliopsida > Santalales > Viscaceae > Viscum > Viscum album. Next base: position 1,069,414,869 of record OY728157.1, on the reverse strand, counting down.
TTTCTATAATTTTAAAAAGTGGTTATTCCTATTAATAATGGCTACATTGATTAGTCGCGGTGTGTTAGAACTCGAACTTGCGTACAATGCAAGCTATTGCATTATTGAATGAGAAGTGTATCATGGAAGCTCGGGGTGTTACACACTTAGTAAGTATATTCAATACATCACAGCCTATACACATTACACATGTAGTAGTCTATAGGATACTATATCCAGAATATATGTGTGTGAATAACCACAGGCCATTATAACCCTCTACACACATATATGGGAAAAAATAAACATTGTGCCTAATAACACTAGTATATACCAAGAGAAGAGAGCGGGGCCAAAGGGTGTAGTTGGTCATTCATCCTCCCACTGGAATGTTGGGCAAAACAACCCCTAGGGCTCAGAATCCCCGGGGTGCCAGTTTCCCTTACAGACAGGGTGGAGTATCGTATAGAAACACAAAATGTATAGAATATACTATAACTCACAACTGAACTACGGGCATAACATAGTATTAGACACAACTACAGCTAACGTCTCTCGGATTCCAGGCTTCCACTTCTATGACTAGGTATCCTATAAGCACACAACCATTTTAGGGCTTTATAAGATTACTTCACTCCCTTTTTATAAATTCAATTGTACATTAATTAATTCATCATACATTAATTAACCATGAATAATTCGACATTATATTCCATTAAAAGTACATCCAAAAATTTCAATGTCCTTTCAAAAGTTCTCAACATCATCATTAGGTTTCAAAAAACTCCAACCCCATGGGATAACATCATTTTTTCAAAAATTCATTACAGAATTACTTTCCCATATTTCCAGGAATTCTGGAAAAACATCCAATGCCACTAAACACAAGGGGGCTCAACAAGTTGAGTAGATGCACTACCCATTGAGTCTTTGGCGCCTATAGCAAGAGCGTATACCCATTATCCCTTGAGAGGCTAAACAAGGAAAGCTTGTGGCATACAACGCCTTTCTTCACCTCTTTCGGAAGAAGGGTAAGCAAGACCAGCTTCCTTGAGCTGTGGGGAAAAGTAAATCAGATAAACAACCAAATAATCAACAAGCATCCAACAATCACATCCATCCCATTCTATCATCCCTAGTCTCCTCCCTGACACCCACATGAATAAACCGATGCGTCTTTCCACTCTAGGCGCCATCTACTACCACAACCAAAAGGCCTATATGCCTCTACATATCACAACACCCCTCTAGGGTCACATCACAACATAAGCAACAGGGAATCAAACATCACATCAATTGGGCTATGTCCCTTTTAACAAACAAGATGGTAACTCAGAACCCTTCAAGGAATTATCAAACAATCACATTCTTTAAACCATCTTGAATTAATAGATTTAATCCATTGGTTCCAAAATAGGGAACCTAACTAGTATGCTATCACAAAAGATGATACATGCATATAATTCCAATTTGATTAACATCAAATTACAACTAGAACTCTATTCATTCACATGAATATTTATCTTTAGCCAAAAAAATATCAATTAGTCCCGGTTTATGTTCATTACCTATTTCCACCTAGAACTACCTCTAAGCAAGGCAAGCATAAAAATCGCTCTATCTAGCAAAACATGATGCAATAACATACTATCGATACGATTTATTATCCAGTTCAAAGTATTTTATTAGTTCAATTCCATTGTCATCCAGCGGGATTCAACATGATAATAATACGATAGCACGTAAAAGAAAGAGATGAAACGAATCCCCTACCTCAAGTTTTTTTTAATGAAAACCCCAACAATGAAGAAAGCACAAGAAATCCTGGTTGATTCTCCAAAACCTACCATATATCTCTCGTCCTAGAAATATCAAGACTAAAGCACAACATATTTAGAATCCACACACTTAGATCTACCCATAACGGGCCTAGTTCTAAGAAACTGAGGAAAGAGGATAAGTAGATCTAAGTAGATCTAAGAAGCCAAACATGAATGATCACATGACTTAAGAAAGAGGCTTCAATTCTCAAATAGAATCCTTCGGATCGCCTCCAAAATTATTAGGAGAGGTTCTTCTACCCTCAAGGAAGGGTAATCCTGAGTTATGGCCACATAGGAGCTTCAACGAACCATTTAGAGTAAAAAATTGTTTGATCCACAATTTTATGATCAGGATTTAAGTGACCACACATTTAGTTGACATGGTTTAACAAACAGTGTGACAACCATGCATTAGCTATTTCCTTGGCCAAACATCTCACACGGTTAGTTTGCAAGGATAGCCAAACCGAGTGCTAACAGTGTGTTAGCAACTGCCTCTAACACCAACCTCGCACTGTTTGGATGCACGGTTTAGGAAAACTGTGTGCCTCCCATTAGAAAGCTACTACTCTTTAACCTTCTCTAAAACACCACCCAAACACTCCCTCAAGTCACCTTGACCTTCCAGAACACCTCTAACCCTGCATTTTCACAAAGTAATGAACTGGAGAGGTCAGGGACATTAAAATATTTCATTCTTTAGGAAATTCCAATTGGAATCTGGTTCACTGAGGTGTGGTAGTTTTGGCATGTTTGTGTTGAGTAGAGAATAGTACATGTATAACGAACCGATTGGATGAGCTCATGGGTGAGAAGTGATATGCTTTATATGAGGTCCTATGTTTGAGTGACTAGTGTAGAAGTGATTAGATGGTGAGATTATGTGATGGTTTGAGGGTCCAATTTTATATTTCAAGCATGTTCCCTACTATAGGATTTTGATAGTTTATATACTCTATTATCAGAGCTGATTCCTAAGGCATTTCACTTCCATGAGATGGTTGTCAATGTAATTATCCCGATGAGTGATATGGGATCCTAGTTTTATAATATGTCTATCAATATTATGAGTAAGAAGTTATAAATGGGGATTAGTAGTATTCTCATTGAGAGATATGGAATTTATTGGAATATTAATTGAGTGATAATGTTTTGGTTGGGGTAGTGGATAGTCTTAAATGAGGATGTCATTTTAGTGTTTATATAACTCAATATTAGGATGATGGATCCTAAAATGAGTGATATGTTAGTGGGTCAACAATTGGATAAAAAAACTGAACTGGTATGATATAAATGTTTATTAATTATTGGGATTGAACCTTAAATAAAGAGAAATGTAGTTTCCTATGATATGATAATCAACCACCCATTGGTGATAATGGATGAAAGACCACATTGGGAACAAAGGTGAGACCCAGACCCATGATGAAAAAAACTACCCTTAAACATAGGGTAGTTGTAGAGGATTGGTTGGAAGCCTACCATAAGTCAGCTGTAATATGTTGGGAATGGTTTTATAGAAGAAGGTGAAAAATACATCCAATCATGGAGTCGAAATAGTTTGGATCAGGTGTCAGGTTGTCCAAATTAGCACCTAATGATTAGATGGACATGGATTACAAGTGTTCTAGTTAACATATAATGTCTAATAGTCATTTGTGAGAAGTTTACATTCATCAATAATACAAATATATAATGAAATATGTTAGGGTAGCATTACAATATACTATTGATATACAATTCTCTCACCCTATTTCAGCTCTCCAATGCAGGTGATGAACTTAAATCTACTTCAATATAAATCATGTGATGTGTGGTGGATCATGGTGGGGAAACTCACTGAGCATATTGAGATTGGTTAATGAGTAATGATGATATAAGTCAATAAAAGTTTTATTTTTATTTGTTTATTTTATTTATAAACAACCCAATGGGAGATAAATGTATGACTGCATTATTTCTCATTCTCTTTTATATCATTATTCTTTATAGTAATCTATATTATTGGATGATTATTTTTATTTAAATTTTCTGTTATTTTGATTATTTTTTTCTATAATTTGGGGGAATAGACTCCCATAATGTTTTATTTAATTAATCACTAGTAGTTGAAAGATTATTGGTGTTTGTAGATGAAGACTTGAATATATATATTAACCATGCCTCGGGGCACTGTTGAGTGTCTTAGAGATGTGGTGTTATATATATATATAATTTTATACAATTATATTATTATATATACTATGAAAATACAATTTCAATATTAAAAATCCTATGGAAAACTACATTAATATTTTGAACATGCCCAATTCTTTCATAATCATGAACACTTCTTACTATCTCTGAATTAAAATTCCCAATTTGAAAAATATTTATTAATATAATTATTCTTTTTAGTATATATTCCATACTAGTTTAACATTTTAATAAGAATTTAATTATTTAAAACTGCTATATAATAAGAACAACCATGAATACTTCATTTACATTCCATGGAAAACTCTATCTTCAACATTAACAGTATTTCATATATTCAATATAATATAAAATAAATCAATTGTTTTTAAGAATCCCATGGTTTATTTTAGATACAAAAAACATAATCAATTCTTAGTTTAATTTTAGTAGTTTTCACATTTATATTTATTCAAATGACTCTTCATGAATCCAAAAAAAATCTTCATTTTGTATAAAATAAACTCAGATATAACAATAATCCAAAACCTTGGTTCAATTATGATTCCACTTATTCTTGATTCATATCAAATCCAATGAAATACCTATAAAAATTTAACAAAATGATAATATTTGGAAACAATTTCTTAAAAAGACAATGGAACTTCCATTCGACTTCAATATAATTCTCACAATGTATTTTTGATGTCAAATATAACAAGAAACAATATTTTGGTAACATATTTTTATTCAAATATCCTCCATTATCCTTGATGATCAATGATTTATTTTCAATTGATAATTTAGAAATTGGTAATACATCGTTTAAATTTAATTTTAGTTTAATATTATACCCCATTGGAAAACACATCATTGATCCTTCTCTTTATATATTTATCTCTAGTTGTTCAAAAAAAAATTTAGATTTTACATTCATTATCAAAAAAAGTATTCCACGTTAAATGTAATTCTAAAACATTTTCAATGAGTGATCATAACTCATATAATAGAGTCATAAATATAACCTCAAAGTCAATTGAGACACAACATTATTTTGGAAATTCATGATTAAATTAATAGTAACAAAACTATCCATGACACTCACCTACTTCTTTAAAATGTATAAAAAATATATTTTAGACCAAATATATGAAATTTTCAAAATATATTAATTTTACATTCATAATGAAATTTTTGAATAATAATGAAACATAATGTTTTCGAGTAATACAAATAGTCTTTTTAAGGATGATATCTAGAATCCAACATTAAATATTTGACCAATTACTGAATGTATATTTCAATACATGGTAGATAGGTATGAATTAATTTATATAATTAGATAAAATAACCCCATAAATGTATCATATCTATCACTAAATAAGGAGTTGTAATTCAATATTGGATTAATTCATCTTGGGTTACTTTTGATATCTAAAAAATATTTAGATTGTATCACATGATTAATTAAAATGAATTGAAACATTAAAATTCCTTTTTCTTCATTATCTCTTCAACAAGTTGTAATATTTTGTATGAGAGTTTCCTCTGATACTAATTTATGGTACTCATGTATATTAAATTTTAGATATAGTAAGGCACCAAATACCCTACTCTAACATCATATAAAATTTATTATCACACATTGATACCAAATGAATTTTGTAATATTATATCCTTAAAGATAATATATTCCAAAAAAATAATATATTTTTAAGAAAAATATTTAATTTAAAGATATGGTGATATGGAAATATACGATTTATTTATGTCTTAAAAAATATAATGGTCTATTCGGATATCGATTTTCCTTTATTCAATTATTGGAATCCTATTTTCATATATAAAATAATTGTCAAAGAATACAATTACAATATAATATAATTTTAATTATCCTTTTACCAATTCACTGATATCATATACTTTCCAACAAAAATATTCACATCATTAGGGATCTATTTTTGTATAACTAATTATACTTCTATTCTCAAAACCTTCTTGCTACTGTTTTATCCCAAAACTAATAATTAGCTATAAAAACATATATGTTATGCTGGAATTATTTTATATGAGAACCTTCTAAAATAATCTACCATTTTAAAATCCTCTAAATGTATTTGATATAAATTCAATATATAATAATTTATTTATATATCCAATTAAAATTTCATTCATCGTCAAAATATTCTTCAACCAGTCCATGAATTCTATTTCAATATAGAATATATTTAAGAAAATATTTATCCTAATTTCTTACAATGAACCAAAATAAATGTTATCCAATAATTTCTAGTAGAAAATTTATTAGGGTGGTAAGAGTTATTAGATTAGAATACTACCTATGTCATTTTAACTGCATAAATATTTTTTCCAAAATTTATATCAACTGAAAATAAATATATATATTCAAACGATTCAAAACATATGTTATTCATATAAACCTATATTTCACAATAAAAAATATGTCCCTATAAATATTATAAAATAAAATATCTTATTTATACCACATATTTGTAAAATCTTATATATGATTTTTGTCTCAATTTTGTTACTTCCTATGAGATGACCATAGTTTTATTGTGAATAAATTTGGAAGAGCTCAATTATTACCCTTGCATAGTTTCCCCAAAAAAATATAACTATTATTTCATTACAAATTTATTATACATATACAAGGATTCATAATACATTATATTCATCTAAATATCACTAACTGATGTCTAATATATTAAAAAAATATTAATTATCTTTCAGAATACGCATTCACTATAATTTGGTTGTTCTAATTTAATTTTTAATAATATCAATTTCTCTTAATGTATATAGAAATTATTTCATATTTCATGTTGTTCTGAAATCATAGTTTTATTAACTATCATCCCTCTTGTCATATAATCCCCTAATTAATTAAAATTCATATCTAGTGTTTCATTTTGTTCAATTATAATGATGTTTATATGAGTAATGGAATCCTTATGTACCATTATTTGATTTTACATCAGAAATTAATCAATGTGTTCACCAAGTTCATTCATTTAACATAAACTACTATATGAAGATATTGAAGGATTGTGATGATTATTTTTGGTTTTATTTTAGTAATATAGATTTCAGTATGTGTTGGGTGATGAATCCTAATTAATGAAGATAATGAATAAAACCATGATTGATGAAGGGTATAATTGAATGAAAGGAAATTAAGATCATAAAGACTATGATGATTGCAATGAAGATGGGAAAAAAATTTATTTTGGTAAGAGTTATTGGAAATATATTGGGAAGGACGAAGTGTAATATAACTGATTATTATAGTGAAAACATTTTAAAGGCATTGTGATTTTTTAATAATGTTTGTTTATTGAAATGTCATATACATAAAATTATGATAATTCTTGACATAGATATCTGACTAATGGTATCAAGAGAAGAGTTTGTAGACAATATTGAGATTAAAATGTTTATAGGTAAAAAAAATATTTACTATTTTTTTAGATATACATTAATGATAATTAATGGGTAATATTGATGGAATTTGATATCACTTTCTACTATGAGTAAATTATGATGTTATGAAGAGAGATGTTTCAAAGAAGAATTAAGCTTGATGAACTTTATGATAATTAAACCATCAATAATTAATCATGAAGGATGATATAAGAAATAGGAAATAAATATTGGATTACAGTAGGGGAATGATGAGTTTAAATCATAGAATGGCTGAGGAAATTATGGATATATATAAATAATCAAATGGAGGTTAAATATGTCTCAAAATAAATTAGGAATTAATATGAAGCTTCATATGAGTGTTTATATATAAAAAAAGTAATTTTTTTTAGTTAAACTATAGTGATTACGAATTCACATTGATTTTTAAGATGACTTTATATAATTTGATGATGTTGATGAATTTGGAATTAATGTTGAAAAAATAACAAAGGAATATGTTTATTTTTATAAAAATTTAATATTGAAAAAATACTGATACTCTATATTACATGTTTCCTTCTCTAGATGATCTTAAATAAAATATCGGAGTAATACAGTGATATATAACATCTAATAAATTAAATGTCCTGATGTCTTCATATTTTTTTTATATAAAAATTAATATGGAATTTATTTTATTGGATCTCATAACAATATGATATTAATGCAAGGCTTTAAAATGATATATAAGATATTATAGAGAAAAAATAATATTTGTTAAAGAACATGTTCAAATAAGACAAAGGAAATGCTTTAATATGACAACTATGATACTATGGAGCATAAAACTGATTTTTAGAGTGATATATAATATCATCCAAATGAAAAATAACATTTTCATTATATAATGCTATAAATTATAGAATGTTTTTAATGAAAATAATCATAAATACTATGACACATTTTTTATTGTAGATTATTCGGAAGAAATAAAATTAAATGAATAAAATTATCATGATATTAAGAATAATATCATTGAAAATATGAATGATATTATGAATTTTTTTTAATATAATAGAGCATACATAAGTGATTTGAAAAATATTTCATTTCTTAAGTAATGTATATCAGTCTGGAAAATGTGAAATTTATATAGGATAAAATAAGATAATTTTGTTATATTCTTTATAAAAAAATATAATTATTCTGGTGATTTATAAATAATTAAATTTATGTTTCAATAAGAATAAATGAGAATATATTGAATAGGTCACATCATGATTATTCTAGACATTAAAATATGAGTATTTTATGAAGTATAATAGTAATAAATATTTACTCATTCTAGACCACAAGCATCAATGGAGGTGAAAAATCAGAGGTGATGAATGAGAGATGAGATTATAATATTTTATACCCTAATATAATCAAAATAAGAAGATATAAAAAATATAATTTACAAGATAGTTGAACAAAAATGAACAGTTTGTTTCATATATATAAATTCTATGTTTGGAGGTAGTTAAATAGTAAGAAGAAGTTTGAAATGAAATGAAAAGATTGATGTACATGATATAGTCATAGTTTATCTAGTTTTTGTAGAAGAACTATGTTGAGTAAAAATATCTTTCTAAATTATATAGTGAAATTCAGTCAATATTAAATAAATTATTCCATAGTGATTTGGGAGGACCCACTGTAAACTTGTATGAGATAGTATAGAGAATCTATTGGGATATTATAGAAATATTTTGGGGAAATAATATGATTTTTTATAGATACACTTGGGGGTTGTTATAAAACATTACCCAAAAAAATTCAATCAACACTATTAGTATATATTAATTTCACATACTCATCCTAAATAAAAAAACGTAGTAGATACCTAATTATGGATTAGATATTGTAAAAAAAAAATTTATTTGCATATTAATTTATTTACTACATTTCATGTTGTGTTATCTGTTCACAATTATAAAAATATACATTATTAATAAAAATTATATAGTTTATAAAAATAAAATTTTAAAATATAAGAGAAAATAATTGAGTATCATTTTTCCATGTTGATTCACCCCCTTCTAAGTGTGACATCATGATCATATTGGAAATTTCAATTGTTATCATAGAAAATATATACCCACTCAAATTATACCAATATAAATTATTATATTTTTTTATTAGATATATATGAATTTCATAATTGAGGAATATTTAATTATTAGATATATTTATAATTTAATTTCCATCCTCTGTAATATCGTCATTACAGTTTTTGGTAAAACAATAAAAAAATATGGAGAAAAATTGGAAATGAAATCAGGAATGATCAAAAAAGAGAAAGTGGGTACACCAATAATTGAAGGTAATAATGTGTTGTTTTTTTAATATATTTTAATACAATCCAATTAAGTAGTATATATTAAAATTTGACAGTATGAGTCAGTTCAATCTTTTTAAGAACTCTAATACAACGCTAACTATTACCACAGTAAATTTCTTTCTGATAATTTCATATATGTGTTTTAGGTTATCTAGGATCTAGATTAAAAAAAATTGTAAATATATAATGAATCTATTAAAAGACATTTTTGAAGAGGTTAGAAGAGTTAAAACCTCTATCACAGTATGTTGAATCAATTGAAAAGAATACATTACATAATATTGAATAAATTTTACTAGGATGAAGAAGAATTCCCAATGAAATTTACTGATAAAAAATAATATGGAAGCTATATTATGATGAGTTTTTATATTGAATAAAATAAATAGAATATATATAACTTTCAAATAATATTAGTTGTAAATCAATGAAAAACTGATAATATAGATTTTTCGACGTAGGAATGGGTGTCCCAAAATTTTCTTTTTTGAGTAGGAGAGCATGACTGCACAATCATCACAACATCTCAGTGATCTTATCTCATATAGTTATTAATGGGGTTTATTTATTGGACTAGAAACCCTAAACTGTTTCCACATTCATAAACTCAAAAATATATTCTTTTCTAATACAGGTTGTAATTATGGTTCCCTATAAATGACACTTAACAAATCACAATAATTTTGAGGATTGGAGGCTTGACCCATCATAGTCAATTAGGGTCGAATTATTTCTATAATTGGGAATGTTTTGTAGAGTGATGTCATGTTCATGAATCATTACCATATATTGATACATTAATCGTTTCCCAATCATTTATGACCACTTTCCAACATATATCATTTTGTGTAACATCATATATCTGATGTATCCCATTAGCTTGATCATCTAGATGTGTATAAAGATCTACATCAATGACACCTTCTTTATGTATTAATGGTTCTCAAACATTCTACCGATTATTACATAGTTTTGATTATTATGGAATTATTAGGATTTAAATCCAAAAATTTGGTCACTTTAGAGTTTTTAACCATCTATAATATGAGTGTGTGTTCATGGTGTCGAGATCGGTCCCATAAAGGGTATGCCTATATATCATTATGATATGAATTATAACCTGTGGGGTTTAACACTACATACTAGGAAATATTGTACTAATTAAAGTCAAGAAACACGGTTTGATATATATATTGTAATGTGAAACATTAAATATTGTTAAAAAAATAGGGATCACAATTATCGTTAAGGTACATTGACATGAGTGTCCCTATTCTTGTAAAAATCGGGGGGGAAATTGTCCAATGATATTTGGACAACACCATGAATGTAGATGTAAAACACATGTAATACCATGAAGACTACACCACAAAGGTATAAGTACGACACTGGTAACACCACGAATGTAGAAGTATCACACATGTAATACCATAAATATAAACCTAAAAGAACATAGTACCAAACAGGTAACACGATGAAGGTCAGAGACTCAACCCTCAATCAGGAATAACTTAAGTAAAAAAGTATATATTTTTAGTTGTAAGCTTGATCATCTTATTACGTTAAGTAGCACTGGTGACGACCCACACCGGAACGATAGGTAATAACCCCCACTGACCCACAAATGATATGTCCCATGCAAGGTCGGTATGTTCTTACCCACATAGGATCATGGAGGAGTTGAAACAAACAACATATTATAGGTTTTGACCCACACTGGTTTGATAGATGAGGACCCACATAGGATCGATGTTCTATCTTCAAGTTAAAGAATGTTGTTATATTCCTCGGAACTGGTGCGCTCATGTTCTGTAGAATTTACCCCTCGAGATATCAGTCATACTTCGACAACCACTAAGCTCCACAATAGATTAATCCAAGGGACCACCATGTCGTAAGGGTTCCAACACGATAAGAGGCTTTTCAATCAGACACATAGTCTATGTGTTATATGAATTTTAGTTATAAGGGCCAGGTTGGATTCTGGTTCTATTCAACCCGGTTGTACTCCAACAATCCCCAAAACTCAAATGGAGTATACCAAAGGAACCGTCTGGATCCAAGGATCCCATTACACCAGATGGTTAGTCAAATGGATGTCTAATCCTAAAGATAATATATTTTGAGATTTTTTTGGTCCGGTTGGGCCTGGGTCTGGTCTGACCAGATCAGAATGACCCGACCCAAATCGGTTTGGGCTGGGCTAAGGTGGACTTAGCTCGTTGGAATGGTGTCTTGTCTAGCCCACAAGAAGGTTGTCCCACAATGGTGGCCCAACTAGAATAGGGCGGCTTGGCCCGCGTGGGTCGGCATCATGCTGGGGCGGCAGCCAGCATGGTTAGCGGGCCAAACTGAGCTCAGTGGCCAACTCTGAGGGTGGTAGCCCAACTCGAGGGTGGCGGCCTCGCCCAAGGGAGGTGGACCAGTCCGAGGGTAGAGGCCCAATCTGAAGGCAACATCTCGGTGTGACGGTGGGGCCCCGCTCTGAGGGTGGCGACCTAGTGCGATGGTGGTGGCCTGGTGTGAGGGAGGTGACCCGCTAATAGGGCAACAAACTGGCTATAGGTCAGTGGCCCGATCTGAGGGTGGAGACCTGGTCTGAGGGTGGATTCCCGGTGTGAGGGTGGACCAGTTCAAGGGCGGCCTCCTAGTTCAATCAGACATAGGGTGTGAGGGTGTAACCCCCCAGTCCCCTAGATTCCCAAACGGCCAGGTGGCTGTTCGACTGGCGAGGTGGCAGGACTGTTTGGCCGCGGCGTGGTTGCTGCTGAACCCACCAGAGGCGGGTTTGGCCTCGACCCCAACTTTAGTCATGGCTTTCGTTCTTTGCAGGCGCGAAAACCGCAATGTCTCTCTTCCCATGGTCGACTGTCATGATGAACGCCTCTTCTATTCGTCGCGGCTGACGAGGCCTTGCCCTCCTCGTGCGCTGTGCATCTATGCACTCATGGTCTTCCATGGAGGAATAAGGATGTAAAAAATGTAATGGAGTGTATGGGGCCTATTCGTTAGACCCTCACCCTCTGCGTTATCTTGAAAAACGAAGGGGGTTAAGGGTTTAATAATGATTGAATTAAATTAGATGATAACCCCCACAAGATTCGCTGCAAAAACCACCCGCAAAGATGAAATAATCACGGTTTATCCCATTAGTCAGTTGACCCATGTTCTTTATATAAATAAATGAATGGGGAAGAGGAAATAAAAAAACACAAAAGAAATATTCTCTTACCTTGAAACATATTAGAATCATCCGTGCATGGGGGAGTCTTGTCGTTCGTCATCCTCACAACAAGATGTCGTCGCTGCCGCTCTAAAATTAACTCCAGTTCAAGGTTTCGGCATTGAACGTCACCTCCGGCTGGGAGCGGCTCCATCCTCTCAGGGCTTGGTGTCATGACGTTCCATTAGAAATTTTCTTCTTGGTGAAGCTCCCCGATACCCCTTCCATATACTCTATATTCATAAGAGAGGGGATAGAAAGTAACGATGTGGGGAGTTAATGGAGGTAATAAATTAAGAAGATCCCTAATCCCCCAATGGTGTCATTACATGGGATTTGGAAATTCAAGACATTCATGGATCTGACCCACCATGGTCACACACTCCTCTTTTCCTTTGGGGGATAAGAAATAAAATAATGAGATTTTTTAATTTCATTTCCAATTTAAATTCACACAAAATTATCTTCTTCTATGGACCTACTACAATCAATGTAAAGCCTCCCTTAATTTAATCATGGCTCTGTGGATTCAACGGTACCATCAATATTTAAATCTGAGCAAGGGTTCAAAAGATATAAAATTCCGCTCACGTGTTTACTGAACGTACCCGAAAAAGTTCAATAAATTATTAAGGCTCACACTCGACCATCATAGATCGAGGTTAGGCTCTGCCTAAGTATAACACACCCCTACTAACTCAGCAGTACTCTCAGAATTTCAGTCATAGTTACTATTTATACATTATGTGTTTTACAATAGAATAATTGTCACTTAATTATTTTATTTTTTGATAAAACCTAACATTAAATTGTAGCCCACGCTGGCCAATGATAGAATCTTCATAAAGAAAGAAAAAACTCAAGAGTTTAACTATGGTATTAGATATTTAATTCAAGTTACTATTTTGGAGTTATAGGAATTTGAAAATTAAAATAATTTTATCTAATAATTTTATTTACGGATATGCCATTTTTGGGTTTTCTCACAGGAGGCATGAACTGAATAAACTTCAGTCATGAATATGGTAAACCCACCATCCTAAACTCAATGGTTCCCTCAGACATCCAATTCGGGAAATTGTTTTAGAGTTATTCATCTTATTTATCATAACTACATACAGGAGATAATTATAGTTTAAAAATACATAGATGGATCATTCAAGGTACTCCTGGCCTCAGAATCACGAACCGTCAGATTTCACGGTCGTCAAATAACTTCATATAATTAAAAAATTATAAAGATATTTTGGGATATTAAATTCTCCCCCTCCCCCATATTGTTCGATGTCCTTGAAATACAAAACAATGGAAAATTAGACAAAAGTGGGTACTGAGCATGAATCTAGGTCTCCCACTCCCATATTCTCTCATGGAGGTTCCCGTGATGCCATGGTACACGGACTAGTGGTATCAACCTTCCATAAAGTACCGACTTTTTTCGATCCTCAATCTCTAATGGAAACTCTATAAATGTCACCCCATCATCGAATTCCAACTCATTGTGGATGATGATGTTAGATCGGACATGCACGTATCTCCTCATTTTGGAAACATGGAAAACTTCGTGCACCCTCTCCAACTACAGTGGAAGAGCCAAGCGGTATGCTACCTTGCCTATCCTTTGAAGTCTCAAAAAAGAAACGATAAACCTCATTGATAACATGGACCTCGACCAAAACCCTGTTGACCCCATTCAGGAGAAACTCGCAATAAAATGTGGTCCTCCTCCTAGAACCTGACAGGTCTCCATAGCTTGTCACCAAGACACTTCTACCACTTATTCCTTCATCCCTGGCCACCACTACTGACAGAAAAAGTCCAGGTACACCTTCACCATAACAGGATGTACTGCTAAAGAGGAAGTATGGATCTCTCTCAACACATCCAATCAAAGAGTCACTAGTACCATGGTGCATACTCTAAAGAGGATGATGTTCTCCCCACCGTCAGAAAATCCATCACGTTCCTATCCCAAGGATATCTGGGCACGTAGAGCCTCATAGTCAAAGTCCCCAAGATGCGCCCCCTAACTTGTTGAAGGAGTGGGATAGTGGCAGTCATAGACTACATGTAAGCTGGTACATCATTATCCACGAAGGATATTTGCAACATGGCTACTTACCTTGTCACCTCACTCAAAAACTATAGACCAGAACTCCTTCTGGGTCCATCCTCTACCACGTTCTCCTTCCCAAAATTATGGACTATCTCAAATTAATTATCATGGAGGAACTCTTGCCATAGTCGTTGACTCAGGTTGAGATCCTTCATAGTAAATATATACCTAAGTCTCTTTTGATCAGAGTATTCTATAAAATGTTCACCAATCAAGTAGAGCACCACATCTTCAGCGCAAAGACCACAGATTCTAACTCCAGGTAATGGGTCACGTTGTTCTGCTTGTCAACCTCCATCTCAGCTCTTTAAATCTCAACTGAAACATATTAGTTCATAGGAAAGTCCCCTCGTTCATCATCAAATATGAAAAGGGATCCTCTACCATGGAGATGTCATGTAAAAATATCTGGTAGCACCCATCCAAAGAAAACGTCACTCTCCCTTCGTGGAAGTAATCCTTGAAACATATTTTGAAAATATGTCTACATGCTTTTAAACTTTTGTTTGGAATTGAAATCTGAAAACTCATGCTACCATGCGGTTAAGGCTGTCCGACTCAAGAGTGATTGGATTCACCCTCATATGCATGAGTTTATCATGTGCTATATGGGTTTCCTTTTTTATCGACTAAGGACAACCTCATTCAAATGTTGTAGATAAACTACAACTTGTTGGCCAAATATAGTTATTCTATGTATGACCTGTATATGTCCATCCCATACCCAAAATAACGTCGTAAGGCCTCTACACCAACACCATGATATTCCAACCGAAACTTTCACCTCAAAGGTCTCCTCACACAGTTGGCGTATGTGTGATTATCGATTCTCCTCCCAAAGGTATCTCTAGATGTGAGGGTCAAGTCAACTACTTAACCAAAAACTATAGTTCCTAAAAACGATTCATGGATGGAAGGAATGATTAGAACCTATATCTATTAATATAGAAACCATTAGTAGAGACAGGACATACCTAAAATCATTCCTAGATCCTCGGGGTCACACTCCTTAACCACATGCAGCTGCTCCCATTCATTGTCCTCTAGCTCCCCGATCTTGGTGGGGAGTACATAGGGTAGTGGTTGGAAAATGTTGAAAATCATACCACCTCATGCTACTATTCTAGAGCCACTTCCATATCTATTTCCATGAAAATTCATCTATCCCTGTCACATCCTCTTCCCAAAGCATTTTACACGCCTAAGTCTTTGAGACTTGTGCTAGTTTCCTACTTTCTCACTACTAAAATTCAATAAAAGTATTCGCATAGCCAAAGAACATTCAACCAAAATGTTATTTCTAGAACTAAAACATATGTTGGACTCTATAGAGGAATAGTGATTGATTAGATTTCTGCAAAAACTCCTCCCTTTGATGTTTGGTACCTGAGACACAGATCATATCATATTCTTCGGGTACTAGTAATGATCGTTACACCTCGATGAATACTCATCTACTGACATGTCATCCTACTAAAGCTTTAGAAGCTGCAAGGAACTCTCATCCACCTACTCAAGCCAGTCCTTAGCTACCTGTGAGTCATGCTTTCCACAAAACCTGGGGGGTATCTGATGCTTAAACATGAATAAGGCAATAAGCCAACATGTGTCCTCTCCCAGTACCACAATTTGTAATGGATGACCAACGAGGAGTGATATAGTAGGAACACTACCTGAAGGTATAATATAGGGCAATAGTCCATGTACTAAATCCTTATTACCCTACAGACCATCTACATGGTCTCGTACTAGAAAAGACTAGCATCTAATATCACCATATGCTCTACTAATGTCTCAACAAGGTGGAAAACTCTAGCCAAAGACTCCATACTGTCCTCACCTGCCTTGAAATTTGTCTCACCTCGATAAATAAGTGGCCTCTACAGCTAGAACATGAGAAATGAACACAGTCATAATGCATTTTCGGCTAGATTAGCTGGTGGTAACTGCTCCCCAATGGGTGCTGGTGCTGCTGGTACACCACCTGAAGGTGCCAACACAATAAGAGGGCCCTGCAGCAGATCCTCATTACTTATTGGGTCGTCATTGTGTAATCTCTCTGGAATCCTAGCAGGTTTTCTAGGAGGTGGAATCCTAACAAGAATCAAGAGTTCCATGTTCATTAAGTTATACAATGTTATCTAAATCCAAAGAAACCATGGAAAAACAGTTTGAAATCACAACCAATTAGTGTTTTTTGCATAGATTCAGAAATCAGAATTCAGGGTGAGGGTCTATGGATACATCGGCCACTTCACCAACACTGGATTCCTAAAAAAAAACCACATTCATAAAACATTACACTATTTCCACACAGAAAAGTTCAGTGTCCTAGTTCTTCGATAGAACTGACTCCTCAAATACCACGTTGTCATGACCTGTCCCACGATGCTCATGGCATTACTTACCCAAGCCTGGAATCCATAGGACAGGGGCTAGTGACTAGCATCAAAAGGGGTATTCCCAAAAATGGGATGGCATTTCCTTTAAAGATGTACAAGTAGACGGTCTGAGAACACAACCGGAAATAACTATCAAGTAAAATGTTGTAGTAAAAGTGTATTAAATGTA
This sequence comes from Viscum album, assembly GCA_963277665.1. Lineage (NCBI taxonomy): Eukaryota > Viridiplantae > Streptophyta > Magnoliopsida > Santalales > Viscaceae > Viscum > Viscum album. The sequence goes on along the minus strand of OY728157.1, from coordinate 1,069,397,170 downwards.
AAGGGGATAGAATAAAATCCCAAATGGAAAAGTACATGCACATATGAAAAGTAAAAAAAACTGAAAGTTACAAAACATTTCTTGGATAGTCCATCGAGGATCCTACATAAAGGGTAGGTAGAACTCACGATCAGTAGTCCCCACGTCATGTCCCGCATAATAGTCCACCTCCGAGAACCATCCAGTCCTAGCTCCCTCAGCCTCGACTAATGTTGTAAGTCATCTAAAGGGTTTGTAAAACTCTAGAACTGTGGTCCCCACATCAATTAATGAAAAATAATCCACCTTAGAGAATCTTCTATTCTTGGAACCCTCAACCTCGATCAATGTTGTCCATCTTCTACACATAACACAACAAGGTGCAGGTATAACCTGTGCAGGGGTGTGTATCACGATACATAGTTGTGACCTCGAAAACCCATTAGGTATCATATATTTACACAAATGAAAAAACCACAAAGAAAGACATCGACTCAACATAGGTACATGCCCATACATATACCTAAGTTATCATGATATCCTTATCTCATACATGACAGAAGAATACCACAAATATAACACCACGTAAGTAAAAGTGCCACATAGGTAAAATCACTAAGATATATTTACCACACATGTGTCACCATGATTAAAACACCACGATGTTATATTTACCACACAATTAATACAATGAATACAACAACAGAAAGGTAGAAGTACCACATAGGTAACACCATTAAGGAAGAAGTACCACATAGGTAACACCACTAAGATTCCATTATAAAGATTGAAGTAACACACTGGTAACAACAAGAAGGTATAAGACATGCCTCACAATCCGGTATAATACAAGTAAAGAAGTATCGATGATTAGTCATAATCTAGAACAAATTATTCTATTAAGTAGCACCACTCTTGACCCACATAGGATCGATAGTTAGTAACCCCCACAGACCCATAGAGGATCTAACCCACACATGATCAATATAATCTAACCCTCACATGATCTTTGAGCGCTGACTCACACATGATCTGATAGGTGCTGACCCACACATGATCGATTGATACTGAACGAAATAGGATCGATATTCTTTCTTCATGTGATAACCAGCTACTGGATTCATCGCACTCGGTGCGCTCGAGTTCCGTAGAATCTTCCCCTTGGAATTTCAGTTGTACCTTTATTTCCAAAAAACTCTAAAAAGGAGTAATACAAAAGTCCTCATTGTCGTAGGGGTTCCAACGTGACAAACGGTGTGTCAATCAGATGCACAGTCAGTGTTTTATATGCATTTTAGTTCTGAGGGCCCGATTGGATTCGGGTTCGATCCAACCCAGCTGCACTCCAAATATCCCCAAAACGTAATTAGAGGACACCAAAATTTCATTCCCAATACAAGGATACCAACACCACAGACGGTTCATCAAAAAAACTAATAGTTCTCAAGATAAGGTCCTTTGAGTGTTTCTAGTCCCAGTTGTACTAGGGTACGGTCATCCCCGGTCAGAGTGACTCAGCCCAACTCGGTCTGGGCACGACTAAGGTGGACTCGGCCAACTGGGTGGATGTACAGTTTGTCTGACAAGAGGGGCTACCAACAAAGGGCGGCCCAGACCGCGTGGTGCGGTGGACCGCTCGGGAAGCATCTTCCATGGTCATCGGTCCAATATGAGGGCAACGGCCTGTTCTGAGGGCAGCGACCTAGAGCGAGGGTGGCATCCCATTCTGAGGGAGGCAACCCGGTGCAACGGTAGTGGCCCGCTCCTAGGGTGGTGGCCTAGGGCAAGGGTAGCAGCCCGATCCGAGGGTGGCCACCCAGTGGGAGGGCGTGGACCGGTTTGGTTTGACAAAGGGGGGTGTAACCTACTGGTCACCTTGATTCCCAAACGTCCCAGAGGTCGTTCAGTTGGTGAGGCAGCCGCACCGTGGAACCAGCCGAGCATGGGTTTAGCCACCTCTATGGCTTCAGTTGTGGTTTCTGTTCATCAACGGCATGGAGGTCATGTCACCTCCCTTCCCATGTTCGTACGTCACATCGTCCACCACCTCCGTTCATCACATATGATGAGCCGCGACCCTCATCTTGCAGTGTTCATCAATTCACTCTCAGTCTTCCATGGAGGAATAAGGATGTAACAAATAGACCGTAGGGTATGGGCCGAGTTCATTAAACCCACACCCTCTATGTTAGATCCTAACACGAGGGGGGTTGAGGGTTTAATAATGATTGAATTAAATAAAAAGATAAACCCCACAAGATTCCCCGTAACAAAATCCCTCAATGATGAAAGAATCGTTAGTCAAACAATTAATCAGTTAACCCGAGTTCTTCGTATAAATTCATGAATGGGGAAGAGGGAATCAAAAAAAAACATAAACTAAAAATCCCCTAACATGAATCGTTAGAGAATAATCTGCGCTTGAAGGATTATCATCATTCACTATCCCTGCAACAAGCTTCCCTCGCTGCCGCTCGAATTTCAAATATTGGTCATGGTTATGGCATAGCACGTTACCTCCTGCTAGGGGCGTGTCCATCCTCTAAGGGATCAGTGTCTCCGCATTCCTTTATCAATTCACTACATGGTGATTCTGCTCGATACCCACCCCCAAGATCTCTATTTATATTAGTGGGGATGAGTAAGTAACGACGTGGGGAGATATTGGGGCTCAAAAATGATGAAGCTTCCTAATCCCCCAATGTTGTCGTTACATAGGATTTGGAAATTAAATACATACATTGGCATGACCCACCATGGTCCCACACTCTACTAATCCATTGGTGGAGAAGAAATAAAATAATAAGATTATTTTGATTTCATTTCGATAAAAAAGGCACAACAAATTATCTTCATATCCGGACCTATCATGGTTAAATTAAAGCCTCCCTTAATATGGTGTCTACAATTCACATAATTGTATTATTTGTGAAATATACTTTAATTAATGGGTATTTACATCCTCATGGTATGACCTTCTTTCACGGGTTGATTTTTTGTAAGTTACCAAATCAGCAAGGGATCCTTTTAGCAGCCTTTTTTAAAATTAATTACTTATTTTGGTTTTGTCTTTTAATTAACATCTTATTGTGTTGGTATATATTCATCTATATCCATATTTCTTTAAAAAAATCCATGTTTTGAGATACCCTTTTTTCTCTCATCAACTAATTTTATGTTTTTTAAAGTGACATTGTTATGCTGTAAAATTTCTCTATGATAACTCTGTAACCCAATTTCAATTCATTGGGTTAAACATATACTTCTTGATTATGTAATTCTATGAAAATGTATGAATGACCTATGATTATATTACACATAATATACACTTATATTGGGTGTATTATTATTTGTCACCCATAGTTATGTCATTGATTTTTCCTTAATATAAGGATATGATATTTTTAAGGGACTTCGTCTCAATATCCATTCAATGAGAAATATTTTGTTTTATACAAGACTTTCCTTTATACAATTTATAAACACCTTTGAATTTTCATTTAATTCAAAGGGAATCATTTTCTAGGATACATTTTACTAAATGAAAAAATTTTATCTTTTTAACATAAGGTGTTACAACGACCTTTTCTGCCAACATGAGTAGTATTTGATCATTGACTTCCTTAACAAACCGTAGTGTTTTTATAATGGAAAATAAATACCATATACCCTTTTTTATGTATTTTGGTATTGAAAATGGTTTTTCGAATTCATTGATTATATCAGTATCTTTAAATGATATATTGGGATTGAAATGTAGAAATGTTATATTTCTTTAATCTAGTTTTATGTGTTATGAAAATGTTATGGTTCTTGGGAATGGCTTACGTTAATGGGTGGTTCTGTGATAATCATAGGGATGGTGATCCCGATAGAGCTCTAAAATTAATTTGGTAACGTGACAAAGATAAATTTTAATGTTTCTCCTAAGATATTTAGGGAATATACTATTATGGGTATTCCAATGTTACTCACTGTCTAGCTGTGATAGCTACAATGTATGTATGACATGGATTCTACATGTTACCTTTATGATTAATGATTTCTATGTGTTTTCATAAATCTTATGATTTCATGAGGCATGTTTAAGAGCTTATGTTTTATATCTATTGATTTTTTAATGTTTCCCTTCCTTATTTTATAACCCTTTCTGAGATTTTTATGCTCATCCCAAGTATTTTAAATGTTTTTTCCCAGGACATAAATATGAATACAGTCAAGGATGGGATCAAGGAAATGTCATGTTGTCTAAAATATGGAACTACACATGTTACATTTTTAGAGTTTTTATTTAATGAAAAAATAGATACAGTGTAGAAGTTTCTACTTTGTAATTTATTAAATTCAATGTAATAGTTATGGCCTAATCTTCTAAAAATATAAACATGAAAAGATCATCAAAGTGAATTTTTGACTTAACTCATGATTATTCCATGATTATGTTCAGGTCATTATATATCCCATATGATCCATGCTTGGTGTGAGAAATAAGAGCAGTTTCGAATGTTTACCCATGAATCACTTCATTCCAAATATTAATAAATGAATCACTTCATTCAAAAACAGCTCATATAAATTCATCAAAAACTCCATATATCATGATATATAACAATTAATTGATCATCATTAGCATATTAAATTTTAAAACACCCCCAATTTAACCGACCCCCCAAGGAGATTCTCCCCTTTCTTGATTGTGACATTTTATCACATTTTACTGATAAAATTTCTCCCCCATTGATGACAATCATGATGGTTTCTTTATTATCTAATGAAATATGGTATGGAACAAATATCAGTACATTAGGTAATAAATATAATACCATGGTGAGATAAGATCACACATTCACACATTTTCATGTGTGTGGAGTTGACATAACACATAGAGCTAGTTGATTCCACTCATATTCCACTTTGTGTATAGCCATTATTAGAATGTCTGAAACATGTAGTTTTGTAAGAACCATGTCCATTTTTTAAATCCATTCTTTAAAATTCTACTTGATAAATGGTACAAGATTTTGATGTCATTTTTCCATGAGTTATGTGCATTATATTTTGTAATATTTATATCACATGAGTTATATTAATGGATCTCATTTGGAGACATCAAAAAAAAATACAAAATCATGAAGATGTTTCTTCATGAACATTAACTATGTAAAGGATTGAGTGATAATAATATATTAATCTTTTGGGGTCTTTAATAAAATCTAATATCATTTCATTCATAGATAAGGAATAATCAATCCACAAATATAAAATCCACCACATAACATTGATTTTCAATCATCTACAAATTCATCCGAATATACATCTATATATACCAATACTTATTGATGTGATTTTTCATTGTATCGCATACGGAAATCCTATGTTCTCTTCATATTCCAAATTATTCATTTTAGCCCATGATAGTATATTTATATGGGACACCAATGATATCTTGCATCATGTAATATTTTGAAAACAATATCATACATTTTCATTTCTATTTCCAATTGACTGGTAATTATATTAATGTATTATATAAAATAAATATTATTACATGCATCATTCCAGGACAATTGTATCTAGGTATCCACCATAGATTCCGTGTCATGGGATTTAATCATTCCATATCTTCTCAAAACCACTATGGATTATTTATTTTGAGAAATAAATATTTATTTCATTACATGTTTCACCTATAATCCAATGAATTTTTTTCACCATTCATTGACATTTGAAAATCAGTTTTCATGAATTTTGTGAACTACTTTCGCAAAGCATAATCTAATCAAACAATATTATTTCATTAACATACCCCAACAGTAGAATACTTTGATTTTTTTCATTATTGACATATATATTGTAATCAACTACATGATTATGGAAATTAATTTTATTCAGAAACTGATCATGTCTTAAATACCATGCTCTTAGTTCTTGTTTCAACCCATATAGTTTCTTTATCAGCCCAGAAACATTTTTTTCCACTTAATGAAGGAAAAATCATCTGGCTGGTAAATATAATATTTTTCTTCTTCTAAAACACCATTCTGAAATTATGACTTTACATCCATCTATAAAAAATTTAACATTCATCGCAACACTATGGAAAAGAATAAATTCATTTCATATAACCTCACAAAATTTTAAAATGTTTCATCAACATAAATACCCTCTACCATAGAGTAACATTTTTATAGTAATAGTAATTTTTTTTGAATCACTATTCCATCTTTATTCATCTTTTTTCGAAATACCCATTTTATCCCAATGATATTATTATCTATTGGTATTTATATAATCTCCAATATCTAATTATTCTCAATTGGGTCAATATAATTATTCAAATTCTAAACCCAATTATCAACACCAATTTATTAATCAAAACATATAGGATCTACCTCAAGTTGGATGATTCCTTCTATAAAGACATCATTCTTCATGTTTTAACTTTCATTACCAAACCACCAAAAATATTTTTTACATAAATTCAAGATTGACTACTTCATCTTCATATAGATACATATTTTACATCCCCTATCTCATTATCAATTCCTTATAAGACTCATCATTTTTCACTTCAACATTGCTTGTGGTGACCACCTCATCATAACTATCCTCCTAAAACTGATCATGGATTTTCTGAAGATTATACTCATTATATACTATAGTGAAATCATTTATTTAAACAAATAGTCCAAACCAATTGTACAAATATTCATATGATTTTATTTTTGTTGAATATCCATGAAATAACCCCATCTTCTTATGATACAAGTTTCATGTGTTTCTCATCATTTAGAATGAAATATTTACTTCCAAATATTTAAATGTATTTAAATATTGTATTTTTCTCATAAGTCATCTTTTATGGTGAAATTTATTCCTTCTAACATTATAGATCCATATTAGATATTTAGACTGATGTTAATACTGATTCCTTATAAAAAATCTTGTAGTTCCCTTTCAATATGTATTTTTCTAACCACTGTTGTTGATGATCCAATTTCTCCTCTCAATCACCCTATTCTTTTGAGGATAGATTATAGATGAATGCTATTTTATTATGTAGTGTTTATTCAGATAATATTACACTTTAATGTTTCTGAAATCTATACCACTATCAGTATGAATCTTCAGAATCATCAGTCCCATGAATTCATTAAAATTTTCTCTAAAACTATTCTATTCAATAGAACACATCGAACATGTTGGAAATAGAATACCCATGTCGTCCTGCTAAAACCATTAATGAAAATATCATAATACCACTTCCCATAAATTTTACATAGAGAGATAGTTCCACATATAACTACATGAACTAATTAAAGAACTCTATATGGAATTCTCTATTTTTCCGTGTATACATTTTTAATGATAATACATTATTATAAAGAATAACATATATGAGTTTGATCACATTATTTTATAGGATGAAAATTTATTTCATCACATTTGACCAGATCATACAAGAATGGTTGGTTAAAATGGCGATTCCATTTACAGCATAACATGTTTTCTTACTCTCTTGATAAAATTCATGTACATTCTTCTCAACAAACAAGGTATATATTCCTATTTTATCCATTATAATAACAAAACCATTTTATTATATTACAATAAAATTTTTTTTAGAAAATATTATAACATACACCAAGTTACATAGTTTAATGTAACTATGTAAATGCTATTATGCCTTTGAACAACTAAGAAATTAGCATGTGTTTTTCCTTATCTCCATTATATGGAGTTTCCCAAGATAATAATCTGTAGGATTTCATCATTTAAAATTTTTAAAATACCATCCTTTTAATTTTTTTTCCTATAATAAGTTTTTTATTAACTATCACATGGTATTTTCATCCACTCTCATGGATCCACACACCAAAACATTTGGATTCAATAATGTAAATCTCTATAACCACCAACTTCTCACCTCTTTTATTTTTTGATAAATTTTTTTTACTTCATAAAAGGAATTTGATGATAATAATGATCGTCATAAAATTGTAATGGACTAAAATTATAATTTATGGCTAAAAATCTATTTTTAATTTTATGATCAATGACTGGTGAATTTAACTGCTTCTTTAGGAACACATTCAATATAATTTATAACACTTCCCCTCACTATTGATGAGAAATATATATACATTTATCTAAATCATTCACAATAAAAACTAGTCAAAATATAATTTTAGAAAATATTGAGCTCTTTATGGATGCCTCTATTAGTCTCTCTATCATTGGTACCACTTGTCTATAGAAAAAACATTTTCAGAGTATTCATTCATTCTGAATGGATATATCCTCTCATGCGGCGTTTATTCATATGTGTCCATACTAAACTACTAGTTGTACCCTAGTTTCTATGAATATTTTGGTTTTAATTAATACCCAAATCATTATTAACTTTTTTAGAAAGTTGATATGGTATGAATAAAATTTTAAGTAATTATTTTTTGTTCAATCCCCATACCTTACTTTTCATTTTCATTTGATTGTTTCATCTTTTCTGCAAGACATCTATTCTCCACATCCATATTTTTGTTTTTGTAAATGATAATTTTTCACTATTTTTAACCATGTGTTATGTGTTTTTCTTCATCCTTAACATTTGATCATAGATCATTGAATTCCTCATCGTTTACTTCAATATGTTTGATTATATATATTCATATGTTAGTAAAACTATAAAATTTGATTTTCTGATTTTGAAATTTGAGATTCTACTCAACATACTTTTCTATTCTATATAAAATTGATTATTTTATCTTTTAATGTTATTCATTCATATCAGATATATATTCTTTCTATTGTTGCACATAATGTTTTTAATCAAGAATAATTTTTTTTGGATTTATTCATTTTGGCCCTATAAGCATAAATCTCATTAAGAGTGGATTCAAATTCAGTATGAATTTATTTTATTCTCCCACTATTTCTCCTCCCCGGGTGATCCCCTCCCACTCAACTATTTATAAATCGATCCCCACAATTTCCATGTCCCCATTTTCCATGTATCCCCCTCCCATTTCTAAACATTTTCTACATGGGCCCATTTACTGACACAATTCCACACATGTACGCCCATTTCCATTACACTCACCCTTGTGAAAATCTTACATGATCTTAGTTTGGTACCCAAACCTCTAAAAAAAAATCTTCTACCACTATACACTTGTGACATTTTTATTTTAATATATTTAAAACTTTATTGATGTTATGTAGATACACATATATTTATGTTATAAATATATTAATGTAAATTATTTATATAGTTCAATACATATTTTTTATTATATTCATGTTTATTTTTAATGTATATATATATATATATTTAAATATATTTATTGAATGTCTTTAAATATATATTTATATATCAAATTTCAATACACATATTTACTATTATGTAAATTAATTTATGTTGATTTATATAAAATCAATAATTTTATATCTAGTAAATATATAATTAATATTATACGAATTACAATTATATGAAATACAGTTTTTTCAAATATTTATATTATATATTTTTAATATAACATGAAATATAATTTTTTAAAAATGTTTATAGGAAAAAAAATTATTAATATATTAATATAATAATATATTAAATAAAATATTATATTATATATAATAAATACATATATTATATATAAATAATATTATATAACGTACAATTTATTAAAATAAATAATTAATATCATATGACAAAAATCAAAATAAAATTTATACAATGATTTCTAAAACATGTATCTATTAATATGAACATAAATATAATCATATTTCAATTAATATATTTTTATTATATTATTTAATTTATATTTATATTTATTTGTACAAAATATATTTTATGTAATATTAATTTTATATATTATAAAATCAGGAATATTATTTAAAAGTATATTTATTATTATTCCAATATAAATTATCTAAAAAACATGTTTTGTTTTTTGTATTTTATATTTTTCAAATATATTAAAATTATTGATATATTCATGTAATATTATTTTGTTTTAATGTTTTATATAATTATTATTATTCAATATACTCTACATAAAAATTAATATTCCTTAATGTATATGATATTATACAATTATTTTCATATATACATATAAATAAAATTAAATAAAAGCGTACAATTATTTTATATTATATGTTCATATAATATTTTTAAATACATTTATATATTGTTTTATAATATATATATATATATATTATTGAAGAGTTTTCTTTCTTTAAAAAGTTTTCGTTCACATCCCACTTTAATCTATTAAATTAATGGGTTTTGGAACCACATATTATTTAGGAAATGATATGGGGTTTTGATCCACCTATGTTTTAGTGAGGTTGTTTTTATCCCCCTCTCATATAAAAATTTAGGGGTTTTCCATCCGCCAATATAGTATAGTTAGATATTACAAAAATTAATGAATTTCTTTAGATTGTCTTTAAATCCCCATCTTTTATATGAAATTAGATACCTTCCATTACTCCCTCTAAATTTTATGATTATTAGGTGTTGTAAATAAACCACATCTAGTTTATATAGAAAACAAATTAGAGGGGATTCACAGTCCCCTCTTAATTTTATTACTAAAGGGGGTTTTTCATAACCCCCTCAAATTATATAGAAAATGATTTTAGACTGGGTATTTCATAACCCCATCTAAATAACACCCTCTAATTTGATATTTTTGTAGTGTTTAACCAGATCCATATTTCCTATATTATGGAACGTACATCCATTATCAATGATCCATATTCTATTATGATCTCACAGATTAATGAAAGTCTATGAAACCACATCATTCTCATCCATTCATTTTGTATTAATGCATTTTACATCAAACTTGTTAACATTCGATAATCTTGATCATTCTCAGAGTATGATTTTTCAACCTTATCCTCCAATGATTCAAATTTATTTTTTATCCATAGATCATATAATTATCCCTACTAGATGCAATAAGTTTTATTATATTATATATCATTCCTCTACATTATGGAGGAAAAAGAATCTATCCATAAGTCTGAATCCTCCCCACAAAAAACATTTACCATTAAATATATTAATAGAATAATGAACTATATTTGGATACATATTTTTTATTGTACTCGTATATACAACTTTTTTATAGAACACTCATATTGATAATTTTTACTCTTTTATAAGTATTAACACCTAATTCTAGATGTATTCCTTCAAATCATTAATGAACTAGTGGTTATCCCTTAGGATATTTCAATATTCTAATTCTGAATCCTACCAAAACCAATCTCAACCTCAGAGTGAAATGTTTTTCTTTAACATGCATATTTACTACATTCTATTATTGATCAATTTTGATACCACATATATTTTTATGATATTTCATTTCATTCTATAGATATTCCTTTTAATATTTTGTCAAGACCTTTTATTCACATTTAAATACTTGTTTCACATATGGGGACTTATTTCATAATTTAATATCATGATCCATGAATATCACTAGACATACATCCTTTACTCATAGGGAGAAAAGTTAATATTCATGTTATTAAATATGTTTTAGTCGTTATTTTATAGTATTTTTAGGCTACTGATATGATTGGTATGTTCTTCATCCTTGATCTTGATCCTAATGAATTACTCTAATCTTCCTCTCATTTGTAGTTTATTACATTCAATTTCTAGCTTTATATTAGTTTTTCCTTTTTCTGATGGATGAATATAAATTTTTCATCCTTAAACACAAGATTGGAATTATATTTATTATCTCTCCAAACAACTATGACATCAAGAGATTATTATAATTTAACATAGAGTTCAACATTTTATTTCACTTTATCTCCATCATTGTCCTTTTCGTCCCATGTTTGGAAATTTTCCATTTCTACCAGTATAGATATTTATAAACGATTCGTGTAATCCAACATCACATCAGCCACATGTTATTATTAACATTAACCTTTCTATGACTAAATATTTTTTATATCTACATAATTTTTTCATTGATTTTTCATTTCTTCTGCAATTACTAAACGATAAATTCTATAAAGTTTCATAATCATGCACATTAGAGTCTTGGAAATTTATTGAAATGTTTTCACCAAGATTTACAACCATTCAACAATAAAATCTTGTGAGGGAGTTTTTCTCATTATATCCCCTATGATGATTGGACGAAAGGAATGAAATAAGTTTATCAATAACACATTATTACTATAAATCTTTAATAGTGATATTTTTTATTGGATTAAACGGATCCGCTTTGTAAAAACATTTTCCCACATAAGCATTATCATCATTTTTTATCTCATATATGATATGATTAATATGAAAAAAACTGAAATGTAAAATATATATTATATTTACCTTCTAAAATAAAATATTTTAGATTGAAAAGAGGATGAAGAAATATTTTGAAGAACTTGAAAATCTCCAAATCCTATTAAATTTATCTGATACCTCACATCTATTTTCGATAACATTCACCCAGTCAATCAATTAATCAATATGCTAATTTATGTTAATCCTCAGAACCCCATATTTTATTTAATGAACCCAAATGTTTGCTTCTTAAAGTTCTGAATCACATTCATAGATATGTAACATGTCATCCCATAGTTATGTTATTATTTTAATGAAATAAATTCATGTAAATTTTATTGGATAAGGCTCCCACTAGGGAACTGATTCTTCTAGAATCAGCATCCAGCTCCATTATCTCTAATTCTAATAATGATCATATTCCTGCACTAAAACAAATACCATACATAAGATTAGTAAATATGTCCTTAATCAATGATCAAAATTATTGACATATCTTTTTGTTGCATATATTAATGTTATTTCCATCATTGTATAGAATTCCATTGTGATCAATAACTTCTATCACATTTTTTAATAATTTCACACCATTCATAATAATTTATTGTGATACAAATTTATTTTCAACTTGTTAAGGTAACCTATGAGGGGTGTTGAGTATTGGTAATATAGAATAAAAAAATGTCTCTCTAGATATTGTGTTGTTAATAAAAATAATTTTCTTATAACTCCTTATAATAATACATAATGAAGGAGAATTAATATATTAATAAGACTATATAATATTACATGGTTCATTGTCAGTTATATAATGTAAGGATCATTAATTTTAAGTATGTTTATGAACCAAATCATCTAATGATCAACACCAATAAAATATAATATGATGACTCACTATGACCCATAGTTCACACCAATTTATAATTAGAAAACTCAAGGATCTCTCACTTCAGAATTGAAATCATTTTTCTTCTTGTATAATAATCTATGAATTAGTTTTATATTGAGTCACACTCATCTGTGTATTTATAATCTTTCTTAATAGAAGGGATTTAAAACACCATCGAAAATTAATAATATTTATGGAGTGTGTGACCCTAACATAACATAATATCTTCAGACCACATCAGAATATTTCTCAAAAAGACTCCTGATGAGACTCCATTATGAGACTCCTCTACGAGACCTTCTATAGATCATTAATATCACATGATTAAACCATGATAAATTCATAAAATTTAATAGATCTCTTGATTCATCTACGAGACATTCAACATATCATGTGGATCATGTGTCATTAGTAGGTCTAGCCATGCCATGTGCATACATACCATTACAATATACCTTCTCAAGAAACATTCAAATGATATTACTTTTTATTAAACATATCACATGAATCCATTATAGTATCTTTTACTAATTATGCATAATACATTTCTTTTTGTGGAACACTATCACAAGACACTTTCGCATGAAAAATTATCCAATAATGAAAAATAATTTCTCTCTAAATAAAATCACATAAGAAACCATTTATTATTATAAATTATGGGCTTATGGGTATTTTTTAGGAAATATAATCCCAAATTAAATATATAAAAAATAGTTAACCATTCATTTCACATTATTGACAATTCCACTTTTGTACTCCCCCTGATTACATTGCTATATATTGTATTGTATTCTATAGTAACGCTTCGTGATCACTAGTATTTAAGGTGAGTTAATCATGTGATATCATTTGGTGATCCATTTAATGTAATGAGTTCTTCACACGACACTCCATAAGACCCAAATAAAATAATGTAGTCAGTGACATTATCTTCTAATTCGTCATGAGATCCCATCACATGATCCAAAACAATCTTATGATCATTTAATTTTTAATGACCATGTGATATCTCATTCTTTTAAATATTAATTATATTCATTATATCGACATGATATCATGGATATATCCACTAAAAATCATGTATTTCATGTGACTCATAAATACCCAGATATATCTACATCATTACCATCTATTCTTCATTCATAAGCTTTACTATATATCACTATGAGATTCTCTATAAACATTTTGATGACTTATTGTATATTTCAGGATATCTCAATGAGATACTATGAATAACATATAGTTATTGAACAAAATAATTTACGTGATATATAGTAACCTCATGCCCCACAAATGAACTATTAAAAAAATAATGTTACTAAGTGATTCCATTACATTATCAGTTCTGGAATTTGTGATCTGTCAGGTCAGTAATGAAGTCTGTGCTCCAAATGATCGGTAATGGAATTATCTCCACACATGATCAGTTCAAATAGTTACACTCTTTGTGAGATCATTTAATACATTATAGACTACATGATCTATTTATACATTCACACTTCACATGAATAGTTTTGACATTTTCACTCATCCCATTTCATTTGGGATTTTCTGGCCTACTCTTGATGCCTCCGTCGACACCCATAAAATTTCAAAAACATCAAACCTAATAAATTTACATAGTCAACAAATAAGAACCATCTAGAAGGATTTTGTAATATATAATTTGAGAGGATTTTCTACCATAGTGTCTTAATGAGTTTGACGAGTCGGAATTAGTGCAGACAAATCATACTAATTTATGTTTATGAGAATCCATACGTAGATTATAAGTCATTAAGGATACTATTATAAATAAAAACATCTCCTGGATGATTGCTAGAAATTTTGAGTATAAATATTAAATTATTTAGGGAATTTACTCATAATGGAAAAACTCAAATAGAGTGTACATAGGTTACATAATTATATGTGAATAGTTTTGAAATGTTTTGAGGATATTTTTTATATTATTAACTTAAATAAAGTAATTTTTGTTTAATTAATGTCATTATAGATTACTTATGAATATTTTGAATAGTTTTCGATCAAAATTGAATTTAATTTGGAAATAATAAAGTGATTCCATAAATTATTTATGGCCTGCATATGTTTTTCCTAAAAGAAAAAAAGTAAAAAAAAATTCAATATGATAAGTAACATTTTATGGATTATGCAGAATAACATATCAGAATTACATTGTGATACATAAAATTTCATAAATGGGGTGTAATATTTTATTAATCATAGGTGATATATGTCATTGAATAGAAAATATACTTATTGAATCTTAATTAAAGATGTGGGAAATAAAATCTCTTATAGTAATATATAATATATTTCAAAGAAATGAAAATATGGTTGTTGATTCTAATAGTGAAATGAATAAAAGATCATCATTAATATGACAAGGAAGGTACACTAGACCATAAAAATATATAGAGAGGTATACATTAAATTTTATCAAAAAAAACATTTTAATGGTCGACCATAAAATATTGTATAGAAAAAACATTCTCAAATTATTAGACATACTATGATACACAGGATATTATAGGAGGTTCATTGTAATGTCTGTGAAATTCAATGTCATTTTTTCACAAAATTATATGTAATTATTCTAAGACAAAACTCTTTGATAGCACATGACCCCATGGCCCGATGAACTTCTAAATGTTTTTTGAAATTTTTTTATGGTACGTTTAGTAAAGGTGCAAATGATTTTTTCAACCTTTTGAACTAGTGCTCGGGTCAAAAATATTAGGGCACCGTTGTACTCATATTGTTGGGATTTTCTTACAAATAACATCACATTGGATGAAAAGGCATGGTGAGAAATGTTTTTTTTTTGGACTTTCCAAGAAAAAATAATAAAATCATTTAAAGTAATAATTTTACTTCTTTTTTTACTATTGAGTGGGGGACGGCGACGCTGCAATGCAATGACGAGGCGTATTAATGATATTCATTAATGGCCTATATCAGACTCTGTAATGTTGAAATAAATGATGTGTAACAAAGATGTTGTTTCATAATTTAAATAGCGTATTGATGCGACATCACATCGTAACTGATACACAGTGACATGTTTCCTTTTAAATTTTTGAGGTGATGGTGGAATGAGGAAAACCCTGGTGATTATCTGATGAACCTCTAATGGTATTACTATCCAATGAATAATTAATCATCATCGGATCATCGCCGTCTTCGAAACACCTTGAAGAACCGATCCGAAAGTGACGAGCATCATTGATATCTTGAATCTGCGAGGATAAAATGTCACAAAACATCAAAAAAGTATGGCTTATTTGATTTCCATGATTCCTCCTTCTAATTTCAAAATAATAATTCTGATTTAGCGACGAAAAGTAAATTCAAGAGCCATCCATTCTTGTGGTAGGGTGAATTCTTCTGGGTCTTTAATCCAGGAGTATACTATCACTCATGTTGGTTGAATAAAAATCCCCGAACCTCACCATAATGATAAACTTCTAACACGAAGGGCACAGGGAAAACCGAACAGAGTCAGATCCCCATAGTTTTATGAGTTCTTCATGTATGATTTCTTGAAATAGAGGAAAAGATAGTTTTAGTTCATCACATTGAGGGTGATTGCCTAATTATTCTGTAGACGCAAGCAGTTCTAGAAACAGACCACCAAAGCGACCCTCGTGGCCCGTCAAAGGTACCACCGCAGGTGGAAATTGTAAGAGGGTGGCGGCTCACCATTCTGTGTGTCGGCGTGTAGAGTAGGCTTGGATCCCATTGACTCCACATGGAGGAGTGGGCCACCCAGGTCACTCATGCGAGATGGTGTGTTTGGTCTATCAACTACATGAAAGAGGCTAGGATGGCCATCCCTGTCGGTCATGTGGCGTTTTCATGGTTAAATGACCATGGTAAAGACACCACCCTGCATCGATTGTGGGGAGAGAAGGATGCCAAAAATTGATTTCTACCATGTACCAGCCCGGTGGACTGGGTCTTCATGTAGGTCATACCTACGGCTTTGTGGGCCGGACAAGCACTACTAGGTCGGACCCATGACCCTAGGCCAGACCCGTGCCACCAAGCAGAACCCTTTATCAGGCAGGACCCAACCTACCTAGCTGGACCCATGGTCCTAATGGCCCATCTTCGATGGACCCATGTCGGACCCACGTGAGAATACCAGATAAGAGTCAGGTCATGTCAGTCCGACCGGGTTAGACTGATCCCAAACCTGACATGCCCCGTTTCAATGAAACTATCATAACATACATACTAACCGTCCGATTGACACACCGTATTTGTAATGAGAACCCATGAAATATGGAATCCATATTTAGATACTAAAATTAATTTTTTAAGAATTCGGAGTATGTCAGGGATGGATCACCATGCCCTATTTTAATAAAAATATTATAACATACAAATTGGATGTCTGATCAACGTTTTGTCTATTTCATTGGAACTCTTACAACAATCCATATCATTGGGTTAATTCTATGTGATAATCTCAGGTGGTTGAAATATGATTGATGGCTTGAGTAGAAGAACCATTAAAACTCAAACATATAAGGTGAGGTAGTCCAGTGGTTGTTTGTCATATGAAGAGCGACCCTTCATTTATTGATAAGAGAGTGAACCTCTGTGGATCGGTAATAGAGTGACCATCCCTATATCAGAATAAGGGTGAACCTATTAGGATCGGCAGTAGAACTTCCATCCATGGATCTACATAAGTGCGAACCTCCAGGGATTGGAAGGAGAGCGACCCTCTAGGAATCAAAAGTAGAATGACCCATCATGGGCGAGCCGTAGAGAGACCCATCCTTGATTACTGAAAAAGTAACCCTTTGTAGATTAGTAGGAGAGAAACACTTCTCAGATTATAATCTGATCATCTCAAATGACTAAGATGATATATCTTAATACTAATCATCTTTATTCAACATCTTTATGTTGTATACCTGGTGTGAGCTGCATCTTTTACATTTTTCTATGTGTTTGATATATTTCATGGTGGTATTACCTCTATGGTATTTAGTTAGTGGTGTTTTCCATAATGGATTAGTAAGATTCCTTTGAGGGACTCAAGTTCCCTATTGATTATTATTATTCTAACCATATCACGGGCTTCTCCTGCACTTGTTGTGTCTTGTGTAGACGACGAAAAACTTTGACTGGGACATTGGGGAGTAGGGATTGGATGGTTCCCAGAGGTGGATCGGTAGACATGGTGTGATGTATTGAAATCCTATATAGGGTTGTACCTAACCTTTAGGTAGGATCCTTGGAAGATGAAATCAAGATATTTTACTTCTTTTTGGTAATTCCTTTCAGTTTGCCTTGTATTACGCCCCCTTTACATTTAATGTACACACATTACCCTCAGTAGTGACACTTTGTGGTGGTTGTGGTACGTTATTTCCTTTTTGGTTTGATTTGTGTGGTATTCCTTTTCTGTTTGTGTACATGTTTAAAAGAATCACCTTCCCTTTTTGGGATATACCTTTCTTCTGTGAGTCACTAACAGCTGTCCTTTGGAAGGAAGGTCCTGGGGTAGTCACGGTATTGGCCCCAAGGGATGGGTAATGACTATGTGGTATCAAAAGGAGGTTGGTTCTATAAGAAGAATTAATAGACTTTAATTTTTCAATGGGGCAATAGTGTTTAGTGTATTAAGTTTGGATTTAAGTTCACGGAGTCCAGTGTTGGTGCAGAGGCTGACGTATCAATACAACATGACACTAAGTTTTGTTTTCCGACATGGTACACAAAAACCATTGTTCATGTGTTTTAGAATTTTTGTCCCTTTATCTCTCTTACGTCAGCTCACTAGTAATAACATATTTACTATAGATAATTTTATTATTTAAAGTATTTCACCATGAAGACAACCTTCTAGGATTCTAGTTAGATATCACAAGGAGTTTCTAATGATCAATGAGTCACCAGTGCAGGGACTACATAAAAAGTTAGCACCTTTGTGTCTTGTACCAGCATCACCACTACCCAGAGAGTAGCATATGAAAAAATCACCACTAGTGGACAGTTCATTCCGACTAATCATGATACACGAGTTCTAGAGATATAGGCCTCTGAGGTGTTGAGGTGATCTAGATCTTACGGTTGCTATGGAACTACTGGAGGCTTTGGAATGAGTTTTTTTCTTGGTAGGGACACCGATCGATTAGTTGGTGGTCATGAATTCTAGCCCATTTCAAGGAATAATTGGGAGATGGTGGAGAAAGATGATCTAGGAAAATGAGGAGGCATTCATTTTGTTGTTGGAATTTGAGATCCTCTTCAGGGTGGAGTTCGTAACAATTTCACTACACTCTATACATATTTATGAGCTACTACACCCACACTAGGGTATTATAAATGTGGTGAAATACTCTATGAGGTTTACTGACCTCTCCTGCAACTCCACAAAAATTGTAGGGGACACTTTCTTCAATTCTAGGACCTTTGATCATGGAATCCTATGGGAGATCACAATGTCGCTGATTTCACTCAACAAACTTACACAGGCTGGGGTTCTATTGTGAGTGCTCCTAGTGGATATCTTTTTATTTGAGTAGGAACCATCATTGAGAGCCACCAAAAGATGAAATATGGCCGATTCATCTTCAGTAGGTAGTAGGTAGACAATGCCGATGAAAAAATGGGATACACCTTATAGAGGAAGACCACATGCCACATGGTCAAAGGTGTGGATCTCGTGAGTTAGAGGAGTTCATTTATGGTCAATATTTTGTTACTATTGCAGTGGATATGAGGGCATAGATCAAGAATATCTAACTCCTCGAATGGATGACTGACTGGAAGTCGGTGAGTCACCGAGACAGTGAAAAAGGTTCGAACTGTGAAGTTCGTAGGACGCAGACATATTAGGGGAGGTGGCCGAGTGGCAATAGTTGGATGACGGTTTGAGGTACTATAACCACCACCACATCAAGGTCCACCACACGCTCTAGTAGATGGTGGTAAGGGGTAGGGCCAACTTTAGAAGATGAAGGCCCACGACCATGATGCTCCATAGATTATTAGAGGTACGATCTTTGTGTACTCTTCCATGTCTGTAGTTCTTATAGACTTAGGATACATTGACTCTTTACTTTTCATAGACTTTATTTCAGGGTCAAATATTTTTTTGGTGTTGTTGGCTCGATCCTTATGATTAGAGACTCCTATGGGAGGGGATTCGATGGTTACACACTGCTTCCGATTGTGTTATCATACTCTATGATATGAATATTTCGTCTGGGATCTCCTATTATCTGCATCGAGGTATTTTGATTTCATGTTGGGTATAGACTAGTTATCCAATTTTCATGCTTAGATAATCTTTTTTAGGAAAAAATTGAGATGTGTGAGAGGGGATGGGAATAGGTTTTCCTTCACTAGTAATAAGGGAACATTCACTGCACAATATGGATTTTCTCATTGGAGGGTGCAGTGGATCACTCACTTATTGGCCTACCTCACCATCAGTGTAGTGGATGAGAGGATTCCATGATTTCCTGTAGTGGTTTACTAATAAAAAGATTTTCTTCTTGTGTATGTTCCTAAAACAGCCTTCAGGACCTGATATAGCCACTGCGAGTTCCTGGTGATGCCTTTCGGAAAGACGAATGCCCCAGGAGTGTTCATGGGAATAATGAGCAGGTTCATCCAACCATACCATGACCTATTTTTCTATGGGGTTCATTTATGAAAGATTGTTCTACTCAGTGTTAGAGGAGGATCATGCTACACACCTACAGATAGTCATAGATACACTCTGAGATAACCAGATTTATGGGAAACTCTCAATGTGCCAGTTTTGGATTCGGTATGTTTCCTTTCTGGGACACATCATCTCGAAGTCTGGAGATGTTAAGGATCTGACATAGAGAGAGGTAGTTCTTTATTAGGATCCACTTAATAGTGTGAGAGAGTTTCAAAATATCCTAGGGTTGGATGGGTACCACCAGAGGTTCGTACCCGAATTTTTAAATATAGCATAAACATTTTCATATTTTAAAATGAATGGAAAACCCTTAATTTGGACTAAGAGGCTCCATTCTACTTTCAAGGAGCTGAGGTGGAGAATAACAGGTGCCCCAATATTTAGACTATCAAAAGATGGAATTGGGTATGTAGTTTACTATGATACATTAGGGACCAGACATGGTTGTATCCTGAAGCAGGAGCTAACATCGATTGAAATTGGCTCATGAAAATTGATACAGTATGAGCAGAAATATGTGACCCATGACCTATAGTTAGCATTAGTGGTCATTTCCTTGAATATGTGGTGTTACTACTTGATGGGTGAATATTTTTCAATTGAATACAACCACAAGAGTATCATTTATATATTCTCAAATAAGGACCTAAACCGGAGACAAAAATGATTTCTAGAGATCCTCAAAAACTATAAATTTTAGATAGTCTATACACCGTGTAAGGGGAATGTGTTGGAAGACGTGCTCAACTGGAGGACCAATTTGCAGCTGTTGAGTGAGGAGACAGAGCATTTGGCCACAATTCATGTATCCATCATGGATAGTGAATGGTAATATTACCTACAATATATGACTTTAACTCAATTCACATATAGTGAGTTATAGAGGCACAACTTGTGGGTGTTGACTACGAGACCCGACATGCTCAAATATCCTCAATGAATGCTCTAGATTGATTTTCAATAGGATTTTAGCACATCGTTCTATTCATAGGATGTACAGTGGTACCAATGATGTTGCAGGAGGAGGTGTTGGGGGTTTTCCATACATCCCCTTATGTGGTACATCCTGTAGTGGAGATGATGTATCCAGACCACTGATGTCAATACTGGTGGCTAGGGATATTGAATTTGGTGGCCGAGATGATTTTAAGATGCAACACTTGTTATCATGAGAAGTCTGAGCATCAGGTTCCATAAATCATAGCCCAGCCACTCGAGGTAACAGAGTAGAAATGATACATTATATTGATAGAATTTTTGATGGGGATACCACTTTTATATAGGTCCCACGACCCTATCTGGGTGATCATTGATCAACTCACCATGTTGGATCACTTCTTACCCATCTGGGATTAGGGGACGGTAGAGAGCTTTGGATTCCATTAATTCAAGGAGATAATTCAACATGTCACGACCCGCCCTCGGGGTCCGTGCCGTGACTACCCCAAGCCCACCTTCCATAGGCCAGGGGCTGGCGACTAGCACCAAGGCGTAAATCCCAGTAAAAAGGGAAGGCATTGCCTTTGTAAAGTAAACAAACACCACAGAGTAAGCAAGCGGAAAGTAAACACTAAGCAAAATCAGAGTACAACTGAAAGTGCAGAAAATTAAATGGGCCAGTATACAAACCCAAACTGAAAGTAAAGTACAACTCGAAAGGGAAAACAGCAACTGAAAAGTAAAAGCCACTACACCGAGTTGTCCACGGGAAATCCCACCTGAAGGGCGGGTACAGATAGCTCCACTGCTCCACGGGTCCCGCCGTCCGCTCCGAACACGTCCCGCCCAGTGGTCCACCTCCAGGTACCGTCCTGCTCTGCAAGCCTCAGCCAAGATCAATGCTGTTCGTCGTCTGCAACCAACACAACGTAGTGTGGGCATAGCCCGTGCAGGGGTGAGTATAAGCTACTCAGTAGGGACCCCGAGACCCCTGAAGGTCTCTCAAAATCCACAAAGGATAAACCACAAAAAAAGGTACAATCACGTAGTAACAACCGACACTGCTTAGGTATATGCCCATACATATGCCTAAGTCATCAATTTCAAATACGCTCCAACCTCTAAGCCCAAGTACAACTCAGTCCACACAGGAATGTAAACGTATTCCACACAGGAAAGCAAAACGTAATCCACATAGGATAGCACAACACATTCCACACAGGAAAGCAACAGGATTCAACTCACACAGGTATACTTCTTCAAAGGACGATAATATGATCACTGATCCATCTAAGTCATTGGACCCACGAAGGATCGATAGGTAACTAACCCCCGCAAAAGACCCACACAGGATCGGGCCCACACAGGACCTGTAGGCGCTGGTTCACACAGGACCGTTGAGCGCAAAGACCCACACAGGATCGGACCCACACAGGATCGGGCCCACACAGGACCTGTAGCACTGATCCACATAGGATCGCTGAGTGCTGTAGTCGTCGTCGTCGAATCTACACAGGATCTCTGTACTGTCGTCGTCGCAGTCACAGTAGCGGTAGCAGTAGCAGTCACAGTAACAGTCGCAGCCAGCACTAGGGTTCCCGCACACAGCAAGCTCGTTCGGAGGGTCCGCTCTACGAGCCGAGAGGCTGATACATCAACTGTCACAAATTCCAGAGTTTATGTATCCAAAAGTTCCGTATCGACAACAGGAACTCAACGCAACAGACGGCGCGTCGATCGGACGCCCGGTCTGAGAGTTATTGGCATTTTCGTCCCCGGGGCCCAGTTGGTTTTTAAGGAAAAACCAACCCGACCGTACTCCAACTGCGTCCAAACCTTGGGCGGAGTGTGCCAAAAGATCCGCCTCACTAATAGGAACTCAACAAAGCTGACAGCACGTCAATCGGACGTCCGTAGCTCAAGATATGGGCGTTTCCGCACCGAAGGCCCGGTTGGTTTCGTGAACGAACCATCCCGGCCAAACTCAAAGTATTCTGAAACTTTGAGTGCGATATACAGAAACGACCGTCTCGATCCAAGGATCGTGTTGTCGCAGACGGTTTGTCAATCGGAGGTCCGTGGCTCAAGTTATGGCCAAAAGACCGAAACTGCCTCGAAAACGGGGGGTCCGGGTCCGGGCCGACCCGGCCCGACCCCCCCCCCCCCCCCCGGGGTCGGCCCGAACCGGGTCGCCCCGACCCGGGTCCGACCCGGCCCTGCCGGCGGCGGACCAGCGCAGAGGCGCGGACCGGCAAGGCGGCGCGGACCGGCGCGGCGACGCGGACCGGCGCGGCGACGCGGTCCGGCGCGGCGGCGCGGACCGGCGCGACGACGCGGACCGGCGCGGCGACGCGGTCCGGCGCAGCGGCTGCCCGGCCTGGCGCCGCACGGAGGCAGCGTGCGGGGGGGGGGGGGGGGGGGGGGGGGGGCAAAGCCCCCCGCTTCCAGCATGGCGGCGCGGCATAAATGCCGCGCCCTTTGGAGATCCGGCCCCCCTCGTGGGGGCCTGCTTGAAGAAACCGGGGGGGCCGCCTGCCCCCCCTCTTGGAAACCCCCCCCCCCCCTCGTGGGGGGCCTGCATTGAAGAGAAACGGGGGGGCCTCTTTCCCCCCTCAAGGAAACCGCCCCCCAATTAAATGGGGGGGCTTTTGACCGCTGGTCGGGGGAATTAATTTCCCCCGGATCTTGACCATCCGGCCGGCCATCTGGCCGGCCGGTTTTTCTTCAACGGGACCGGTAAACCGGTCCCCTTTTTCCGGCTTCCGACGCCGGCAGCCCGGCCGCCGGTCTTCTCGTCCCGCCGCGGCCCGGAACCGGCCGCAGTGTTCGTCGTCCGGCGCGGTGCGACGGCACCGCGCCCCTCTACCGACCCTTCGATTCCCTTCGACGCGGCGCGATGGCGTCGCGTTTTTGATGATCCTTCCACGGCGCGGCGCGACGAGCCGCACAATTTAATTGTGCGAATATCCGCGTGGTGCGACGGCACCACGCCATCTTGTTTCAACCGCATGATAAAATTATCAAGAACAAAGGAGGGGGTTCGGCCGTGTTCATGCGGTCCGGCCCCCTCACGTTAAATGATAACACATATTTAAATATTCAATATCCTCACGTTAGTCATGCCAGAACCACGAACAAGGATAAATAAATAAACAATTAACAACAACCCCTACCTTGAAAAATGACGTCACACGTCGGTTATCGCGGAGAAAGGCGTCGCGGCGTCGGACGTAGATTTCGTGGACGTCGGGGTGCGTCCGAGGAGGAAACGACGACTCTTCACTTGTCGCTATGACGAAGAAGGGAGGTACGTTGTCGTTGGCGATGATCACCACGGTCGGCGACTTCTACCTTGTCGAGGAGGAAGATGAAGACGGAAGAATCCGGGATGCCGAGTCTTGAAGGTCGTGGGATCGATGTTCTTTGTCGGAGAAGAACCGTTCTTCACGTTCTTCGTCGAAGACGAAGAAGATCTTCAAGTCTCTCAAAGATTCTCCCAAACCTCTCAAGTAACAAAGAAACTAACCAAAAATAAATTAAGCTCACACATAATTTATTAACACAACCAAACCTTTGAAATTCAAGAGTTTGAATTTCAAAACTCAAATTAAACTCACTTATTAATTATACATGAGTTGTATAATTAATTAAGTGTTAAGTTGTCAAGATTTTAAGAGGGAGAGAGGGGAGTTAGGGAATTTGAAAAGGTGGGGCTCGGGTGGGCCCCTCCTCACCTTAATCCTCTCTTAGGTGGTTAAACCACCCAACTTCCAACAAAAGATTATAACCACTTAAAGATATAAAATAAATATTGTATCACAAATTTATTTTACTCTTCATTTCATCCAGAAAATTAAACATCTCCACCTAGGCAAACGCAACTTCGGAAAAGGTCTTCTTAAGCGAATATCAGCGCTGTGAGTTCATCGGTGCCCTCAGATTTCTATTCCGAGCACCAGATCAAAAGTTAGGAATTCCCGCTCGTCCGTTCACTTAACGTACCCGAGCCAAACTTTGGAAATTGATTCCGGGCACTCCGGGCCTCGGAATCAGATGCCGTCTGAAACCGCACTCTTGTAAAATTCCAATGAAAATTAAGACAAAATTTCCCTTGAATTTTATGGGTCTTTACATTACTCCCACCTCAGGGCTTTACATCCCCGTAAAGATACATCAAAAACTAGGGAATCAAATGAGGGTACTGAGCACGCATCTGAGCCTCCCGCTCCCATGTGCTCTCCTGGAGATTCCCGTGCTGCCATCTGATGTGCACAAGAGGAATCGATCGCCCACGCAGGACCCGTTCCTATCGATCCTCTATCTCCACCGGGACCTCCGTAAAAGTCGCCCCATCGCCAACGTCAAGCTCCCCATGGTCAATGATGTGCGCCGGGTCGTGCACGTATCTCCTCAGCTGGGATATGTGGAAGACGTTGTGCACCCGGTGCAACTGAGGTGGCAGAGCCAGGCGATAAGCCACCTCGCCAACCCTGCTGAGGACCTGGAAGGGTCCGATGAAGCGCGGAGATAACTGTCCGCCTCGGCCAAATCTCGGAATACCACGTCGAGGTGAGACCCACAAGAAGACGTGGTCTCCATCCTCGAACTCCAGTGGCCTCCGCCTCCTGTCAGCATATGACTTCTTCCGACTCTGAGCTGTCCTCATCTTCTCCTGGATGACCTGGACCTTCTCTGTCGTGGCCTGGACCATCTCCGGTCCCACAAGTGATGACTCCCCAGGGCCTGCCCAGCACAAAGGAGATCTACAAGGTCGGCCGTACAACGCCTCGTACGGTGCCATTACGATGGTGGAGTGGTAGCTGTTGTTGTATGCAAACTCCACCAAGGGTAGGTGGTCTTCCCAGCTACGACCCAAGTCGAGGACACATGAGCGGAGCATGTCCTCAAGATTCTGAATGGTCCTCTCCGTCTGACCATCCGTCTGAGGGTGAGAGGCTGTGCTCAGACATAGCTGCGTCCCGAACGCCTCCTGTAACCCCTTCCAAAGCCGGGAAGTAAAGCGAGCATCTCGATCGGAGACGATAGATGATGGCACGCCGTGGAGCCGCAAAATCTCATGAACGTAGAGACGTCCCAATCTCTCCACTGAGCCCTGCTCTCTAATGGGTAAGAAGTGTGCCGACTTGGTGAGTCAGTCAACAATCACCCAGATGGAGCCGTGACCTCTCTAACCTGCTGTAGTAGAGGAGGGGTGACTGTGAGAGACTGGAGGAAGGCTGCTCCATCTCTATCCACGAAGGATATCTGCAAAGAGACTAGCTGCAAAGATTTCTCCTTTGCCGAAAAGTGAAATCTGGTCTCATCCCCTGGATGAACCACGTTCCTTGCCTAAAACAGTCAATCCCGTCATGATTAGTTAATTCATGGCATGGATGACGTCGTAAGGCCTCGACTCTGCTACCAAGAGATCCAACCGTTACTCTCGCCTCCAAGGGTTGAGTCACATTGTCGGCATCAGTGTGTGGTCACTGGGTTTCCTCCAGTAAGAATCTCGCAAGTGAGGGTCAAGTCAACAGTTTTTTTTAACCGGCACCTCTTAGTAAAAACAAACAAAAGACAAGAAAACAAAAGTCACCAAGGCAAGTGTCTTTTATTACTTCAGCTTAAAGAACAAGGTCACAAAGCAACACAAACTACGAAGCTAGAGGCATTATGGAAAAGGCCTCTATGCCTGGAGCTAGTCCTGCACTAGTCCACACGCTTTCGGAGCTCCATGATCGTAAGCTTCAGCTGCCTGAAGCTGTGCTCTCCCCTGAGGTCAGGGTGGACCTCCTGGTGGTGGTGGTGGTAGAGCCTCAAAGCGTCGCCCACCACCTGCTGCTCGACCAGCTCCTCTGCCTCGTCCGCCTCCTCCCTGCGGACCGCCATGGTCGAACCTCTGCCTTTACCTAGGTGGTTCCTCAACAGTCTGCTGCTCCTCTGCATGGCGGGTCGGGCAGTCACGAGCCATGTGTCCCTGCCCGCCGCACGTGTAGCACTGACTGCCTCTCGAAAAACTGGCTCCACGCTGTGTGCCCCGCACTGCTGAGCCAGTGTCCTGAGGTCGTCTGCCCGAAGGTCTGGTCTATCTGGACCCCTGAGTCATCCGTCGATTGCCTGCTGCAGATGACTCTGCCACGTGCCGCCCTGCGGTGGGTCGCTGCGCTGGTGTAGACTCAGCAAGGAAGCTCTCGATCAGAAGGGCCCACTCCAGTACTCCTGTCTGAGTCGGTATGCTGAGGGAGATCAGCGATGCCCTGATCTCGTGTCTCAAACCCTGCTCGAAGGTGCGGGCCCGGAAGAATGGGTCACGTACCATGTCGGTCGAGTAGCGCGAGAGATCAGTAAATCTCACAGAGTACTGAGCGACCGTCATGCTGCCCTGCCGCAGCTGAAGAAGCTTCTGGATACGCACCGCACGAATGGTGGCTGGGACGAACTCCGAGCGAAAGAGGCTCTCAAAGTCCGTCCATAGTAGAGATGCCTCATCATGCACCTGGAGCATCAAGCTCCACCATCGTCCTGCTTCTGCGTGTAGTA
Source organism: Viscum album (assembly GCA_963277665.1). NCBI lineage: Eukaryota > Viridiplantae > Streptophyta > Magnoliopsida > Santalales > Viscaceae > Viscum > Viscum album. Next base: position 1,069,368,811 of record OY728157.1, on the reverse strand, counting down.
GGCTCGCAACGAGGATCACCATGAGGTCTGCTGGTGTCCTCAGTAGCCTAAACACACATACCACTGCCTCCAGCCAGTCCTCTGCTGCCTGGGGATCCGTCTCCCCGCGAAACCTGGGTGGTCGCTGGCGCTGAAACTCATGCAGTGCGCTGAGGCGACGTGCATCGTCAGCGGCTGGTGCTGGAAGCATCGGGGGCTTGGCGGGTAGAGCTACCGCCGGTTCCACTACTGACAAAGGGCCTTCCACCGAAGCCTCGTCGCTCGGTGGGCTGCCGTCACACTTGACTTTTGGAACCCTAGCTGACTGCCGTCGTGGGGCCATCCTGAATAGGAAACAGGTGCGCCACGGTCAAACAGTACACCTGGTGAGCTGATATAAGTAATCACAAAGAAAACTTTGAAACACACACGCAATCAATGTTTTCGTGCATTAAGTCGGAAATCAGAAGTCAGGGTCCTGGTGTACGGATACGTCGGCCGCCGCACCAACACTGGACTCCCTGGACTGATAACCACACTCAATACGCTAAACATTATTGCTTCACATAGAAAAGATCAGAGTTCACGGTAGAACCGAACTCCTCTGATACCAATTTTTCACGACCCGCCCTCGGGGTCCGTGTCGTGACTACCCCAAGCCCGCCTTCCATAGGCCAGGGGCTGGCGAATAGCACCAAGGCGTAAATCCTGGTAAAAAGTGAAGGCATTGCCTTTGTAAAGTAAACAAACACCACAGAGTAAGAAAGCGGAAAGTAAACACTATGAAAAAGCAGAGTACAAGTGAAAGTGCGGAAAAGTAAATGGGCCAGTATACAAACCCAAACTGAAAGTAAAGTACAACTCGAAAGGGAAAACAGCAACTGAAAAGTAAAAGCCGCTACACCGAGCTGTCCACAGGAAATCCCACCTAAAGGGTGGGTACAGATAGCTCCACTGCTCCACGGGTCCCGCCGTCCGCTCCGAACACGTCCCGCCCAGTGGTCCACCTCCAGGTACCGTCCTGCTCTACAAGCCTCAGCCAAGATCAGCGCTGTTCGTCGTCTGCAACCAACACAATGTAGTGCGGGCATAGCCCGTGCAGGGGTGAGTATAAGCTACTTAGTAGGGACCCCGAGACCCCTGAAAGTCTCTCAAAATCCACAAAGGATAAACCACAAAGAAAGGGACAATCACGAAGTAACAACCGACACTGCTTAGGTATATGCCCATACATATGCCTAAGTCATCAATTTCAAATACGCTCCACCCTCCGAGCCCAAGTACAACTCAGTCCACACAGGAAAGTAAACGTATTCCACACAGGAAGGAAAAACGTAATCCACACAGGATATCACAACACATTCCACACAGGAAAGCAACAGGATTCAGCTCACACAGGTATACTTCTTCAAAGGACGATAAGATGATCACTGATCCATCTAAGTCGCCGGACCCACGAGGGATCGATAGGTAACTAACCCCCGCAAAAGACCCACACAGGATCGGGCCCACATAGGACCTGTAGGCGCTGGTTCACACAGGACCGCTGAGCGCAAAGACCCACACAGGATCGGACCCACACAGGATCGGGCCCACACAGGACCTGTAGCACTGATCCACATAGGATCGCTGAGTGCTGTAGTCGTCGTCGTCGAATCCACACAAGATCTCTGTACTGTCTTCGTCGCAGTCACAGTAGCGGTAGCAGTAGCAGTCACAGAAACAGTCGCAGCCAGCACTAGGGTTCCCGCACACAGCAAGCTCGTTCGGAGGGTCCGCTCTACGAGCCGAGAGGCTGATACATCAACTGTCACAAAGTCCAGAGTTGATGTATCCAAAAGTTCTGTATCGACAACAGGAACTCAACGCAACAGACGGCGCGTCGATCGGACGCCCGGTCTGAGAGTTATTGGCATTTTCGTCCCCGGGGCCCGGTTGGTTTTTAAGGAAAAACCAACCCGACCGTACTCCACCTGCGTCCAAACCTCGGGCGGAGTATGCCAAAAGATGCGTCTCACTAAGAGGAACTCAACAAAGCTGATGGCACGTCAATCGGACGTCCGTAGCTCAAGATATGGGCGTTTCCGCTTCGAAGGCCCGGTTTGTTTCGTGAACGAACCAACCCGGCCGAACTCAAAGTATTCCGAAACTTTGAGTGTGATATACCGAAACGACCGTCCCGATCGAAGGATCGCGTTGCCGTAGACGGTTCATCAATCGGAGGTCCGTGGCTCATGTTATGGCCAAAAGACCGAAACTGTCTCGAAAACGGGGGGTCCGGGTCCGGGCCGACCCGGCCCGACCCGGGTCCGACCCGACCCGGCCGGCGGCGGACCGGCGCGGCGGCACGGACCGGCGCGGCGGCGCGGTCCGGCGGGGCGGCGCGGTCTGGCCGGCGGCGGCGCGGCCTGGCGCCGCACGGAGGCAGCGCGCGGGGGGGCAAAGCCCCCCGCTCCCAGCATGGCGGCGCGGCATAAATGCCGCGCCCTTTGGAGATCCGGCCCCCCTCGTGGGGGGCTGCATGAAGAAACCGGGGGGGCCGCCTGCCCCCACCCCCCCCCCCCACTCTTGGAAACCGCCCCCCCCCCCCCCTCGTGGGGGGCCTGCATTTAAGAGAAACGGGGGGGGCCTCCTGCCCCCCTCAAGGAAACCACCCCCCAATTAAATGGGGGGGGGGGCTTTCGACCGCTGGCTGGGGGAATTAATTTCCCCCGGATCTTGACCATCCAGCCGGCCATCTGGCTGGCCGGTTTTTCTTCAACAGGACCTGTAAACCGGTCCCCTTTTTCCGGCTTCCGACGCCGGCGGCCCGGCCGCCGGTCTTCTCGTCCCGCTGCGGCCCGGAATCGGCCGCGGTGTTCGTCGTCCGGCGCGGTGCGACGGCACCGCGCCCCTCTACCGCGCCTTCGATTCCCTTCGACGTGGCGCGAAGGCGTTGCGTTCTTGATGATCCTTCCACGGCGCGGCGCGACGGCGCCACGCAATTTAATCGTGCGAATATCCGTGTGGTGCGACGGCACCACGCCATCTTGTTTCAACCACATGATAAAATTATCAAGAACAAAGGAGGGGGTTCGGCCGTGTTCATGCGGTCCAGCCCCCTCACGTTAAATGATAACACATATTTAAACATTCAATATCCTCACGTTAGTCATGCCAGAACCACGAACAAGGATAAATAAATAAACAATTAACAACAACCCCTACCTTGAAAAATGACGTCGCACGTCGGTTATCGCGGAGAAAGGCGTCGTGGCGTCGGACGTAGATTCCGTGGACGTCAGAGTGCGTCCGAGGAGGAAACGACGTCTCTTCACTTGTCGCTATGATGAATAAGGGATGTACGTTGTCGTTGGCGGTGATCACCACAGTCGGCGACTTCTCCCTTGTCAAGGTGGAAGATGAAGACGGAAGAATCCGGGACGCCGAGTCTTGAAGGTCGTGGGATCGATGTTCTTTGTTGGAGAAGAACCGTTCTTCACGTTCTTCGTCGAAGACGAAGAAGATCTTCAAGTCTCTCAAAGATTCTCCCAAACCTCTCATGTAACATAAAAAACTAACCAAAAATAAATTAAGCTCACACTTAATTTATTAACACAACCAAACCTTTGAAATTCAAGAGTTTGAATTTCAAAACTCAAATTAAACTCACTTATTAATTATACATGAGTTGTATAATTAATTAAGTGTTAAGTTGTCAAGCTTTTAAGAGGGAGAGAGGGGAGTTAGGGAATTTGAAAAGTTGGGGCTCGGGTGGTCCCTTCCTCACCTTAATCCTCTCTTAGGTGGTTAAACCACCCAACTTCCAACAAAAGATTATAACCACTTAAAGATATAAAATAAATATTGTATCACAAATTTATTTTACTCTTCATTTCATCCAGAAAATTAAACATCTCCACCTAGGCAAACACAACTTCGGAAAAGGTCTTCTTAAGAGAATATCGGCGCTGCGAGTTCATCGGTGCCCTCAGATTTCTATTCCGAGCACCGGATCAAAAGTTAGGAATTCCCGCTCGTTCGTTCACTGAACGTACCCAAGCCAAACTTCGAAAATTGATTCCGGGCACTCCGGGCCTCGGAATCAGGTGCTGTCTGAAACCGCGCTCTTGTAAAATTCCAAAGAAAATTAATAAAAAATTTCCCTTGAAATTTACGGGTCTTTACACAACATTACCTGGATACTTTGATGATCATCTCTAATTGTGATTCCCATTTTAGATCTAGGATGTGGAGGGGAATACATGAGGCATTCGGGACACAACTGTGCTTGTGAAAAACATTTCATCCCCAGATGGATTGTCAGACGGAGTAGACCATACAAACCATAGAGGACATGATTCATTCTTGTGTCCTTGATTTTGGTCCTAGTTGGAGGACCACCTTCCATTGGTGGAGTTTTTATACAACAACAACTATCACTCCACCATTGGCATGGAACCATTTGAGTTCTTGTATGAGTAGTTTTGTAGATCACCCCTATGCTGAAAAGATGTAGGGGAGTCGAAACTCGTTGGTCTAGAGTTGGTAGGAGATACCACTGATAAGGTGTAGATCATCCAAGAGAGGATGTAGATTGCACTAATTAGGAAATGTCTTGTGATGACATGAGATATAGACCCTTAGAGTTTGAGGCGGGAGATCATGTTTTCCTTCGGCTGTCACCCCGATGAGTATTATAGGGACTTTTTGGGGGAGTCATGCTATCTATCAGGTTAATTTATAATTTTCCTCTCACAAGTATTGTTAGAGAGGTGGTGTACCACATACCTCTTCCCCAAAATATGAACCAGGTGCTTGATTTTTTCCAAGTTTCGCAGCTGAGGTGGTACGTGGATGATCCATTGCACATCATCGACCAAGGAAAGCCAGATATTAACGATGGGGTGAAGTTTGCAGAGTTACTAAAGGATAGAGTGGATCAACAGGAGTGAGTACCTCCTAGATGATCGATTAATCTACTACACATTCGTTGGTAGCATGGGAACCATTAGGAGAGCACATTTGAGTGGGAGGCTCAGATTCATTCTCCGTACTCTCAAATGATTGATTAGTTATTGTTTTGGGTTTTAAGTATGTAAATCCATAAGGGGGGGGGGATTTCATTTCTATGATTTTTTTTGTATCATCTTTAAAATATAGGGAATCTTTTTGATACCACACGCATTGACATCAGAAGATTATGAGGACCTGTGAGCCCGAATTTGAATTTTAATCTTTTTATATGGTATGTTCAGTAAACCTACAAGGGGGTTTTTATAAGGATTAAACTGGTGCTTGAATCAAATAGTTGAGGGTGCTGTTTAACTCAATCACCAAAATTTTTCTAAAATTAAATACCATAAGAAAAATGTATTGTCATTAATTTTTTTATCATTTCAAGAAAAATAATAAAATTATTTAAAAAAATTATTTTCATTCCATTCCAACTATTGAGTGGGGGACGATGATGTTGTTGTGTAGTGACAAAGTGACAACGAGGCTCATTATTTGGACTCATTAATGGCATGTATCATGATGTTTAATGAGGAAATAAATGATTTATAACATCAACACTATTTCATAAATGAAAATGTGTAATAATGTGACATCGAAATGTGACAAAAATGATGCCACATTTTTCATTTTAATTGCTTAAATAATTGCTGGAATGAGGAAAACCATGGGGATTATTTGAAGATCCTCAAATGGTTTTCTTCTCTAATTAAGAAAGAACCACCGACTTATCATTACCGAATTAAAGGGACGTTGAATAATGAATCTAGAAGTGACAAGCGATATCGACATCTTGAAACCATGAAGAAGAAATGTTGTGTCTTTGAACGTAAATGAAGCGAGGGTATTTTATTTTAAATTTTACCCATTCTTATTTCAAATGATGGAACCAGATTAACCCATGAATAGGTTAATTTGTGGACCCGGCATTCTTGCTGGTGGGTGACTTCTTTTGGGTTTTCTAAATCTGGGATTATACTATCACTCGTGTTGGTCGAATTAAAATCCCCAAACCTCCCTATGATTTTAATATTCAAACGTATTGAGCACAAGCCAACCTGAAAAAGGTCTGAGATTCTCCACATGTGTGTTCCTCGAGGATAATTTATTGAAACAGTTAAAAACTGAGTTTTAGGTTGTCTCAATGAAGGGGATGGCCTATCAATTTTTTATACACAAGCAGAATGGGAATTGGGTCACTAGAGTGACTTTGGTGTCCCACATCGGCGGCTGTGGGTGGTGGGTGGCGGTGTGGAATGGTGGTAGAAGGGCATGTATGTCATTCCATGATGGTGAGGTGGGATAGCTCTTGTCAGCATCATGTGGAGGATTGGCTCGCTCGGGTCGCACATGCAAGCTAGTGCAAACAGTCTGTCGACAACTTAGAGGAGGCTGGGCCGCCCAAACTAGCAAACTGTGTATCGCTGCCGCAGTCACTTGACTATGGTGAGGAGAAAACTACACATCAAATGAGGGGTGAGTGATAAGATTTATGTGGTTGTCTTCTACATCTTAGTAGCCTGTACCTTTCCCCCTGTGTCTGAAAATGTCAGCCAGCGGGCCAGAGCCGTAGTGCCCAGTCTGAACCGCTCTGCCAGCCCTGACCAATCCTAATGAAATGAACTCGTTGCCCCGATGGGCCAGCTGGGGTAGACCCATATCAGAACCATTCCAGAACCCCATACATGGTGGGTCCAGGTTGGTAGGTCTGGTTCAGACCAGAACTACACATGATTGGGATAGTTTCACTGATATGATCATAACATACAGAATGTGAATCCAATTAACGCAAAGTCTACGGAGCGAGGTCCCTTACAACTAGGTGTTATTTTTCAGACACTTCACATAAGTTTTGAAAGAATTTTAAGTATTCCTAGGTAAGATCTACTCAAATATAATCGTTCCCTTTTTAGTTAATGCATATAACATATATATTAGATGTCTGATCGATGTTCCATCTGTTGCGTTGGAACCCTTACAAAAAATAAGGTTATTGAGGTTATTTATATGTGAGAATTAGTGGAGGATGAAATATGATCGATGTATTTAGTGGATGATTCTTCAATAGTCATACGTATAAGGTGAGGAAATATATTTTCCAAATGTTATATGAAGAGGGACCCTCCATCGATCGGCAATGGTGAGACCCTCCACGAATCGGCATGAGAGAAACCTTATACGGATTGGCAGTAATAAGAACCTACATGGATTGGAAATAGAATTACAATCCATGTATCGGAATGAGAGATAACATATGTTGATCCGAATTAATGCAACCCATCATGGACCAGCGGTGAGCGACCCATCGTGGATCAGCTACATCACAACCCTCTTTTGATCGACACTAGAGAAACATTTTTTAGGTTAGCAGTAGAGCCTCTAAACATAACATGATAATCTAGCTTAAGACTATTATTATTTATACCACTTTATAAGTTTATTATCTAGTGTGAGATGCATTTTTTACACTGTGATTTGTATTTGAGATCTTTCATTGTGTTATTACCTCTGTGGTATTTTTTTGTGGTTTTTTCATTATGGATTACTGAGAGTCCTTCAGGTGCATCCGGGACCCTATATAGTAATTATATACTCACCTACACACATGATTTTCCTACACCTATTGTGTCTTATTTATAGGACATATATCTTTGACTGTGAAATTGTGGATCTAGGACTAGTTGATACTTGGAGGTGGATCAATAGAGGTGGTGTGCTGCACTGACATCTGATAGTGAGTTGTACCTACCCTTCAGGTTGGATCCTCAGAAGATAAACTCTAGATCAAGTACTTTTTTTATGTAGTTTCCATTCATTTGGGCTTGTTTTATGGACCATTTACTTCTAGTTTACACACATTACTCCCAATAGTTATAGATTGTGGTGTTTTTTCTAATTTATTTTCATTGTGTTTTTCTTTGTGGGGTATTACCATACTATGTGTGTATAGGTTCAAAGGAAATGCCTTACCTTTCTAGGTTACCCCTTTCCGTTGCAAGTTAGTAGCACCTGGCCTATGGAAGGTGGGAGAGGGGTAGTCATGGAATGGGCTCTGGGGGATAGGTTGTGACATGAATAAAAAATAAAAAATATAAGAATTAGTGTATTCATAACATATAAACGATATCTTATAGAATACGAATGATATTCAAAATCATGTGTAAGATATTGGAGAAAATAATTTATTTACATAATTTATATTAGTTAAGAAAAAATGGGTTTTCTAGAGATTAGAAAAAGAATAATTTAAATTGTTCTTTATGGATTAAATATTATATTTCTAGTGATTGAACAATCATTTATGATGAGTAAGATCTTTAATAAATGAGAAAAAAAATATCAATGCATGAATATTATGCAATTAAAAAAGTAATGATTTAAAAATAATTAATTTCTATCAATCTTAATGTAATTAGTTGAAAAAATAATTGAATAGTTTAAATAAAAAAATGAGTATTTGTGAAAAATTATTTGAGAAAATTTTATAGAATATGGATAATATTTATTGATCAAACAGATGCTTCCCATGTAATTATATCTAGAGATTATATGAAACTATTAAGAAGATTCATTTTTGAATATAAATTAATTTTCTTATTAAAAATATAAAAATTAAATTCATTTTAATAAGATAATATAATAAAGAATTAGAGGATAATGATATTAAGTGTAAAAATAAAAAGAGAAGAAACTGATGTTTTATTCTATGAAAATTCATATACATCGAGTAATGTGTGTAGTTGAGGATTTTAAAAGATATCATATCCAATGAATTAAGGAAGACGAAGAAGAAGAGAATTGAAACATTTCATATGAGGCACTGCTACAAAAAAATACTAAAATCTCTAATGTAAAAAATATTACAAAAAAAAAATAAGAGTAAGTATAATTAATTGTTGTATGAAAGGCCGATACAACTAAAAAACAAAATATAATTTCCATGGGTCAAGACTCATAAAGAAAATGAGGAATATTGAGTTTCAATATAGATACCTTATCACATGCTATTTTAGGAGATTTTCCATTGGATTTTAAATACATTGTTTGAGGAAAAACAACTTATTATTTGAGTTAGGGGAATCTTGTAGAAGACTCCAAAACTTTCTTAAGAGTGATTTGGGAGGTCCTATTGTAAACTATCAAGATATTTTATTATGAAATATTAATGGGATTATAAAAATAATTATGAGAGTTTTTGTCTCAAACTCAACATAAATACCATAATGTGTAGATACTGAAATTTAGAGTGAGCCTTGTAAAAAATTATATTTTACAATGATTGTTTATTTACTAAATTGTATTTAATTATATGTGTTATAAATTATAAATCAAATCCACTATTATAAATTAATGACGTTGATAATATATTAAGAGTTTAAATTAATAGAGAAAACAATTTGGTAAAATTAGTCAACCCTAATTTAGGCCCCTCATTGTGTGAATGTTCAATCGTGTTTTACATTTAGAAATATACATCCAAAAAATGTTTGTTCATTATTTTTTATTTTTCTACATTAGTGTTTATTCACAAAATATGAATATAAATTAACTTATATACCATCATAATTTAATGTCTTCTTCTTATAGTCTTGAACCAAGCTCTTCCAATAAGATTAAATCTTCAACCATTAGATTCATTAATAATTCCACATCGTTTGAAAATGAAATTTCACTCAATAAATTAGGCTCCTTATATAATCCTCTAGAATCATTGAATGATTCAATATATTCATAACCATAATGATTCATACTTTACTTTCTAAAGATGTTGAAATTTTTCATTTTAGTATCACTGTCATTAAACTCATTCATATTATGTTCATTTTCAAGGTCATTCCCTTCACCAAAAAATGAAATTTTTTTAACTGTACTATATATAACATAATAATTTATTTTAATAATTAATTTATTTAATTTGTAATATAAAACATCCAACAAGGATGAGTTATTCCATTATATTAGTTATTAGTTACAATGGGCCACTAGTGGGAGATACACAATAATACAGTGTGAATTAGGGTATAAAACCTATTTCAATTTTAAAAACATAATCCCTAAATTCCAATCACCCTAAATGGTTTCAACCTCATTTTGTTTTGATTCACTATTAAGATCCTATTTAACCAATGATCTGGTTTTTATTCCAATTATATTTTATTTAGTCGTATTTGGTTAATGATTACATAACACATACAATCGATTTATGTATTTTATAATGTATGTAATGCATGAAAAAAACCAAAAAATTAATTTTTCATTATTTATCCATTTTAATAAAATCCGTGTATCCTATAAAAAAGTATAGAATTATCCAAATACCATAAACACATATATTAATGGTATAATTATAAGATGTTACTCCATTCATATCGATTCAAACTCATAATTAACAATATGTGAACATCACCAGTTGTGAAATATCACATAATATGATAATATATTTTACATGTTACCATTAAATTATACATCCTTTGGATATATCATTAACAATTATTCATGTAACACATTCATAATTTGGAAATATCTTTGATGAATGTATCCAATAACTACCTCATGTATGTGTATATTGATCCTTCTTTTAGTTTGTATGTTTATTTTGGATGAATCTTCTAAATGGATGTGATTCATAAAAAGTGAAGGGTTGACAAATAGAATGTTTTTATTTTCCAAAATAAAGCCATCCCATTTTACACTACTTCCTGGGAATGTTCAGCCTCCTTAATTTTATTATGTGCACTAGAGATAATTAATGAATAATACTGACAATGGAAAATAAATGCATACTACTGTTGTATAAGAAGTGATTTCATATCATCTAAATCCTTAATTTGTGGGACATAATACCGAGGAATATAAAAATGGATTCCAATTTTTTTGATGCATTATATTCACTATTTTACATGGTGGAAAAAAATATTTATGGAGAGATGGGATTCAAAAATTATTTTAAGGATACATTAGATTCTTGAAGTGTAAAAATGGAAGGTCAACATCAAATTCTACATTTATTATTTGGCTAACCACGGTAAAAAATTATCAAACTCCATTATACATTGGATAAGAAAAAATTATGGAACCTAGCTCAATCAACATATAGATATGCCTTTATAGTTATGGATATAAAATGCCGAGTGATCCAATGATGGGTGTCACATGTATAGAAAAGTATTGAACATGAAATGTTATGAAATTTAAGTGAAAATACTTCCCTCAATAATAAATGGGGAATGGTCTTTGTAACACCCCATGATTTCATAGTACAATATTTTTTTCAAAGTAATTAAATTATTTGCACTACACGCAACACTAAGTTCAAGCCTACCACGACTTACCAAACAAGCTATTCAAAAGTGGTTATGAATAGTATTAACTAAATTTTGAATTTTTTATAATCCTTATAATTTTGGAAGCCATATTATGAGTATCTTAGGCATAATGTAGGAACAAATTCATTTTATTCAGAGAAAAGTGGTATTTTTCTAAAAAAAGCAATTTTACCACCTTTTAATGGAGAAACCTTTTTAAATCAAATATTTGAAACTTTTATGTATTAAATTTGACAAAATAAACTTATTATTTAGAATCAAGATGTATGAATTTAGTCTCAATAATGTTTTGGTTTTTTTCTAATAACATTCATATTTGGGTGAATAGTGAAAAATACTATATTTTAACTGAAAACAATTTTTTTAATATAAATAAATTGAAGTTTTGAATTATACATTTTAATTGTTTTGAATTATAATTAAATTATATTTTTACCATTTAATAAAATAAGGGTCATTGTAAATAATTTCACTTTGAAATTGTACATAAACAAGTGTCAATTTTTTTACTGTTATTATTTCTTAAAAATACTCTTTATGGTTTTGACAAATAGAATTAATTTTAAATTAATAAATGAAACGTATATGTTTTTAATTTTGTAAAATATATTTCATTTCTGAATTCTGATATCAAAATTATCTTAGGGTGAATTTTTGGTATGTTTTTGAAAACATTCAATTTTTTATGAATACTGAAAACACTACGTTATTGGTTAAAACAGATTTTTCATTTAAATAATTATTTATTTTATTTAAATTTAAATTTGGTAAAAATAGAAACATAATACCTATATATGTTTAATTTAATTCAGGGGAGTCATTTTGTAATAATAATAGATATATAAAATTTTATTGAACTTTTCACCAACTTTTACCCACCTCCTATGAGAATTTGAAAATTCACATAAAACATAATTTTACCCATTCGTGGAGTGGAATTTCAAAAATATGAGTGACATAGTTGATATCATTAAGAAAAATTAGGTTCAATATGATGAAAAGAATTCTTGGTGAATAGTAAAATTTTTACTTTTATTTACCACGGTTAAATGTAAATTGGGTAATTAAGGGAAAATGATATTATTATTAACCTAACACATGTCCTAATTCTATTGGAAAATTATCATTCAACCAAAAACAACCTTAGGAATAAAATATGATCAATTAGGTCCACTTGGATTAGATTAGAACATTTATTATTATTTTCTTTAAAGAAGTGTTAAAAGAGTTAAAATCAATGTTTAATAACTAAACCATTTTTAATATAGGGTTGACACACAATATAAATTCGACTATAAATATTCATTATAAATATAACAATATTTCCAACATCATGGTATTTTATTTATAATTTTTTGACATTATATAATTTTATTTATTTATGATACAATACTGATTATGTATTCTTTTTATTAGTGATAGAATCAAATAAATGATATTATAAATAATAAAATAAATATAATTTGAAAGTTTTGAGGAAAAACATGAATTTTGTAAGTGAATAAGACAATTTACTATTGATTAAATGAATTTATTTCAATGTAAAGATGATGTAATGTCTTTAACCAATAAAAAAATACCAAATAATGTCAAAATTGACATAAAAGTGTTTTTAAAAGAAATATTATATTATTAATTGATATTCTATTCCAAAAAATATATGGTTCAGAAAACGGCCTTAAATAATATTATATATGTCCTTAATAAACCACTTGAGGTACTATTGGATGTTTATATTACTTTTATTAACCATTAGTGTAAAAATATAAGAAGACACTATTAAAGTTAAATTATTTAACTTAGAGTTAAATCTAAAAGATAAGGTTAAAATGGTAACAAAAACTAGTCTAAAACCTATTTTATGAGAGTATTTAGACCCATCCACACATTAGCTTCTAAATAAATTAATTTAGAGCCATTATAAACTGAATATTATTTTATTATAAAATAATATTTCAATCGTTTATTAAGGTTCCCCTCACCCCTCTTAAAAAGGGAACACCCCCTTCTCTCAAATTCACTTCTCCCAAACCATTTGACTCGGCCATCCCCTGCCAAAATATCATCTAAACTATCCTACCTTCATCCTAGATTACTTACTTTGGTCATAAATCCAACCTACGGAGACCTTCTGATAAAATCAAAAAAAAGAACCAGAAGAAGAGGTAAATATTTCCTCACCTCTTTCATGTTCATTTCTTCTTCCACTTCTCCATTCCTTGTCGTTTCCATTCAAAAATAACAACTCCAGCACCTTATACATACTGTGATATGATTATAAACATGGTACAGCTATTATTTTTATTCCCTCCATGCTATTAATAATAATGTCACCATGCGTGTGTATGTACGTCCAACCGTCTGCACGTCGTGGTATAATTTGTTATTCAACACTATTTTATTTGAATGGATATAATGATGAGTAATATATATATAAATAATCAATATAGCATGGTAATTTCTCTATAAAATTAATATACCATCCATTTCAAGACCTCTTAATAACTAAGGAAATGATATTGTCGCTCGTGCTTATGTACAGATTAGCGTCTCCACGATGCGATGAGATTCATTTCCACATTCACTATTAAACGATGATTATAAAAATGTACTTTATTAAATAGTATTTAATATATGACATAATAAATTTACTGGATATATATATATATATATCTCAATCACTTACTTCTATTCAATACAATATGAAAATAGAAACGTCGTTTATGTGTACGTACGGCCTACCGTCTCCATAAATGGTGTTTACATTTAATAAATATATCTATTATAAATATTTATATTTTGAATATATATGATATATATATAGATAGATATCATGTTTTATATTCTTTAAGTAATAATTTCATTTTCTCTGTGATACTAAAAATAATAACAAGTTAAAACACATACGAATAACAATGCGATTATTAACCGATATGTTAATTTAATATGGAAATTATTATTAAATAATTAGTATAAAGTCATAAGTGATTCATATATGATATCATTAATATTAAAATAGAAATTATATAATTTAATAACATACTAGTGTTATTTTTACATAAGGTTAAACATACCCTCAACTAAAGGAAAGAACAAGTTAAGGGTTATTTCCCCAATCTCATTATTATCTGAGATTATTCATGTGTATGTATTTTCAGGGACATACTTATCATAGATACCAATATTTAATAAAAATGTATTCAAAATGAATCTTCTACAGTTTTATGGGAGGGTCTTTTTAACTAGATCATCCTTTTAAATGTTTTAGTGATTTATATTTCTAAACCCTTTTAATTAATATCAATGTTTTCAAAAATTATATTAATGATTTATTTATATAGACATTAATGTTTTGAAATGATAATTATTTTCAAAAGTATCAAATTTTTATGGTAGAATTTGATTCAAAAATATCATTTAAATTGCTTCCTTTTTAAATTGTGATTATTTTATACGGTTTCATGAAAAAGGGATTATTGTCTAAAAGAGTTTTACAATTCATTTTCATGTATGTCAACATCCTTTGATAGATCTTAAACATGTTTGAAGTTGATTTATTATGATACAAATCATCCATATTGTATTGAAATTTTTTTTATATATTTTATTTTGGATGTGTTGTTTTTATACATTGATTTTTTATGGTTAATGTATTGAAAATACATATGCTAATTATAATATGAATGTTTATATTATGTTTCAACCATTTCATATGAGCAATGTATTGGACATAGTATGTGGTGGGTGGAGCCCGTAATATCTCCTTAATGCACTGGTAGGTCTTAAGACACAACTAGATGTGGAATTGGCTGAGGCCTTTCCCAATATGATATATGGTTTTGGCCGAGGCCTCAATCATTTTTAGACGCCTTGGTCAAGGCCATGAAAAAATGTTTTTTTCGAATGTCCAACATTATACATTCCGTCATTGTGAAAATAATATTGTTGGTTTATGTAGTCATTCGACTAGTATAATACCCAAGATTATGTTTTGTTATGGAATTATTTACTCAGCTCATATTCATTCCATAAAAGTATTCATGATTATTATTAGTAAAGGCATGTGGTTTCAATTATTCACCATTATTAATATTTATGTTATCTTCTGATGTATTGCTTACCCTTACTGAGCATCTGAGATCACCCAATTATTATGTTCTATTTTCCCAGTATTCAAAGAATTGTATTATGATTGATATGATGGGGTAAAGAAAAAGGGAATAACGGCGTTCTCCAAGAACTATTAATGTTGTGTTTTATGTTTGAAATTTTAATGTAATCTTAATGTATGTAATCTATTTTCCAGAACTACAAAAATGATTTGTCCTTCGAGACGTGATTCCTTGTAATCATGCCAATGTATTAAAATAATGAAAAGACTCTGGGAAACTGGGGTTGGGGTGTTACATTTGGTATCAGAAGTAGTTTTGAAATATTCCTGGAAACTATAAATAGATAAACTCTGATTAGTGTGCATTACCCTAATACAGACGTTGAGGATTAGTATAGAAGAACTTCCTAGAATTTTGGTAACGTATAGATTTTTTTAGTTTCCCGTGAAAATAAATCCCTTTCATGGATATGAGCATGTATTGGTGGATTTAGCACAGACATACCTAGGGGTAAAACCCTGAAACACCTCTTTGAGCTAAACTAGAATGGGAAATGCTGCACGAAAATGGGGCTTGCTTCACTCTGGGATACGACACTCCCAAACGATATGCTTAGGATAATTCCCATGTTCTTTACAAATCAATATAAAGGATTTACAAGTATATAACTCATCATAGTAAAGATTTTTTATCATTATTTATTATATCCATAAACTGGCTAATTTACGTTAATTATTTTTCTTGTTTGGAACTATTCATTGTAATTCATAAACTCACCTAGTGTATGACATTGTATAGAAATGGCACCCGGTAGAGGAATGTGAACTCCAGCAATACGATTGATCCAAATAGTAAGAAGGATCATATCTTTCATAGTATTAATCCAAAATTTATATATCGGAGATAGTCTCCCTTGTTTTCTCATCATATAAAGAAATAGTATCATGTGGTAATAATATAAGTAAAGAATTCTTTTATTCTAATGGATTTGAAGGGAAGAAAGAGAAAAAAATTAATAGAAGAGAGAATGATGGATAAAGCGAAGATAGAAATGAAAAATTTTCCCACATGTGATAATTGTGGAATAAATCAGCATGGTAAATGTTTGAAGGGAATGGGAGTTTGTTATAATTGTGGAGAAAATGACACCAAGGATAGGATTTAGTGGGTAATAAAAAGGATTCAAATGTACAATGCTTCATCTTCAAGTAGTTGAGAAATTACGCGAATCAATGTTAAAATCATCAGAGTATGCATCAAATAATGCTATTGGATAATAGTCAAGATATGAAACTACCACAAATGAAAAAGAATGGGTAGTGTTCTTATGTTGTTTTTAAGGAATTATTTCGTTTGAGGGTTCTATCAATGATGTACATGTTATATGAAATATGGAAATAAATAAGTATAGTGTAGTAGTACTACCTCATTAAGGATTTGAGATTTTTTGATACCAAGAAAGGTGACACAATAGAAAGTTAAATTCTTGGAAAATACATGGTTGAAGAAAATATAAACCTTAATATGGTCCTATTAACAAGGTTGTGAATTTGGAATAAGAGATGGTTATTTTGGAAAATTTATATTGGATATTTTTGACTACCTTAAAACTAGTTAATGATTTGTACATTCCAACATTTTTTGAGTTTACATAATTTTGCATTAAAGGAGTATATCTAGTATTCTATAAGGAATAAGGGAGATTGAATGTAATCTATAAGGTTTTATGGTAATTGAGGATGTTGATGTGTTTTAAAAGAATACATGATGAAGGAGTTCACATGTTATTATGTGGAAAAAGTATCTGCATAGTGTTTACCTTACTTATAAATTTTGGACTGCGAGTTTGGGAAGTAGTATTTAGGATAAGTCTAGTTTGAGATTATTTTTGGATTGTTACAGAAAGGACAACCCAGAGGTCAGGAGCCAACCTGTCACCTCCGACAAGGCCACAAAACTTGAACCCGCAACCAAAGGGAGACTAGAGTGAATCGCTTACCACTAGCCCACGTGATTTCCTGGATTGAATATTGTAGTTTATTTAAGGGTGTGGTAGATTGATTTTATATTCAATTTTTTAAACCCTATACAATTATGATAAATAGAATATTTTTAAGTTCTATTATCTTTTAGAGTTAAATATGACTTTGGGGTAGAAATTAGTTAAAGGATGTAACTCTTCATGTCAAGTATATATTTTTCTATGAAGAGATTAATTCATAATCTTTAAGTAAGGGATCATAAAACAAAAAATGTGACATCATAATATCTTATGTTTTGTTGAACTAAAGATATCTTAAATCAACATAGATTAATGGCTTTGAGACCCTCAATTTTACACTTGTTTGTGATTGATGACCTCAATCACTCCTTATAAATATTTATGTTTTTCCGGCAATTATGTGTCTCTAAATAACACAAATTTCCTCTTAATAGAGATCATAATTTGGTCGGGACGTTTTCATTTCCCTTTTCCTCTTATTAAGACTAAATGTTATTAACCCAATTTCAAAAATGGGTTTTACCACAAAGGTATTTTCTATTTTCAACTTTTTGTTTTCAAAGAACAATTTCAAATTGTGAGGATTCCATTTATTAATGTAGGGAAGAATGTAACACCCCAAGATTTCATAGTACGTAATTTCTTCAACGTAATTCAATAACTTTCACTATAGAAAACATTGAGTTCAAGGGCACCACAACTTACCAAACTTTCAGTTCAAAAGCAGTTATGAATAGTATTAACTGAATTTTGATCTTTATATAATCCATGTAATTTTTGAATCTATATTATGAGTTAGTTAGACATAATGTCAGAAGAAATTCATTTTTTTCAGTTAAAAGAAATATTTTTCAAAAAATGTAATTTTACCATATTTTATTTGCAAACCCTTTTGAAATCCAATAATTGAAATTTCTTATATATTTAATTTGAAAAAATAAAATTATTCTTTATAATAGAGATATATTAATTTAGTTTCAATAACTTTTTGGTGTTTTTCTGATAACATTTACCTTTTAGTGAGTAGTGAAAAATACTATATTTGAACTGAAAACAACATTTTTAATCAAAATAATTTACAGTGTTGATTTATAAAATTAAATTATTTGGATGTATAATTAGATTATATTTTTACCATTTAATATCATAATGGTCATTATATGTAATTTCAATTTGAAATTGGACATAAAAAACTATCAATCATTTGATAGTTATTATTTCTTAAAAATACGTTTTATGGTTTTGACAAAGGGAATTAATTTTAAATTTATACATAAAAGTTATATGTTTTGAATTTGTAAAATAGATTTCATTTCTAAGTTTTTATTATCAAAATTATCTTGGGAGGAAAATTTGGTATGTTTTTGAAAACAATCAATTTTTTATGAATAGTGAAAAAACATCATTATTGGTTAAAACTGACTTTTCATTTAAATAATTATTTAATTTATTTAAATTTAATGTTAGTCAAAATAGATAAATAATAACCATATATGTTCAATGTAATTCATTGGATTCATTTTGAAACAATATTAGTTATATAAAATTTTATTGAACTTTTCACAGTCTTTTACCCACCTCCTAGGAGAATTTGCAAATTCCCATAAAACATAATTTTACAACTTTTTTGAGTATAATTTCAAAAATCCGAGAGACACGGATAATATCAGTGAGAAAAATGTGGTTCAATATGATGAAATTTCTTTTGGTCAATAATAACATATTACTTTTATATAGAACTGTTAAATGTAAATAGGGTAATTAAGGGTAAAAATGATATTATTTTTACACTAACACAAATCCTAATTTTATTGGGTAAGTGGAATTAGAAAATAAACAACATTAGGAATAAAATAAGATCACTTAGGTTTACTTGGATTAGATTAGGTCATTTATTATTATTTTACTTAAAAAAGAGTTAAAAGAGTTAAAATCATTGTTTAATAACTAAACCATTTTTAATATAGGGATACACACAATATAAATTCCAATATAAATATTAACTATACAGTTAAAAATAATTCATATATCATGGTATTTTATTTTTTATTTTTAAAAATTATATAAATTAATTTATTTATGACACAATAACGATGTTGTTTTTACCTTATTAATGAAAGAATCTAATAAATGTTATAATAAATATTAAAATGAATATAATTTGAATGTTTTGATTTCATACACGAATTTTATAGCTTAATATGACATGATATTACTTGTTTAATGAATTTATTTCAATTTAATCATGCTTTTATTATTTTATCAAAAAAATAAAAAACGGTATAGTTTCAAAATTTCGAAAAATAGTTTTTAAAACAAATATTTTATTATTAGTTGATATTCTATTCCTAAAAATCTAAGGATCGTAAAATGGTGTTAATTAAAAATATATATATCATCAATTAATCACTTTAGGTTCTCATGGATTTTTATAGTAATTTTATTAACCATATAGTTTAATAATAAAAGAAGCCACTATTAAAATTAAATTATTTAAGTTAGAGTTAAATCTAAAATATAAGGTTAAAATGGTAACCAAACATGTCTAAAACCTATTGGTTGTGGTTATTTTGACCCATAACCACTTTATATTCTAAATAAACCAATTTTGAGGCATTATAAATCGAATATTATTTTATTTTAAAATAATATTTCAAGCTTTTCCTAAGGTTCCCCTCACCCCTCTTATAAAAGTTCACTCCCCCTTCTCTAAAATCTACTTTTTCCAAGACCTTAAGCTCAGGAAACCCCTTCCAAGATACCATATCAACTATCCTACCTTAATCCTAGTGTACATACTTTTGTCATAAATCTATCATAATGATGAATTTTGATCAAATCAAAAGGAAGAACACGAAAAAGAGGTCAATATTTCATCACCACTTTCAAGTTCTTTTCTTCTTCCAATTCTTCAATACATTTTGTTTCCATTGAAAAATATTAACACTAGTACCTTATACATGGTATGATGTTATTATAAATATGGTATAGCTATAGTCATTACTATATCTATCCTATTAATAATAATGTCACCATGTGTGCGTATGTACGACTTACCGTCTCGATGCCGTGGGGTAATTTTTTATTCAACACTATGTTATTTGGATGGGAATAATGATGAGTAATAAGTATATAAATAATGAAAATAAAATACTAATGTCTCTATAAAATTAATATACCATCCATTTCCACACCTTTTAATCACTAAGGAAATGTATTTGTCACTCTTGTGTACGTACATATTACAGTCTCCATAACGCGATGAGATTCATTTCAAGATTCACCGTAAAAAAATGATTATAAAAATATATATTCTTAATAATTATTTAATATATTACATAATAATGCTACTGGATAAATTTATAATTACATATATCACAATCACTTACTTCCATTCAATACGATATGAAAACAGAAACATCGTTTATGCGTACATACGACCTAACGTCTCCATAAATAGTGTTTCCATTTAATAAATATATCTATAATAAATATTTATATTCTTCATATATATGATATATAAATCATGTTTTATATTGGAAAATTATGAAAATCATGATCTACGTGATACGAACAAGAATAACAAGTTAAAACATGTATGATAAAGAAAATGATTATTACCCGAAATGTTACTTTAACGTAGACATTATTATTAAATGAGGAGTATAAAGCCATAAATGAGTCATATATTATATAATAAGTATTAATATTTTTATGGTATAGTTTTAATAACATATTATGGTAATTATTAAAGGAGGCTAAACGTACCCTCGACTAAAATAAAGTACAATGTAACAGTTATTTCCTCAATCTTATTATTATCTGAGATTGTTCATGTGTAAGTATTTTCTAGGACAAACATATCATCGATAAACATATTTCATAAAAAACGACTTCAAAATTAATATTTTATGGTTTTATGTGTGGTTTTATTTGACTATTTAATAATTTTAAATGTTTTAATGATTTATCTTTCTAACCCATTTTAATTAATGTCCATGTTTTCGAAATGATTTTAAGGATTTATTTATATGGGCATGAATGTTTTGAAATGATAATTTGTTTCAAAATATTCAAATTGTTATGGGAGACTTCGATAAAAAAATCTCATTTATATGAATTCCTTTTTAATTTTTCCGACTTTTAAATGATTTCATGAAAAGGATATATTTATCTCATAGAGTTTTACATTTAATTTTCATCTATGTCAACATCGTTTGACGGATTTTAATCTTGTTTTTTGTTGAGTTATTATGATACAAATTTTCCATATGGTATTGAAATTATTTTGATAAGTTTGACTGTGGATGTGTTATTTTTATATCATTAATGGTTTATGGTTAAATTATTGACATTTTTTATTCTAGTTAAAAAATGAATGTTTATGTTATATGTTAACCTTTCCATATGAAGAATGTATTGGACATAGTATGTGACTGGTCGAGCCTGCTATAGCTCCTCAATGCATCAGTAGGTCTCAAAAGACAAATGGACAAGGAATTGGCTGAGGCCTTTCCCAATTTGATTTATGGTTTTGGCCAAGACCATGATCATTTTTATACATCTTGACTGAGGCCTTAACAAAATGTTTCAGAATTTCTGGCATTATACATTCCCTCATTATGAAAATAATATTGACGGTTCATGTGGTTATTCGACAAGTAGAATATCCATGAGTATGTTTTATTATGTCATTATTTACTCATCTCATATTCCTACCATAAATTTATTCAAGTTTATTATTAGTAAAGGCATGTTCTTTAAATTATTAACCATGCTTAATATTTATGTTATCTTCCACTGTATTTCTTACCCTTACTGAGCATCTATGCACAACCCTTTATAATGTTTTATTTTTCATGAATTCCAAGAAGTTTATTATGATAGATATGTAGGGTGAAGATAAAGGGACTAATGGTGTTATCAATGAACTATCTATGTTGTGTTTTTTGTTTTAAATTTTAATGTAAAGCTAATGTATGTAATCTATTTTCAATGACTGTGAAACTGATCGGTCGTTCGGGACATGATTCCTTGTAATCATTCCACTGTATTAAAATAATGCACCGACTCTGGTTAACTGGGGTCAGGGCATTACTGTAGGTATTAGAGGAAGTTTAGCAATAACCTTGGAAACTAGATTTAGATAAATTCTGATTAGAGCATGTTACCTTAAGATATTATTTGAGGATTAGTATAGAAGAACTTTCGAAAATTTTGGTAATGTAGATATTTTTTTGTGTTTTCCAAAAAAATACATCATTGTCTGGATACGAGCAGGTAGAGGCATATCTGGGACATATGTACCTAGTAGTAATACACAAACACATATCATTGATCTTAACATGAACGGGAAATGGTGCACGACAACATGCCTTCCTGAACTCTTGGTTACGATACTCCTGGGTGATATTCTTAGGATAATTGTCATTTTCATTTCAAAATAATTATTATGGATTTACGAATATATACCTCCTGAAATGAAATATTTTTTTTATAATGCATTATATCCATAAACAGTTAAATTTATGTTAGGTATTTTACATGTTTGGAATTATTCATTGCAATTCATAAACTGACCTACTGTGTGACATTGTATAGAAATGGCACCCAATAGAAGGAATGTGATCTCCGGCAATCCATATGATCCAAAGAGTAAGTTGGATCATATCATTCATGGTATTAAACCAACATTTATAAGGGAGATAGTTTCCCTTTTATTCTCATCATATGACGAAATTATATCAAGTGTCAATAAGATAAGTAATTAATTCTCTGAGTCTTATGGATTTGAAGGGAGGTAATATAATAAAAGTATGGAAGAGATAAATATGGATAAAGGGAAGATAAAGAAGAAGAATCTTCCCACATGTGATAATTGTGGAAGGAATCACCTTGGTAAATGCTTGATGTGAATGTGATTTTTTATAAGTGTGGAGAATACGGACAACTATTATTTGATTTAAAGGGTAATAAAGGGGGTACAAATGTATAATTCTTCATCTGAAAGGAGTTGGGACACTACATGAATAAATGTTCAAATCATCAGAGTATTCCCCATATGATGCTTTTGGAAAATAATCATGTTATGATACTACCACAGATGAAGAAGAACGACTGGTGTTCTTATGTTGTTAATAAAGAATTATTTCATTTCAGTATTATATCAATGATGTAGTGGTTATATGAATTTTGGAAATAAATAATGATTGTACTACAGAACTATTTCATTAAGGATTTGAGATTTTTTGATACCATGAATAGTTACTCAATACCAAGTTAAACGTCTTGGAAAATACGTGGTCGATGAAAAATATAATCCTTAATACTAATTCGATCATTCAAACATTTTTGGAGTTTACAAAATTTTGGATAGAAGGATTATATCTAGTATTCAATAAGGAATAAGGTAGCATGAAAGTAATCAATATTGGTTTCTGGAAATTCAAGATGTTGTAGTTTTTTAATAGAATAAATGATGAAGGTGTTCACAAGTTATTATGTGGAAAAAGGATCATAATTATGTTTACATTCCATATAAATTTTGGATTGTGAGTTTGGAAGGAATTATTTTTTATACGTCTTGTTTGATATTATTATTTTTTTTTCACAAAAAGGACAACTCGGAGGTCGGGCGATAACCCGTCATTTCCGGCAAGGCCGCAAGACCTGAACCCACAACTGATAGTCATCAAGGGGGTATCATCTACCACTGTCCCACATGATGTATTGAATTGAAAATGTAGTTTTTAAGGGTCTTGTAGATGAATTTTAAATTAATTTTCTTGGGAACCCTATACGAATATGATAAATTGTATATTTTTAAGTTCCATTATCTTTTAGAGTGAAATATGAGTTTGTGGTAGAAATTAGTTAAAGGATGGAACTCTTCTTGTCATGTATATATTTTTCCTTGAATAAATTAATTCTTAATCATTAGGATAGAAAACATAAAACCAAAAAAAAAATTATCCTAATACCTATTGTTTTGTTGAACCAATGATATTTTAAATCATTATATATTGATGGATTTGAAAACCTCAATTTTACACTTGATTGTGATTGATGACCTCAATAACTCCCTATAAATATTTGTGTTTTCCCCCAATTATGTGTCTCTAATTGCCACCAATTTCCCCCAAATTGATATCATAATGTAGTGGTGACTTTTTCATTTCGGGTTTCTTCTTATTAAGACTAAATTTTATTTTCATAATTTCCGATTTGGGTTTTCCTAAAAAGGAATTTCCAATTTTCAACATTTTATTTTCGAAAAACAATTTCAAATTGCGAGTACACAATTTTTTGAATGATGGAAGAATGTAGCACTCCAAGATTTCATTGTTTGTTATTTTTTCAAAGTAATTCAATATCCTCCACTACACACAACACTGAGTTCAAGTGCACCATGACATAACAAACTAGAAATTCAATAGAATTTATGAATATTATTAACTGAATTTTGAACAATATATAATCCCTATAATTTTAGAATATATATTATGTGTTTCTTGGAAAACATTTTTGAACGAATTCATTTTTTAAATATCAAACAAGTATTTTGCACAAAATGTAATTTTACCATCTTTTAATAGAGAACACTTTTCAAATCCAATATTTGAAACAATAATATATTCAATCTGAAAAAATGAACTTCTTCTTTAGAATCGGGACAAAATAATTTGGTTTTTTTAAATTTTTAGTTTTTCTTATCATTCATATTTGGTTGAATAGTGAATAATACTATATTTTCACTGAAAACAACTTTTTTAAACAAAATAATTTATATTGTTGAATTATAAATTTTAATTTTTGGGAAGTATAATTAGATTATATTTTTACCATTTTATCCAATAACGGTCATTGTATGTAATTTCACTTTGAAACTGGACATAAACAAGTGTTAATATTTTGATAGTTATTATTTCATAAAAATAGGCTTTATAGTTTTGACAACGGGAATTAATTTTTAATTATTAATTCAACTAATATGTTTTGAATTTGGTAAAATAGAATTCATTTCTGAATTCCTAATACCAAAATTATCTTAGGGTTAATTTTTGGAATGTTTCTATAAAATTTAATTTTTTCACGGACAGTGAAAAACAATGCGTTATTGGTTAAACAATCTTTTAATTTAAATAATTATTTATTTTATTTAAATTTATTTTAGGTCAAAATTGAAACATAATACCAATATATGTTCAATTTAATTCATTGGAGTCATTTTTTAATAATATTAGATGTATAGTATTTTATTGACCTTTTCACCGTCTTTTACACACTTCCTAAGAGTATTTGAAAATTCCCATAAACCGTAATTTAACTGCTTTTGTGAGCGGAATTTCAAAAATACGAGAGACACCATTGATATAAGTAAAAAATGATGATCAATAAGAAAAAAATAATTTTTGTTGAATAGTAACTTTTTAAATTTATTTACCATCATTAAAAGTAAATAAGGTAATTAAGGGTAAAAATGATATTATTCTTACCCTAACATGTGTAATAATTCTATTGGATAAGTTAAATTCGACCAAAAACATCCTGATAAATAAAATATGATAATTTAGGTTCAAAATTATTAGATTAGGACATTTATTATTATTTTATTTAAACAATAGTTAAAAGAGTTAAAATCAATGTTTAATAACTAAACAATTTTTAATATAGGGTTAGACACAATATAAATTAGACTATAAAACTTAATTAAAAGATAAAAAATATTTCCTACATCATGGTAATTTATGTATAATTTTCAGACATTATATAATTTAATTTATTTAGGACAAAATAATGATGAAGAATTTTCCTTATTAATGAAAGAATAAAATAAATGATATTATAAATAATAAAATAAATATAATATTTGTGATTTTATGCAATACACAAATATTATAGGGGCATATGACATGTTATTATTGATTCAATGAATTTATTTAGAAGTAATCATGCTATTATGACTTAAAACAAATACAAAATAGAATCAAAATTGACATAAAAGAGTTTTTCAAAAATATATTATATTATTAATTGATATTCTATTCCTATAAATCCAAGGATCCTCCAAAGATCTTAAATAATATTATATATGTAATTAATGAACCACTTGAGGGTCTATTAGAGGTTTATTGTATGTTTATTAACCATATAGTTTAAGAATATAAGAAGACACGGTAAAAGTTAAATTATTTAACATAGAGTTAAATCTAGAAGATAAGTTTAAAATAGTAACCTAAACTTGTCTAAAACCTATTTCTGGAGAGGATATCTACCCATCCCCACTTTATATTCTAAATAAATCAATTTAGAGCCATTATAAACTGGATATATTTTTATTATAAAATAATATTTCAATCTTTTCCTATGGATCCCCTCACCCCTCTTGTAAAAGGGAACTCTCCCTTCTCACAAATTCACTCCTCCCTATAATAACAATTTAAAACATGTACGATAAAGAAAGTGATTATTACCCGAAATGTTATTTTAACATGGAAATTATTATTAAATGATGAGTATAAAGTCATAAATGAGTTCCATATGATAACATATATATTAATATAGTTATTTTATAATTTAATAACATACTATAGTCATTATTACAGGAGGTTAAACGTACCCTCGACTAAGGGAAATTACAAGGTTAGTGTAATTTCCACAATCTCATTATTATCCGAGATTGTTCATGGGTAAGTATTTTATGGGAAAAACTTATCATCCATACCCATATTTCAAAAAAAAATGTTATCAAAATAAATATTTTAAGGTTTTATGGGAGGGTCAATTAAACTAGACCGTCGTTTTAAATTTTTTAACGATTTATCTTTCTAAACCCTTTTAATTAATGTCCATGTTTTCAAAATGATTGGAAGGTTTTATTTATATTTAAATGAATGTTTTTAAATGATAATTACTTTCAAAATATTCAAATTGGTATAGGAGACATTGATTAAAAAATCTTTTCTAAATTAATTCCTTTTTTAATTTTGAAATTTTAAATGATTTCATGAAAAATGGATATTTCTCTCAATGATTTTTACAAATCATTTTCATCTATTTCAACATCATTTGGTGGATTTTAAACTTCTTTGAAGTTGATTTATTATGATACAAATATTCCATATTGTATTGAAGGTTTTGTGATATGTTTGACTTTGGGTGTGTTATTTTTATAACATTCATGGATTATGGTTAATGTATTGACATTTTTTTCTAGTTATAATATGAATTAATATGTTATGTTTTAACCTTTTCATATGAAGAAAGTATTAGACATAGTATGGGACGGGTGGAGCCCGCTATAGCTTCTCGATGCATCAGTAGGTCTCATGAGGGAACTAGATGTGGAATAGGCTAGGACCTTTCCTAATATGATATATGGTTTTCACCGAAGCCTTAATCATTTTTAGACTTCTTGGGTGAGGCCTTGAAAAAATGTTTTAGAATGTCCGTCATTATACATTCCCTCATTATGAATATAATATTGATGTTCCATGTAGTCATTCGAATTGCAGAATTCCCATTATTATGTTTTATTATGGAATTATTTACTCACCTCATATTCCTTCACTAAAATTATTCATGTTTATTATTGGAAAAGGCATGTGGTTTCAATTATTCACCATGCTTAATATTTAAGTTATGTTCCTCTGTATTTCATACCCTTATTGAGCATCTTAGCTCACCCCTTTCTTATGTTTTATTTTCCTAGTAGTACAATAAGTGTATTCTGATTAATATGAAGGGGTAAGCTAAAGGTAAGAATGGATTTCTCAAATAAATATGTATGATGTGTTTTATGTTTGAAAATTTAATTTAATGTTATTGTATGTAATATATTTTCCAAGATTTCTAAACTGATCGGTCCTTCGGGACTTGATTCCT
The DNA here is from genome assembly GCA_963277665.1 of Viscum album. Taxonomy (NCBI): domain Eukaryota; kingdom Viridiplantae; phylum Streptophyta; class Magnoliopsida; order Santalales; family Viscaceae; genus Viscum; species Viscum album. The sequence goes on along the minus strand of OY728157.1, from coordinate 1,069,340,513 downwards.
TGTAATCATTCCAATGTATAAAAATAATTCACCATCTCTGGGTAACTGGGGTTGGGCCATTACAATCTTCATAGATTAATATGAGCTTGAGAAAAATCTGTTTTAATGTCCATGTCATTTACATAGGAATCTGTCGGGAAGATTAGATCATTGACCCGAAAAGGAACATCATCGATTATACCCTTAGGACTAAATGTTCTTTGATTTTATAAATAGATTAAAAGCTCTTTTTTTGAAAGGTAACTAGTTCAATGTTTATGAATATGGAATTAAGAATGATATTTAAGGGGTATAAAATGGATATGAGTGCATCATTAATATTGTAACCCTTTATTTGGAATGTAATTGTTATGGTCTAAAGATCTATACACTTCATGGGGATGGATTATTGGGATGATTTATTTTAAATAGTCTTTTGTTGTATATTGTGGGTAAACAAATTCTTATGTTTCATTTGATTAAAAGGTAATTTTTATAAGTCATCTAAGAGTGGAATATTTATATCAACATGTCAAATAATTTCAACCATTTCGTGATTAGGCCCAATATGCCACCTAAGATTAGAGATGTGTTGTAGAATATGAATTGGTTTCTTTAGTGTAATCAAATGAGGAAAGGGAGTGGATTCATGTTATATTTATATATATTTTTATGTTTTTAGCATAATATTTAATTTTTTAGGGGTTTCACCATAACGAATTGATTTTTATACATTGATGTAAAATTCCACAATAATTACCCTTGGTGATGGGAAATGGTTATGTAATGATTTAGGAAATATTTTACTATTATTTCTAAATTTTGTGTCATTCAATTTGAACAATTTGGTTTTAAAGGAAGGAATTTATGGGGATGAGATATCGGATTAACAAACCTCATGAAAGGGTTATATGTAGAAGAGAATTGATCCAACTGGGTTTGGTAGGAGATTATATTGAGCTAAAATAACATTTTATGGTTAATGTTACACTAATACAATTCTTCATTAATATCTATTGGAATTGAAGAACATGATGGATCTGATAATAGATATTGACATGTTTGATTTGTGTGAGATGGTGAGCTGATAATTCTAGAGTTCTAAATAGGTCAAGGGAACATTGATTTTGTAGAATATGTGTTTGGGGTTTTTTAATACATGATTAGTCGTTACAGATATCCTATAATCTCATTCATACAGTTATTCAACTTGTTAGGCTGTAGGAATTTATTCTCATAGAATTGATTCACTTCAGAATGTGATAGTGTATCAATTGTGGTATATTTTGATGAAAATTATTATGAGAAATCATGCAGCTATGGTGTTTTCTTAAAAAGATAACCACCACAAGAGATATCAATGAGAGTTATCTACATCACCAATAACCCCTTTAAGAAATATTCAATCTATAATTTGATATGGATTTGGTGGCACTATCATGTTTCCACAATATTTATGATCCTCTACCATAAATCGTGTAGTTATTCATTGGGGAATAGATGGATATCAATAATTTACATTTAGATAGATGTGGTTTAATAATATTGGTGTAATTTATCTTATAAGATTCCTTTCATTTCATTCTATGTGTCTGTGGAACTAAGGGTATTTAAAATATCTAGGATAGGGAAGGGTTATCTTGGGAGAAAGGTAATTATAATGTTTAATATTTTACATAGAACCCATTGAGGATTCATATTAGAAAACATCATATGTCATTCCTTGATGTGGTGATAAATATCCTCACTAGTTATCCCATTAATACAATAAAAAATATGAATAAAATATAATTTTAGTTACAAATCAACAATAATGTTTCGATATTAAATACCACGTGGGTGGTAATTATTAATAATTGAAAAATTATCTTTGTGTGTTTTTTCACCAGTATTTAACATATTTATAATGCTGAAATAAGAAATGATTATGTATTGGTAGATTTGAGTATACCTAATGTTACTAAAATGTCGGTGAAAAGTTCACTAATTTTTAGGGTCCAAAAAATCAGATGGAGTTTTTGGGAGGATATGAGGTATTCAAAGAAAATTTTAATGTATTTGGAAATAAAGTTCATCTTTTTTCATGTTTTTTGTTTATTAGTTTTATTTTTTTAGAAAATTTTAAAAAAACTGAATAATTTTCAAACCATACATATAAACGTTTTCATAAAGTGTGGCTATTTGTCACCTAACAAAATTTAATAGACTATTTATCTTATATAATGTTGTGTGGAACAATGGTATAATCCTTGATAATCATTCAATTTATGGAGCCGATTGTTTTTTAATTTTTTATTAGATCGTGGGGGGATATTTTTTTCAGATAATATATGAAATTATTTATTGTTTAATTTGATCTAAAAAATTAATAAATATTTGTTTCATTTAATTATGATTGATTTTAGATTTTTTTATATTTTTTCTGATATATTTTATAAAATTATCACCCACATCACATGATAATTATTACTAGAATCCCAATTGTTTTAGCTTTAATGCATGCCTTAACATTGGTTCTAAAGTCAATGAATATGAGTTTATTTATGTTTGTCTATTATTCCAATAATATATAAATACCACATGATAATCCAATCATTCCATGAATCCCTTCAATTTTATGTTTTAGCATTGAAAATTCTAACCTAAAAACATTTAACGACCCAAATTTATCAATCACATGGAATACAAAAATTATAACTCATACCAATGGATGATCTAAATAACCAATGATTTTGTTAATAATATATATAGTGATGTATATGGTGATGTGATAATAATGAATTAAAAATAATGGTATGAAAAAGTGTAGTTCACCAAAAAAAATATTGAAGAGAGGTAAGATACACAATTTGGATTGAATGATAAATAGGAATAAGGGGTAGTATTCAATTTAATTATATCGAGATTATGTCTCGTAATAATACACAATATAATTTCAATAATAAATAGATATTATAATTATGTGAGATGTATTAAAATTAAAATGAAAATAAAATCAATCATACATTATTGATATTGAATACCAATATTAATGAATAATTAATGAATCATGGAGGAAAAGTTTATGTAGTTGAAACAACCATGTTAAAATTCCTCATAATAATTTTAAAATTATATTTTAATTCTAATTTTTCTTCTTAATTGCTGATGTGACAACATCTTCTAAGCATGTGATGGGAGTGTATTTATTTCCCATGGTGGGGGAATATTTTGATTTGAATACTTACACTCAATTTAGATAAACATCTTGACCATAAATAAAAGAAAAACCTAAGTAGTTTTATATATTTATGATTATATTTCACCCTCAAAATTTAGAGATAATTTGACCTTTTTATACATAGTTATAGAGATATTTTTAAACCATGTGTTTTTATATGTATTTATCCAAATTTAGTGCATCTCCAAAATTTTAATGGGTTTTATCAATGAATGATTCCCAAATATCCTAAATATTATTTATATAAACATGGGAACCTATTTTTTATATTTCTCCCCACAATATTATACATAAATTATATTTCTATATTGGTATGAAAGTTAATAACTATGGAGTTTTATCAAATCATAGATATAATTTTATGTAGGATTTCAGGCATCAATTTTTCCACCAATTTGTTTATTTTGGGCATAAGATTTTTATCCATGTGTTTTATTATATCTTATAACATACTATGTAGTTTCATCAATTTTTTCTTCTATAATGATCCAATAAATTCAATCATCATAGAATGTCCAATTTTCATCATAGATTCATTGGGCCTTCTATAGGCCTCATATGACACTTAAAATTGATGAACTGACCAATTCTATATTAGAATCAGCTTCTTTAATTTTTATAAGGACTCACAAAAAAAATCATATAATTTGTATAAATAGTTTGAGATATATTATTTAAATACTAAACTGAATTGTATATATATTTATTCAAATAATGCTCAAAATTTATATTTAATTTTAAATCATGTGCTTTTATCAAAAATTAAAGACTTTTATTTGAAAATATTAAACGACGAAGTTAATAACTTATGAATAAATGAATATAATTGGAGTTATATAAATTTTTCTTCTTTGTATATACTTCTAAAATACTCTCATCTATGTTACTTTTTCATATATTTATAACATCTTTTATAGCGTGGTAATGACCATATAAGTATATGGATTGATATCCCCTTAATTTCATCCTACATAATCATATTTTCTCTATAAATGTTTAATTTTACTTTATTCCCACATTTTATATATTCAATATTCAATAAATATTGAAGGCATCTTTCACTATGTTCTGGAATAATGGTATATGAATCTTCTAAGACAACAAACAACATTTCATTATTATAATGATCTATAAATTCCAAAAATGTCTCACCATATTATAGTTAAAAATATTTATGATTTTCCTTTAATGGATCATATATAAATTTCTATTAAATATTGATCAAAATATTATATTATGAATATATCATAAATATTTCATGGTTTTTTAGATATAGATTCATTCGGTTGCCTAATCTGTGAATTAATTCCATTAAAATTAATCTTCTCGACTATCTAAATTTAAAAATTACATATTTTTTAAATATAGTTTCAAAGATAATGAAACTATATTATTTCCTTCTACAATCAATGAATTCATATTTCAATAATGGATAATAATCCAAAATCTTTAATGTATTATAATATTTAAAATTTCTCCATAAGGATATTCTATAATATATTTCCCGTTATTAAAACATGTTTTTCCAAAAGATGAATTTTGATTTTCATTAAATTATCACCATTACCATGTCCATGATTCTATCCATATTTATTTCATTATTTTATCCACGTCAATGAACTAGGTGGAACCAATAAATGAGTATTTGAAACCTATTAAAGAACACTTAACATATTCCAAGTTATCCCTCCTTTATTTTTTTCAAATATAATTTTCTAGAATATTTGAAAAAAAATCCCATTATATTATAACTATTGTAACATAAAATGAATATTATAACATAATAAATATTTTGAAACTATATTTACTCTGACACAAGTCCAAAAACTAATGAATCATTATTTTTAATCAATTGAAAAAATGAACCTAATGTCAAATTTTTGTATACTTTTCTAAAAATAAGTAAAACTTGTAGTAAATCTCATATATGGTTCGTATGAATTTAGTTGAACATCCATCTTTAAATATAACTATCACCAATATTAATATAATATATTTCCATACATTTAAAATAATCTATATGTTATTTGAACTCATATATAAAGATGATTAATTTTACACATCCACTTGTTTATTGAAGCTAATATTATAAATACCTCAGATTAATCAAACTTTCATCATTTGCTGAAAATGTTTTGATACACGTTTCCAAAAAAGTTTTGTTATTCTTTGATATCATCTTTTCAATAAATATAATCCAATGTGTAAAATAAAACTCCATAGTAAATTTTACAACACATTTTAATAATCTTAGTTAATCATAAATATTTAGACACCTCAAATAAGATATTAATATTACTATATTTATAATTATATTTTCATACTCAATGCGATACTTCCCCATTGATATAATAATACTTAGTATATATCTTATATCTTATTAAACAATTTCAACCACACATTAATTTTCCACAATGCACAATATAAATAGTTCCAATGAGAATACCTTATTTCTTTCAAAATAATAAATTCATAGTCAACATCAAAATTATTCACAATATTTGTTATTACTAAAATAAACACCTTGATTTAAAAAAATTAATTGAAAAACATTCAATTGAAATTACTAAATTTTTATTTAATGAAATAGTATATATATATATATGTAATAACTTTTTTATATTTAAGATATATATATATCAATTTTTTAATTTCTAAATAATACACACACAAATCTATTTTATACATGATGTAAACCATAAAAAAACATGAACATGATGATTAGATTTGAAAAATAAAATCATAATATTAATTAAAAATTTAGAATGAATGAACTAATATCTCATTAAGTATTGAGTAAAGTGGAACTAACATGATAGAAGTCCAAAATTTACATTTTTTTATAATTATTAATATTGATCGCAAAAAATAGTATAATGTTGCATCAAATCCAGAATATAAAAAAAATATTTTTAAATAAAAAATTTAGAATATCTACAAAAAAAAATTCTACTGATTACTTCTCATTTTTATTGATGTCACTCCCATCAGAATATTACATGAAATTCTCATTCATTAAAAAACACACACTATTTATCCCATGTATATATATGAATAAAAGATACACAAATTTTTATATTATAGTGATGATTCATTTTGTTTTAGAATATACAAATATTAAAATTTTAATGTCTAATTAACCACTCATCTACCTACTTCTATATAACTAAATGATTAGTATAGATAAATCCAGTTCTCTTAAAAAATAATAAATGATACTTATAATGGGAATATATAATTTAAATAGAATTTATAATATAATATAAACTTATATTTATATTGGTGATTTAAAATATAAATTTACTATTATTTTACATATAATCATAACAACTTGTCAATATTTATTTTTATGTTTATCCCTAAACAAAAAATAACTATACATTAACTGATAATTAAACAAATCCCATGATAAGTATATTTAATTGTTATTTTTTTATAAATGAAAAAATATATAATAGTGATGTTATATATATATCAGATACCTAAGTGGTGCAGATTAAAACTTTATAATTCATATTATTCTAATTAACTCAGTCCAATATATATTATATGATATGTATTCACTTATTCAAAAAATAATAAATTTCAAATATATAATAATTAAAATTAAACAACCATAATCCTATTATGAATTACCCATAATTAAATTATGACATACAATATTTCAATATATATTATTCCTCATAATGAGATCATTACTATTCCAGTACTAATTTTCAATAAAAACCAATGAGTTTCTGGATACACTTACTGTATGATCCGTCATGTCTCATTAATTGTGACAATAATTTAAATTATAAAATCATGGAGATTTATGGGATGATTTCTTGATAATATATTAATCTTGGTGATGTTTATAATATTGGGTTACTCTACTATGAAGGGGTATGTATCAATGATGAATAATTTATACGATATATTTTCTATTTTAAACAACCTCTATAACCTATTAAATAAAAATCCACTCAAATATAAAATATCATTTTAACACTTATATGCATAAAATGAAATAGAAATGAACATGGTTTTTTTATAAGTTTCATCACCTTCATAAAGAAACCGACTCCATTTCATGGTTATTTGGTCTCCCCAAAACCAAATTCAGCACTATAAGAAAATTCTTTACTTATTACAATAATAATATTACATCACAAAATGTTTATCAAGTGTGACACCAGGGTAAGAAGATTATAAATATGATCACAAAATCATGAAACAATAATGACTATGATCTCTTTAATTAATTAGTTTATTTAACAATATTATATATTGATCTTTCCTTGTTAGACAATAAAACATTCTTGAACTTCTTTATCACTCTGTAGAATTCAATTCTATTCTAAATTTAATTTCTCAATCTCTTGTTTAATTCACTAAAATACCATGATAAAACATATATAGATTTTAGATTCCGAAATATTGTTATTTGTCTCTCTTTTATAAAATATTTTTTATTCTCATCTCAACATAACTCATACTTTTCCTCAATCTCACAAGTTTACCTAGACTATGGACCCTCATAAATTATAGAATTACAATAATTTAGAAAATTTAATATAATTATAAACATTATTAGTTATTCATTGAAAAATATCATATCATGTTACCCTACCCAATTCAACTCTATATTAGTCTAAATTCCTTGAAAAATAATCTCAAAATATCCTCACCATAATATAAATATATATGCCTCCAATAGTATTAATCAAATTACCCTTTAAAAAAACTTCAGAATTAACTATTAACTAAATATAATTGAACAAACAATGAACTCTTGAAGGAATGTATAATACTTTTAAAATGATTTATTTTTAAACTTCATAAATTTATATATTCTCCATCACACTCAACCAACAAGAACTCATTATCATCAGTGAAAAAAAACACAATAACTCTTCTTAGAAAAACCAAGAAACTAGAAAATCCAATTTCAAAGCCATAATTTGAATAAATTTAATATCAGTTGAAAGTGAAAAAAGAACTACATTCAGGTTTCCGATATAATTATATATGAATGGTAAATAAGGGAGTGAATTATCCCATTTAAATAATATCAAATAATTTTAAATGTTTTAACAACCCTAAACCAAGTTTCATAGATATGATTCATTAAAATATTAAATTAGAAATATAAAATGGAATTTCATCTCGATGGGCTGATAAGTTTTTCATTCATTGAGAAACAGATACATAAATGATTCCAATTTTTTATTGTGAATTGAAAATAAAATATAATACATAAAAATTGATAGAAATATCATCCATGAAAAAAAAATTCAAATATCGCTTCTTATTAACATACATAAAGGAATAAAATAGTGGTGATCTCAGATTCTTTTTATCTGTTATATACAATTAATGACATCAAAAATTAATAGTTAATAATCAATTTTAAAATATAAATAATTGACCACACATTCAATTTAAATAAAATATATGTGAATAAAATGATTCCAAATATGTGTTCATAGTGGAAATATCATGCATATTAATAATTGAATTCCGAATTTTTGAAACAGATAAATATTAGACAACATGTTTCTTGGGTACATGGATCCTTTACCATGAATAACTATTACCATGAGTGTTTAAAACTAATGTGTAAGAACACATTTTATTTGGAAAACTAATTTGCCTAATGGGAAAATAGATTTAGCAATGAGATGATGTTAAATATTCACCAAAAAATTTCATTATAGTCCAAATAAAATCCCATACATTAAAAATCCAATTTCAATCAGAATAATTTTTCCTTATCAATTATTTGGATTAAGTAAGGGATATATATTTAACAATATTTTCTTAGTAAAAATAATAACTTTTAATGAAAGAACAATATTTAAAAAGAAACTTGGTTTAAGAAATAGTCATATAAATTAAAACATAACATGGATACATAATCAAAATATAATTTCAAGTGAAAAATAACTATAATAATGTGATTTTGTTAGAGAATGTTAAAAATAATAGAATAATGTGAGATTGCATAATAAATTTTACATCTTGGTGATCAGCAACTGAAATCCCCTTGGATGAGGTTATTCAAATAGAGACATAAAATACCTTGAATAATTAAATATTAATGCTATTAAATTTATAAAGGGGAAATATAAACACCACATAGAAGTGAATTTTTTCAGGAAAACAAATAAGTCCCAAGGAAATATAAATTCAGGTGAAATCAATAACTATATAATCCCTTTTAGATTAAAAATATAAACTCATATATAATAGTTTTGTGAATGTTATTAACATATACTGGAACCACATTAATATTTATAATATTATATATGGTCCATTAATAACAACTTATCACTACTTTTTTAAAAACACTTTGGTAATTTTGTTGTTTCAAGTGTTAATTGCCAAGTTTTTTTCGAATGTTTTGAATTATTTTTTTAATAATATGACATAGTCAATGATTTCATCCTATATATAATATAAAATAGATTTTAAATATATTATAAATATATTATAATTTTATTTATAAAATTCCATATATTTTGGAATTAAGAAATGAAATACACAGTTCACGGAAACGGTAGGTCGTGCGTATGCATGAATGTTGCTTTAATATTTTTCAAATAATAATAGAAATTAATGTAAATTATATATATTATAATTTAATTATCATTATTATTTCATATATATCATGTATCTTCATGATTATACAATGGTTATTGGACATGTTTTGGGTCATTTTTTCACCTTATGTTTAATGTTTAGTCATTTGGTGAACTAATTTTTCACTTAATCGATCTGGTTAATTTTTTATGTTTTCGCAAATAATATTGGAAATAAATTAATATTAACACATTATAAATTATTGTTTACTATTATTCAATATATTTATTTTAATAAAAAATTAATTTCACATATGTGACACGAATTAATTTAAAATTACTCCTACAAATGTGACAACAAAGTGGGTTTTTAATGTGATATTGTTTAATTATTTCCAATGTTTTAATATCATAATTAAATATATAAATGATCTTAATAGAATAAATATGGTTTTATTATATTTAAAAATAACGTTTATACTTAAAAAAACCAAAATATAATTTTTATTAAAAAATTAATAAAATGGCAAGACAATTTTCCTTCAATATTTTATACATTCATTATTCATAAAAAATGAAACATATCATAAAAATACCAATATTTCACCCTAATATAATATTTAAATTAATAAAAAATATTATTTCATTTATTCATATGAAATTTATAAAAGTGTCACATTTTATATTTGAAATAGGCACACAATTAAAAGGAGACAAAAATAAATTTATAAAAATACATGTTTCATGCATAAAATATTTTTTTGTTTATATATTAAGCATTCAAAATATATTTTTGTAATATAAAAAAATTTATTGAATAAATATTTTATAATTTTCATTATGATCATTTAGAAATATTAATTTCAACATTTTGTTTATATAAAAAACCATCATCACATAAAAATAATTTTTTATAAAAACATTTATGTAATATACGATTACTTTTTATATTGAAATATAATTTTTATCCAATAAATTAAACCATATATTTTCACAAGATAGATAATCCTATACATAACAAAAATTCAATTTCTAGGAGAAAATTTTCATGTTAAATAATAATATTAATAGTATTCTGTAAAAGTCACCCTTGCCTGTATTGCATGTTATCGAAGAAAATAACTATTTCAATTAACACAAGGTTAGTCAATGTTGAATTGAATTAATGGTATATCATAGATTTATTTTTTAAAATATTAATACAATTGAATATTTTTGGAATTTTAATTCCCTTATACTTTTGGTGTTTGGTGTCTTTTAATGAATCGAATATAATATTCATATTTTAAAATTTCAAGTTGTTACAATATACCCTCACAAAATAAATAGTCCTTATGCAATTTAAACTTCATAATATCAATAAAGGGTTTTATATTTGAAAAATATTTTGTTTGAAACCCTTATTTTAAAAGAGATTATAAAGAATCCTATTAAATAATATAATACTTAAGTAAAAAAGTCATCTAAAATAATTATCCATCCACCTTTTATTATTTTTAACAAAGGATAAAGGGGGGTGGCAGAAGATAAGTCACAATGGACTAAAATATCAAAAACCTAATGCATCAATGTGAACCAAGATGACACACATAAGAGGGATGGAGCTGATACTATAAAAAATAATACAAGGGTATGTAGGTGAATCCCATTTTGCCAGTAAGTCCCCAATATTATTTCGTTACCTCTAAGTGTGTGAAAAAAAGATGTTATTAGTAAGAATACGTTTGTAGTAATGGAGTAATTAGATGAACACCCATGGTGTGTTGTATGTTTCTTGAATTGATATAAGGGGAATAATTTAGTCTGTTTCTATTGGTGGATTAGTAAGTTGTGGGATCTGGATAATTTTAGACCCTTCACCAAAACCATAAATTAATGGTGTGAAAAATGGGCATTGATATAATAAAAAATTATTATACCATAATAACATTTTTGTTTCATGTCACTTTTCCTATTGTATATGAACTATTTTAATATCTATGAAAATAAATAAACATATGTAATAAATATTTTTCTATTTTATATAGACAATCAAATCCTTTGGTTTCTCCATGAACAATTTCTTCTTCATATCTTAGCATTAGATTTATAATATTGTGATTTAAAACATTAATCTATAAAACCTCATCAAGTGTTCAACATAAATCATTTCATAAATTGTTTTCCTAATGACCCTTAAAAAATATTATGATCAAAATCCTTAGATAGAATGTCACTAGAATTCCAAAATGATCTTATCATTAATTAGTTAAAAGGTACATAGTTGTATCAAATATAATTACCAAAACCAATTATCTATTTATCCAAACATCATTCTATTAGTTTCAAGAGTATATTAATGGTTGAATATCCATTAATAATGTGTTTTCTATGTAGTTTAATGTTCCAAAGAATTAATTTTCTTAGTACCATTCAATATATAATTTCAATTATATATTGAAATTGTATGGGAGTATTATTCTTATACATTTTATAACTCTTATAATGATAATATCATCAATAAATAAATTAAAAATTAATCTTCTAAGAAGCAAATATAAATGTACATTAATCCTTTTTCATAGGTTTTATAACTATAATATCCTTAACCATGATCGCTTAGCTTATTTTGTGTTAAAGTCCCTTGATGCTTGGAGAATTCATTGGTGTCGTGCCTCATGTCCATACAGTTAAAAAAATAAATAGTAGTGTTTTATTTCTTACCTTTTAATAATTTTTTATGGTGAACCATTTCTTCACATTAATGGAAACCTCCCAAACTCATCAAGAAATTTTTAGAGTTATTCTTTCTATTCTTATCCAAATTTGTAAAATCTATTTTCCCCTTCTTCCCATTATCATTTATTTTATCTACCATCATCTCCATATCATGATTATTTTTCTTCCATATTTTTTGAAGAATTATTTCTAATTCTTTATAGAAAATAAAACTACATCATCATTTGACGATAAATATTTAGAAACCAACACCCTTCAGAGATGTGGCTTAATATACTAAAATAATTTGTCAATCTTGCACTCTTTGATGTATATGTAATCCATTTCAAACATAGTTAACCACATAATGGTATCCTTACAGTCTTCCAAAATATCATTGTAATATTTATTTAATCTAATGAAAGTTTTTTACATATAAAATTATAACTCATGAAAGGAAATATTTTTCATGTAATTTCTACTTAAAATAATTCCATTAAATATGATTTATATCATCTTCCTCTATAATATTATAGAACAATTACAACCATTTATCATCATAACCTATTATAAAAAACACTTCATGTATAAAAATTTACTTTTCATCACATACTAAAGCCACACATATCATCTACAATGATTTAAATAATTTCCTAGATGAAATTGGATCAGTATTCCCACTAATCATGGGGAATTATATCACATAATGCATTCCATAATAGTAGATTCTCTCCATGGAATAATTTTACCCATCCACGAATGGTTTTCATTTATAACAAGATTATGGTTCCCTAATATATCCATAACCTGGTCTGTTTGAATAACACTATTATTATCTTTCATTGCCGGGAAACCTCTACATTTTTCATGAGTATTGATACCCTTCTTCCTTCCGAGTTCCATTAATAATCAATGTCATGCAATAGATTTGATTGTTATATTATGTAACCAAATTTATATTCGGAAAACTATAGAAATACATATCATAAATAGATATATTTTTCCATAATTAATATCTTAATCATAATCCTAGATTAATTGGGGACATATTTATATTAAAATCCATCATAATGGGGTTTAATGAAAATATTAATTTTTCTAATCATGTCCCCCAATAATGTTACAACTAGTGTGTAATATTTTCCATTGTCAAGTATCAGGTTATCCGTATGTCATGTATGATGTTTCCATCTTGCAGTTGACACCCACATATATATCCCCTCCAGAACCACTTCCACTTGTTATATCTAAAATGGGATGTAATTCTAGAAGGACCCTCATAATCTCTATATTAAGAAAACATTCGACCGTTCTTATATATTTATCAAAAACACTATATTAGGGTGATGATAGATAATCATTTTTCCTGAATCTATTTTCAATGGATTCTAATTAGAATTCTCCGATACCAACTATAATATCCTCAACCCCAGCAACTTTTTATGTATGCGTTACATTATTAAATTGAAATAGTTATAAATAATCTAATCCTAAAGTACTGATTAGTTTCTCAATTATAGAGAACTTGAAATATACCTGACAACCATTTTACATTGGGAAAATAGAATGATACATGAAAACTTACAAAATATAACAAAAAATCATCCTTGAAAATGCTTTCAAAGAAATCTTATTTATAACTATGGGGAAGGAAAAAAATAAGGGTGAGAAGAAATTCTTATTAAGGATTATGTATCATATAATATATCATCAATTAATAATGAGTAATAAATGTTTAAGGTAACCAAAAAATCTTACATGCCATTGTAATAATAAGATGAGAATGAAATGAATCAATTGATTTCACCATTGTGAAAATCTCATCCATAATTATATCTAAATTTTGAATCTTGGAAATTCTTAATAAGTATAAGTTATGTTTCCAAGGAATAAAAAACCTTTAATGTCAAGATATATTGTCTATATAATTGAAAAATATTGTTTAAAAAACCATATGATTTGGAAAACTACTTAATCCCATGTGAGGAAAAATGCATCAAGGGGATTATATTAAATGATCCTCACCTAGTGGCATACCAATATAAATAATTCCTCATTTTTAAATATAATTATTTAAATAAAAAACAATGTGTTATATAAATTATCCATACGGAGTGTGGGATAAATATTTATCAATATTCTTCCATTTAATGAAAAAAAAATTATTGTAAACACTGTTTGTAAAAAAAGTATATGTTTTAGAAATAATAATACTAATACAATCGAAATATGTACATTCAAGATAAACTTATTTTCCAACGAAAATTAATTTAAATAAATAGATTATTTTTTGAGAATCCTAAAACACAAAATATAATGTGGGAATTCATAATATGATTTACCACTAGGTAATTTAAAACTAATATCCCATTCAATAATATAATTGAAAATATAATATATACAACACAAAAAATTGAAAGGAATCATAATAACCATTATGTCTCAAAAAAATATAAATTGAGGCGAAATAAATTGTCAAACTCTCTCTTTTCATTGAACTCCATTTAACCTCATGTATAGTTGGTTTTTCATGTTATTTACTTAAATATAAATTTATTAATACTTATAATTCCATCTATGATAATTTTATTACATCTTAACTCCCATTTTTTCCTTCATTGTTTTGCATGTTAATTGAATTGTTTTCCATGTAGGTTTTGACATGCTACCTTTGTTCCACTTACATAGATCATGATTTAATCATCTAAATAATGTAAAAATTTATTAAATATCAAATATATTTATATATTGTCTATATTTATTTATAATATAACAATAAATTTTAAAAATATGAAATAAATACAACCTTCATGGAGGTGGTAGGTAACACGTATAGATAAATGTTATTTTAATTTACTTATCATATTAAAATATTTATGATTAAATTTAATATATATATATATATATAGTATATTTAAGTTATCTTTATAATTTCATATTTTTATCACATATTTTTTCAAATCCATCTTTAATATATTTCATGTAAATCATGAATGAATCGCATTGCTTCTCAAGGAAGTAGTCCACTTTACACATGAACATTGTTATTATATTACAAACAGATGGAACACATGAATTTATGAGATATATAATAACCCCAAAAGAATTAGGACAACATTAATATAATATATAACATATATATACTATAAATCTATCATTATTCCAAACCATGAAATGTGGTAATGGATGAATGAATGGTATTGGCTCTCCCAGTGGTACTCTACCGTACACCCGAAAGATGAATGTTTATCAAAGTTGGTGGATGTGATTGAATTTCTAGGTTGTAACATTTAAACGAAAACATATTTTTATTTTTATAAAACTAATTTTAATAAATAATGATTATATAAATGAACTATAAGGTTGTGGAGAATGAAATAAAAAAGAGAAATCTTTAAGAAGAACATTACCCCTTCTTTGGATATCCTTCTTATGTTTTCACTAAAATATTGAATGGTTGGGTTTCAAAAAAATCAATGTTATATGACCAAGGTAGGTGTGTTTGGAAGATACATGGAATGATCATGGATTATAAAAATGTCTTGAGAGCCATGAAAAATTGTTGTGGGAGTGATTTTGTTTTTACAGTTGATGAGGAGTGGAAATCTTGTAAATTTTCGTAAGTATCTAGTATTTGGAGGTTAATCCACTATTGAGTTCCAAAAATGTTAATTGAAGTTTTTTTGGGATTGTTGTCACTATCCATAAGTCCACCACAATATATAAAAATTGTGTTTATAATTTTATTTCTCAACTTCAATGTTTACCTATTTTCTATTTTAGGGTTTTCAGTATGAAAATTAGTTTCATAATCTATGTAATTTATCTTCAAATGAGAATAAATTGTGAAATATACTATAATATGGATAAATTTTTTCTAAATATGTTCTTTAATTCATAAAATACAAATTTATCTATTGGAATTTTTTTTGTTACATGAGCAAATAATGTGCGAGAATATCTTTTAATCCTTAACTGATCTAACCATGTGTTTTTCTATTAAACGGTCAATATAGTCATTGTAATAATATAATTATTGAATTAATGGATCGTATTTGATATATATTAAGAAATAAAAATAAAATTACTATAGATAGTATTTTTAGTAATTTTAAATCCATTAACAGAATAATATTTATTATAAAACATCATTAATGTCATTTTTTAAAATATAAATTTACTTTGAATTAAAAAAATATAAAACTAGTGATGTAATTAAAATATATTAACCTCCATGTTTTGTAAAATGATATATTATGTTAAAAAATATAATTTAGCATAATAAATCATTTAATTTAGAATAATGTTTCTATTGTTTTGTCATATGTTTTATATAAGTGTTAAGTAAATAATTAGTGTATTAGTGTTTCATAAGAATTTTTGTAACAAATTCATCTCTAAATATTAAATATAATATTATATGATAGATGAAACATACATTTAATTCAAAATAATTTCTATGAACAAACCCATGTAGTTTTCCTTCCATTCCCAAAGTAATATAGAAATAAATAGGAATGACGATATATTTTTTTATTTTCCTTTCTTTAACATATTATATGGGAAAAATGCATAGATAATTGAACCAATACTGAATAAAAATTGAATCCATTTTTATAAGGCTGTAAATATGGCAAGAAAATAGTTCTGGCAAATGTTTTCGGTAATTCGTAAACCATAATTCTAATGATTTTCATTTGGTAAAACAGTTTGTCAATTAATCAGTGTGATTAATTTTACATTTTTTCTGTAATTACATTGGTTATAATCTAATTTGATATTATAAGAAATTAGAAATTATTATTCTTCCAAATATGGTATCAATTTTTCAAAATTAAATCCACAGAAGTGGGAATGCTTTATAAAGTTTACCCAATAGATGTGATTGTAATTCATGATTTTGAAGTAAAAATTTCTAAATAATTATAATTTCGTTAAATAAAAATTTAATATTAAAGAGTTTCTAATGATCACATTTTTGTTAAATTAAATAATTTTGATCTAATTATACATTAAAACCAAATTATATATACATTATTTTTTAAAAAATTTAAATTAAATGTTAGTTTTCAATTGAATATCAGTTATTTTTCAATAAAATTATAATAAAAATAAAAAAATCCCTAATCCTACATTTACATTTAATTTTCGAAAATTAAGTTTATTTTATAAAATATAAAACATAACTATTTAAAATTTTAGTTTTAAAACAATTGAACCATTAAATGTAAGAAAAACATCGTTAATAACATATTTTATTTTATACATAAAACTGGTTTTTCTCTTATTTTATAATTATGAAATCTATTGGAATAATATAAAAAAATATTATTTAAAATAAAATATAAAAATTTAATTATGAGAATACACTAATATTTATTAATTTTATTGTTTAATATAAAACAACATTGATGCATAAAAATAGATTTTTTATAAAAACATTTCATTAATATTGAACTTGTTTTTGTTTTCATATTTAATTGGAATGCAATGAACTCAACAATATAATTTCATAATATAGTTAATCGTTTTACATATTGTGATTATAATAGCTTGGATATAATGTTAATTTTAAATAAAAATAATAATAGTGTTCGGTGAAACTTGATCTTGTTTATAAGATAATATATTAGAGAGAGTATTTGATTCATTTAATGCTACCTAACACAATGTTTTTTTAATTAAATGATATATATTATATTTAATTTATTTAATATTTTTATTATATCCCAATCCTGGATGCCACTGAAATGGCTACCCTGTGCCTGGTGGGCCACATGGGCTTTAGCAAATCTTCCTAAATGCCAGAGGTTTCCGACTAGTAGTGAGGACCTTGGGTGTTTCCATGGAGAGACTATTCCATTATTACCAAAGTGTAGTAGAGAGGATGGATATAAATGTAGTTATATAGTGTAAGTAATATAATTAATCAAAAGACACATTGGGAAAAGAGACAAAAAAAACTGGAATAACATTCAATAACAAATAATATGTCATGTCACTGGAAAATTGGAAAACAATGTTTCAAGACAAAATGAGTAACATGTTCCACAGAAGTATAAAGGAATCAAATACTCTTCCAAGTATATTGAGATCTATCTCTGTCATCTTCTATCAAGATCCATACATAAAACAATATATCAATTGTTTGAATTTTCATGTTTCCCATTATCAACACCTCCCACCATGTAATCTAATCCGGGTAGAAAACGGTGCCCGAAGAGGTTGTGAGATAACTATCAATGGGCCACAACCAATGGTTTCTATGAAATCAACCTCTGTAATGAAAATTTAATAGTGTGTAGAGATGCATATATTAAGTTAAGTTATATAATGTAACTAAATTCCCTAGTACCTTCTTCAGCACTCAGTCAGTGTCTAAACATGGCAGCAAATAATTCTTTCATTATTACCAATTTTAAAATGAGTCAGAAGTTATCCAATTCAAAGGTTCCAAGTGGTAAGAATAGAACCTATAGTAAAATTTAGTAGTGAAGTCCCAAGGTAAGAATCAAGATGATATAGACCTCAAGGGTCTCCAACTCAGTAATATTGTACCCATACATGGGGTAAGAGTGTAATCCAAGGATCATAGTATAAAGAATTCCAAAATGAGTCATCTATAGAGTACATGGAGTTCATCTATGGTAAATGTGGCTCATAAATTATTTGGACCAATGATAATTTACCATGGAACCTAATATTCATTTCTAGATCAAAAGTATGTATCTAAGGCATCTTGTTTTATAATTCTAGATATAAGGTGTCTATCCAATTCACCGTGTTAAATAATATGTAGGATCCTATAGTATCATACCAGTCTTCCAATAAAAGAAAATGATTGGGATCTATATGACTTCCAACTAAAGAAAACTGAGTTATTAAATTAGAATGGGGTTCCTATATGATCGGGTCATTCTACAATCAGAATACAAGGCATGATCGGGTCAACAAATCCTTATTTGACTATGAATTCATGTAATATTTCACTTATTTTTTGTCATTTCACTTCATTAGTGTGATAAAGACATGTATCATTCAAATTTTTTTTCAATAATTTCCATTCATTACTATGATAAGGTCAAGTAGCATGAGACCTTTTAATCAAGTCATAAAAAAACACTAAGTCACTTTGGTTCAAGCCTTCCATATTATTTGTGTGACAATTTCATGTAGAATGAACCCTTTTATTTAATCCATTTATCGAATATTCATTAATTATGGTTCACTCAACTACCTTCCATTAATGTGAAAAGGGGTTCTACATACATGAAATATGTTAATCATCCTCATTAAATTATAAATATCAATCAATTGAATTAGGTGGTTCAAGTTGTAAACATTAATGGTACATTTCATTATGTGATTAATAATTTAAATCAATCCATTTAATATAGGAAATTATACCATTAGAATGGTCAATCCAATGCACACTCAAACGATGGCGTAGACGTATCAAAACACAAAACAATAATTATGGAAAATACATTGAAATGAATAGGATGGAGTTGTTTTCATATCAATAAATCATTAGTCATATATATGGAAATATCATATCCATTATATTTTATTGTTTATTAGTAGGGAATATAAATTCTATCAATGTCTCTCAATGAAATCGCTAGGGCCCACACGACAAATTCAAAATCAGCAAACATGATGGATGAGTTATATACAAACCACCATAAGATTGTATGAATCCACACCTTCGGTATTGACCATTTATTTGGATCAGATTGTGGTAGATCTAGGAAAAGGAAATATGCTCATACCCAGATAACTCAGTCAAGAGAAATATAGCTGTAGAAAAACTTAATGGGACTGAAGTACTAACTGTTGGGAATCCAAAATGATGAATAGAAGATAGATCATACCCCATTATATGGATGTATTTTTATTTCTACCATATATATTCAAAGGGTACGAAAATGAGATAAATTTAGGTTAATCCCACTAAAATATATATTTTAGAGGAACAGTGGTTCTAATTAAACCATTAATGGAAAAATTAAAAAATTACTCAGAAAAATGTCATCTGAACTGTTTGACAAGATGGGTACCATCATTGCACAATTTCATAGGTAGAATGGCACTTTGTATTATTAGGATGCACAAAAATGAATAAACTGTGAAAAGTGGTTATTTTCAAAAATTGACCATCTTCACAGTTAGGCAAACTAAGCCTCAACCATGAGACATGTCCTATATCCCCAAATATATGTGTTATGGGCTCTGATCAAGGCCAGGACACACCTATGACCATTTATAACACATTAGGCATACATATTTATTCCAAAGTAATGTCTTAGACCCAAATTTATATAGTTCCATTCCGTAGTGTAAAATTTGTATATTAAGATCTTCCCACCATAAAGAACACATCCTAAAGTATACCTTCCAAGGGTGGAGAAATACTATCTAATAACAAATCTATCCATTAGGCATGTTAGTTCGCTTCCCTCTCCCTATTATCATCTTATAATAATGATTACTTCCATAGAACATGTTCTAGAGGGATATACTTGCCTCAGAGAGCCTTCGTCCTCCAATAAATGATTTTTCCTGGATACTCCTAAAAGGTAGCATAAGTGTCTTACTCAATTTCATCAGAATCAAATGTATGAGATGGATCATCATGATACTGGTGAAGTTATAAGACATGAATGAAATTATTAATGGAGTCATACTTATGAGCTAATAGAAACTGATGTGCTACCAACCTAACTATCTCTAGAATATCAAAAGGCCCTATATAATGTGGTGATAGCTTTCCCAGATTTTGTGATCAACTATGCCCTAGCCTGGGAAATACTCGAGAAAAAAATACCTTGTATAAAACTCAATAGTTCACCGATGATGATTGGAACATGATTTCTTTCTAGACTGAGTCGTAGTCATATGCTTTCTGTTCATCTGTACCTGCTTGGATGTATGTTGATCATCACGAGGACCTAGTTGGCGGCCATACATTCCTTTAGACATCACATGGGTGAACAAGATGGCCTACCATATAAGTTCTCAAAACGAGTCATCTACATTATTCCCTGAATGTTGTTATTACAACTAACATGATGAGAGGTATATGATTCTCTAACAAAATTCCAAAATCACGGACACATTCTCTGATCAATTCATCTAGATACATTGTTATCAATTTTTATTTTCCATCATTTTGAGGGTGAACATCTATTCATAGAAGCACATGAGTCCTAATGTCCTAATTCTATCAATTCTAGAACCATCACGTGAAATGAAAATTCCAATATGAAAAGATATTATTTGGAAACCCATGCAGTCACATGATCTCAAAAACATATAGTACTCCCATCTAATCAACTGAAAAAATAACTTGAATAGGAATTATGTGGGATGATTTCATTAGTCAGTAAATTAATTCCCATATAGAATCACTACCCCTCACTGACCATGTTAATGAAACTATGAACTCAATAGAAACATCATCCCATATCCATTATTGGACTGGGAGTAGCTTTAACAAGATATCAGGTATCTAGTGTTATGCCTTAAACTATGGATAGGTGGGACCGCTTATGATAATTCATGATGTTTGATGTTTCATTCCAGACCACGAAACCTGGAATTTCATATCTCAATACATCTTTAAGATACCTGGACAAACATTCCACTATGAATAATGGGAGTATTTAGTCAAATCCACTCTCATATCTGTAGGAACCAAGATGCGTCCATGTAGGCAAAGGATGTAGTCTCTATCCAAAGACTAATACATAGTCAAGTTATCTCTTAATATACTCTCATGGA